>JAMPIV010002267.1:0-266161 GCA_024509875.1 Oreohelix idahoensis | reverse complement strand
GTTTTATACCTGAATTGAGGTGATTGATTCCCTATATTGTTGCCTACCTCTGTTAAAATTACTATTATTCTTACAGTTATTTCGCCCTTATTATAATTATCATTATAATTTCCCCTGAAATGATTTCTATCTAGGCTGTGTGCTCTAGATTTGTCATGACTATGGTATGACATATTAGATGCCACAGGTAAAGGTTCTCTTATTTGTGAGTTAGATATGTTCACATTAGGATGTGCGGTACAATAATTTACTGCAATTTCTTCTAAAGCAACAATGGTAGATGGTTTTCGTTCTTGTAAGAAGGAAAAGAACGAATACGGTGGTGACTGACAGAGGATAGTACCTTATCCCTGAGTAACAAATCAACTAATATATCATAAGATTTGTTCAAACCTGCAAGTTCTACCCATTTATTAAAGTTGTTGTGTATGTTCGCAATGAAACCTGTAAAATCTTTATTTGATTCTGGAGAAGATTTTTAAACCTTAGTCTACATCCCTCCTCATTTAAATGAAACCGTCGTAATAATGACGCCTTTATTGCATCATAGTCACCAGCCATTGTTGGATCAACATTCTCTGTTGCATTTAAGGGCTCACCATCTAAAAAGCCATTAAGTTTTAGGGCCCATGCAGATTTGTCCAAGTTATTAGTCTTACATACTTGTTCAAACCGTGCTAGATATGATCCCAAATCGTCGAAATTAAGCTTAAAATGAGGTAGTTTAAAGTTATAGTATCATTTGTTTTGGTTGGATGAAGGTACATTCTGAGAATTATCACTATGGCTAGTAGTAGCATTTTGTGCCTGTAATTTAGCTGTTTCCAACTTGATGAGTGCCAGTTCTTTTTCTTGTTGCCTTTTTATTTCTTCTTGCTTCCTTTTAGTTTCTTCTATTTCTCTTATTCTGTTTTCCTTTTCAATTTCTTTCATCTCACGTTCTGCTTCTTCCTTCTTCAATGCAGCTTTTTTCTTCCTCTTCTTTCTCTTCCTCTTCTTTCTTCAATGCAGCTTTTTTATCAGCTTCTTTTCTTTCAAGTTCTTCTTGTTCCTGCTTCAATGCAGCTTTTTTATCAATCTCTTTTTGTTCAGCAATAGCCAGTTGCTCTTCAGCATACTGTCGGCGTTCCTGTCCTTTATAGCCAAAATCTTTTCCAATCTTAATAAAGTGGTCCAAAGTAGCCATATTGATTCAGTAATATACTTACTCAGTCAAATATCTAATTATATGTATGTGCACCAGAAGATAATTATTCAATATAACCAACTATAGTATTATCTTATTATTAATTGTAAGTTCAACAACTATTTTTACTCAATATTTTATATCATTATCACTTACTCAAAATAACACAACAATCAGTTATGAAATTTATTTATTTATGATGCTGAATTTATTTTATGCATCTAATATCTTGACTTATTGCTTATGGGTATCCTCCATCCATAATATTAATTGATTATATATTTCTAATAATAATATATTGTCCCACTTTATCTAGTATATCACTTATTCATAGTGTGATTAATAAACAATTATCAAATAAAAGTTACCCTTCTTTAATATTTTATTATACTATCATGACCTCATGCCCTAGTCATAATGAATAAATAGTAGTGAATTAGAAGAAGAAGAAGAATTAGACCACTAGTGCAACTGATGACATCATCTAAGTTATCAAATAATTTAGTCAAAATTAATCAAATTGGTTTATCATCTGATTTCTTAATCAAATTATATTATTATATTTATATTATCAATTTATAACATTAATAAATACAAGACGAACCATAACTAAAATTTTACAATACAAGATCACACCACAACTGACAAATGCAGACATAAAAATGATTAAATGAACGAAATATAAGAATCGGAAGTACTCAAGTAGAGTCAAGGTTGAAACCAAATCTAGGTTAGAACACGTACACTGAAAACGGTGACGTCACAATGGATTCATAGACGAACGTTAAAATATATATTCATAAATAAAAGATAGTCAGGTTAGAATTAACGATTGATAGCACAAACGAATGACAGAACTGAAGAAAATGAAAACTTAGTACAGAAAAATACAACAGTTATTTACAGAACTTTACAGCTAACACTTAAGGTCGAATAATTTCAGATGCAAAGGAGTTGACCATTGGCAAATCTTCAATGGGCTCTTTGCAAAATGAAACCACTCAACTAACCTAAAGAAACGGATTCAAATCGACCGACCTCTGTAAGAGATATTAGTCGATTTGAATCTCCCACCAACCTCCCACTGAAATAAACATTACAACATAAATACATATTAATGAAATATTTAACAGTTAAGAATGACTTCAAGAACATGCCTTGGCAACATGGACTTATCATGCGTAGGGCACTAACATGTAGGCTACTTAAGTTTTGGATCGCGACCACTTCCTTCAGAGCCAACATGCGCCAACGTAATATGGAGCTTGCATACAGTAAGGATGACTGTTTGATATCACTTGCTCGCGTTAGTTGAGGCATTTTGAAATGTTTTTCTCCAATGTTGCAGACTAGTTGAATGTCGTTCCAATGGTACGTTATTGAATCATGTTGCTAAGGTCGTGACGTCATGTGCGCATGCGTAAGGACTGTCAATGTCGAACGAAAGGATATTATGGAAACTCGATATTTTGATTGTAGATTCGTTCTTGATGTGAAATAAAATTTTACAGCCACATCTGGCCACCAGTTGTTTTAGTTGATTACTCTATTCTTGTTACAGGTCAATGATTATGCTGTCTTAGCTCGGTTAGCGTATTTGGTTGATCACTGTCTGGTTCCTCATGAGTTTCATTGTCAGACAAAGGTTAATAGTATTTTTTCATATAAAAGAGTGCATCAAGCTTGAATGAAAAATCAATAAACGGCGTAGCAACCAAAACCAACTTTAACTTATTGATTTTTGGTAAGTCATGGTTTTTTCTAAGTCCAACAGGGATACAATTTATTTAACAAATAAATGAAGACGTCCAAGGCAATCAGTTCATACAAAGATACATAGTATTGCATTCAAAATATATTACCGTCAGTGTCCAGTTCCTTACATGTCATCAGAACATTATGGGCTGTATATATGCGTGGCTAACTATGTAGACCACCAGAAATGAGACCCAATAGTTTTGACAAATATAGCTCATAATGAGCGAACAATCCTTCCATAAGATGGTTATTCATAAACCATTAATTCCATCAATTCATTATCATAACATGGACTTACCCTATGTCCGTATCTCAATATAAATTCGGCAGTATGAAGCCTAACACTGGAAGGAACAGAAAAAACCCGTCTTCATGGCTTGACAGTCAGAATAATAAGGGTCAAGTACATTAGTCACCAAGCGTGACCATATCAACGCTACCGCGTCACAATCAAACCATGCGATTGTGTTCAACAAAAAACCATGAAGCATAAAAAACATTCTCTATTAAAAACCTATCACCATCAAATGCAGACTGCCAACTATAGCAGACGACATCGTTAAATATGTCGTAACAGGCAGCAGTATCCTGGACCTTTTCCATTGATGTATCATAGATACATCGATGATGGCATAGGTCTCACCAATATGCCAGAGGTTGACCTATCTAGGTTCATTAATTTCATTAACAACTTCCACCCTGCGATCCAATTCACCTCTCACATCTCCACTGTCTCTGTTAATTTCCTTGACATTGTTGTCACCATCACTACCCCCCCCCCACTATAAAACCTCCCCTGATAGAGTCAAGTTAATAATGACCTATCACCCTCACAGCACTGCTGTCAAAAGGATCATGTATTGCCACCTAAATCTCCTCCAAGCATACCCAGCGGCGAGGGAAGCGTTTAGTGAGCCACCCTTGCTGGCATATAGACGGGATAAAAATTTGAGGGACCTCCTAGTCCACAGCCGTTTGAAAACCGTCAACGATGGCCATTTTGGAACCAAGCCATGTAACCGTACACGATGTAAGACATGTCAGTATGTAATCGAAACATGTTCAGTCTCGTTCCCTAATGCCAAGTTCACCATCACTCATGGCTTTACATGTGAGTCACGCAACGTCATTTATGCTTTTATATGCAAACGTTGCACCATTACTTACATCGGCCAAACGGGCACACGACTTGGCGACCGATTCTGCAGACACCTCTACGACATCTCTCAGTTTAAATCCACATCTGTGGCCATCCACTTCAATGGCCCTGACCACCACGGTGCCACTGACATCCAGGTGACAGCCATCAGATCCTGTTCCTCTGACGCCAACAGTCGGTTTCGCCAGGAACAATGCCTCAACCATCTTATGGGTTGCCTCAAACCACACGGTTTGAATACCCAACATTCTTTTGTCTGAGACGCTTTTTTTTTTTTTTTAATTATTATTTTTTTTAATTAATTTATTTTATATATATATATATATATATATATATATATATATATATATATATATATATATATATATATATATATATATATATATATATATATATATATATATATATATATATATAAATTTATTTATTTATTATTATTTTTTATTTTATTTTATTTTTATTTTATTTATTTTTTATTTTTTTTCCTCACTCTTTTCCAGTCCTTGTTTTCATTATTTCTTATTTTTTGTTTTTAATGTACTATCGACTTCCTCTTTCCGGTTTAGTGGCAGCCATCTTGCTTCACATGTGACTGGACACAAGGGAGTTTTTTTCTCTTATCTTATTTTTATAGTTTAATGTTCTCTACTTAATTCTCATTTTCTTTCCCTCCTGTCTCTTGTTTGTCTGTCCCTGACGAAGGCCTTGTGGCCGCAACGTAGGTTGTCCTTGTCCTTTCTCCTTGTAAGACGTATTACTATTTGTGTGTGAGTGTTTTTTTTTTCCCATTCAACTGTTTTACCCCGTCTTACGGCAGTTCTCCTCATATACTCATTTCTATGTTTACCAGACTAGGTGTTTCTGAAGATATACTGTCTGACATAGGTAGGCAGTGTATCTCAAAGGTGATGCACCAACTGTGATAGAATCTCATCTAATCAATTCGGTGTAGGACCTGAGATATGTTGCATATCGATCGCCCTGCAATAAATGTTGTTTCAGTAATATATCTTCTTGTTCTCAACAGCTTAGTAAGTTTCAAACAATAGCCATCGTTTGCACTTTGGGAAACTAAACCTTGATGCTTACGATGACCTTGAGATACTAATCGAACAAACAAAACTTGTTAAAGAAAAGTTCTATGTCCGCTATTTAGTACGATTTTCACGTTTTTCATGCTTTTCAATTTTGTGCATACCTTTAGCAAAATTCTGGCAACTTCGGATCACTCTAAGCATTCATTCGAACATTTTTAGAAAACAGGAAAAAAAAGTCAGTGTTTGTTCTTGGTGAGTAAACATGCCAGTGTTTGTCGATTGTGCAAAAGATAACGAGCATTTTTCACAAATGCTTGGAAATTATGGTTACCTTCATCTTTTGGAAAATTGTCTAAATTGTCTTTAAGCCGCCCTGGCGATAAGCCGCAACTTCAAGTGTAGTGGTTTTGATGGTATTGTATGGTTATGTTATCTAGTGTAATGTATGAGGTCAGCTGTGAAGGCTCCTGAGATAAATGTTTATGTGAATTACAGAAGGCCCTTCTTACTACCACTTACGACCTCAAACATATCTCTTTTACTATCATGAATGTAGCTACGTTAAAAGTCTAGGGTACTGAAATGTAATGTGTAGTATTAGAAAATATACAAACACATACATGTATTTAATAATTCTAATAATATTAATAAATCTATAACACACTGAACTAACTCAGACTGTTTTAGTTTATATGTTAACAATTTTCTTTTAAATTTATTAGTTCTGAACCAATGTTTTATTTTGGTCAGAACATATGAAATGTTATGAAGTCATAAATGAAATGCATAAATATATAGCATAATAAAATGGAATTTGTGTACATAGGTATTTTATAAGACTGGTTAATATTATTAATGTTTATAAAGTCTTTGGGAGAACTATTACTGGATGTGCTGTTGGGGTGGTGTCATCACTCCCACTCTGTGACTACAACAAGCTTTGTCCATTGACTTATAGACTGTAGTTAAATGTTATATCTCCCAAGAATCCAGTCTTTATTTGATGGGGAAATATTTATGAATAGTTGTGAATAGTGGTGAATCTTCAGCAGGCCACGTATTCACTTATCTCGTCTGTGACGATCTGATGCAGGATTCTTGTGGCCCACTCCTCTCTGTAGCTGGAATATAATGTTAGGCTGCACTGACACACATGTTAGGCTGCACACACATCTGCTTGTGTATTCTTGCATAAATATTTGGCACTACCTTTAGTGCCAAAACAGAAACTCACAATTCTGAAACAAAATTTGTGCCATGTGTCAGTACTCTATCCACTGGGCCACTCTTACACACAACACAACACAACGACATTACACAGAATGGGTCAGATCTCTCTGACCAACGTAGTACATCTTACCCAGTTGTTTTCATATAGTACCAGTTCCCCAAGACTGCATTGCATCTGAGATATGTTCAATAGTTTCGTCTTTCCTTCAATAAGATAGGTGATATGTTCCCACTGATCTCAATAGTAGATCCGCCTTCCATAGTCTTAGTTAGGCGTCCATATATTTTTTGTTTGTCTCTAGACCCTGAACTGCGGCTGGGGACCTAGAGCAAGCACTCACTTGTCGTAATCATTTTTCATGATATGGCAGTATCAATCACTCAAAATATTAAAATATACAAGATAAATGCTTTCATTCTTACCAGAATTCAGAATTGAGAACACAGTTAATACTAGCAAAACTCAGCTGAGCTGCTGGCTATAGTATGGCGTCCCACTAAATTGTATATAATATCTTCTGGGAAAACACCACTGGCAATAACTGACTGTGTCCCTGGACAGACTTATATCAAATGGCAAAAAATGCGCGTCTCTACCCCGCTAATATGAATACATTTGTCCAATCACAGACTTCCCCTCTAACTTTTTCAATTCTTCAAACCAAAAGTCAAATTTCAGTCAGATCTCAGTCAAGTATGTATTATTGTCTGTTGGTCCGTCTGTCTCTACTTGGTTTTTCACCAAAAACACACTTGTTTTCTTGGACCAACTACAAACGCAAAACCTACACAAAACTGTCTCCTAAGTTATTTTTAGCCACAATTCTCCAACCTTCCCCCTCTCGTTCATTACAGCTAGATTTTTGCATTTCCTTGTCTCAAGGACGAAATTTTGAAACTTTAGTGAAAGTATGCACAATGATACTGTTCGCCAGTCTGATGTGAACAATACAGTCTTTCGTCAATATATTCCATGTTATCTGTCCGTCTGTATAATTAAACGTATATTATTTCTCTGCTCAAGATGGGCTATCAAACTAGGTAGGTTTTATTTTTTCATAACATTATTATTAAGAAAAAGTTACTTTTTCAAGGGTAGTTTTTTTGAAATTTGTTTTCGAACCTTCTCCACGGCGTTTGCCGCTGAATTCAAATAAAACAACCAAGTACCGTAAAACGTCCAAGATATGACTGTTTCTAATAAGAGCTAAGGTCTTTTCTGTCCATTTCCTTACTTTGTGTCAACTAGTGACGTGAATTTTTTTCCTTAAACTACAACTTGCGTCTTTTTGCCTTTTAGGTTCAAACACGTGTTCAGTCATATTTTCCCTTTTTTATATCTCCATTTCCCTCCCGTCCCTAAACTCCCGTCTACAAGCAAAATCTAAATACACCCCCCTCACACATCGGTACCGTTTCGTCTGCATGTTTAACTAGTTAGTGTCAATGGCGGTAGGAAATGCGGGCATGGGCGAGCATGTCTCCTAGTATCTTACGCATTATTTTTATCCCTACATGTTATCTTTATAATTTGAGATATTTTAACGTTGTATCACGGTAAATTCATCACATCAAGAAGAGCAATAATTGGGTATGGTATTACAGGTGTTTCACACAACAAATATGGATCATTTGTTGACTCCTTATATGTGTCAGTAATAGTACAGAGTCCTACTGTTTCATTCTTGTCTTATGTATGATAGCCAGATTAAATAATTAAGTCTTGGACTCCACTTCCACTACTTGTGTAACTTCGGCAGCTCGGATATTGTAACGAATTCCATGGTTGGAGGTATGTACCATTCTTTATAGAATTTCACCTCGGCACTGTCTCTGTCTCCAGGGCGCCGACTTGAGGGAAGGAGCCGAAATTTATTTTACAAAAGAATAATTATCTAGTTAAAAAATGGTTAAGTTCATGTAAAACGACATAAAATCTTACTGAAGACTTTTGTCATCGCAAACTGGTTATGACATTTAAAAACTGGAACATGAAATTACTTCTTCTTCTTCTTCCTCGTTCGTCCTGAAAAGGACGTTGGTTGCGTTGTGTCTGTTTACAGCGAAGCTGCGATATTTGCGCCTTTCGGCCGACACACCCGACTTCAGCACGGCATTCCCTGGGACCAGGTTTGCCTTCCCTCTTCGATCCCTACTCTCTCAGCCAGACTGCAGTGATGCAGCCTGTTTCCAGGACCACCACTTGGAGGTGGAGTAGGGTCTTGGTCAGCTCTGGTTCGCTGACCCTGACGCAAGCAGTCACGCTATGGGTCGCTGACTGCATACAAAATATATGTTTAGGCAAGGATCCATTTTGACAACTACACTTCTGGGCCCACTCGGGGCTGGGGCCCCTCGGACGTGCCCCGTTGAGCTGGGCGATTTTCACGCACGTGAATAACTATCAATATTTCAGAATTAAAATTACCTTACATACAACGATTGCTCCCGCAAGGGGAGTTCATTCAAAGTACTTCCCAGGTCGTGTTGTCTGACACGATCTGTTCTTCTGTGTCTTTAGCTTAAGAGCAAAGTCTGGTTAATCACAGCTGGGTAGACGTAAGAGTGTCGCTATCTGGTTCTAAAGTCGGTAACTCTGCCTTGAGAAACAAGAGCTGTAACCATTTTGCCAGCTCGACTGTTTACATTTGTAGGCGGATAAACGAAAGATACGCAACTCATTTTGTATTTTTCCCTCATTAAGTCTGAGAAAGACGCCATATATACTCCAGAAGGATTCTCCAGAACTGAATGAAGATGAAGAAATGTGAAGAAACAACACAAATAAAACAGGAACTTGATTATGAGGTATGGTAGAGTTTAAACAAAGTAGACATTGGCCGCCATTTTGGCCAATTGGATATAGACACAACAGCCGTATCGCTTCGATAATAATTAAAAAAAAAACCTATAGCGCTCAATTTAACCTTATCACTACCACTGTTTTGAATTTCCCTTCCCCCCCCCCCCCCTCCCAAATAAAAGACGTGCACTATCCTTAACACAAACCCAGGTTGAGAAACCAAAAAAAAAAAGATGATCATGATGCATGTACAGACCAATTTCATTAACTTCCCATCTAGGTAAAATATTAGAAGCCATAGTAAATAACACATCATATAAGTTTTTTTTTTGAAAAAAGAATAAAATAGACAGCCAGACTCATTTAGGATTTAGGAGGGATTATTACACACTGGATCAGGTAATCAAAATAGAACATTGAAATCAAATTGGGATTTCAAAAGAAAGAAAAAACAGTTGCAATACTCCTAGATATAGCTAGGGCATACAATGAATGCTGGAGGGAAGGTGCTCTCTTTAAAATAAAAAAGATAGGAATTACAGGTACAATGTATATATACTTAAAGAACTTTCTACAAGATAGATATTTCACAGTACAAATTAATGTCAGGTCAGAATTGTATGAAGAACAGAATGGCATTCCTCAAGGATCAGTTTTATCCCCTTAATTTTTTTACTATAATGGTAAATGATTTGAATGAAGAATTTGAAGATAACAAAAATAATTTGACACAGTTCGCAGACGATGTTGGTCATTGGGGATCTGGGAAAAATCTAGCAAACATTATATGATAACTTTTAAAAATAAATAAATAAAGTATATAAATGGGTGATTAAATAGGGATTTCACTTAAATGTGAATAAGGCAGTAGCAATGATCTTCAGTAAAGGTAGAATTGTTAAAAATAAGATAATTGACATACACTTACAGAGTCAACAAATTAGTAGTATATACAAGCCAGTGGTACCATCCTGGGAACTCAAAAAAGCCAGATACAGACTACCGCCTAGCATCCATAATTAATAAAACAACTGATATTGCTACTATCAAAAACAAAACCAGGAAATATATTCAACAAATATCAACTTAATTAATAGAATAACTAGGAATGGACAGTAGAGTGGGATGGAAGTCTGAAGGGCAGGCATGCATATAAATTGTTCAAGGCTCCAACAAGAACGTGTCATGTATCTAGAGAACTAAAAATTCCTAGCAATAAGAAACTTTTTTAGACTGCAGCTAGGAATGGGCTATTTTAGAATAGAAGAACCTTAACTGTACAGAGTGTCTAGAACAATATAATGATAAAGAGCATTTCCTATTAAAATATAGGAGGTTATGAACAACAAAGAAAACCAATATTAGATTATTTACTGGCATGCATTTCATCCATAACTGTGGAACAGGTATTGAAAATAGATAGACCTAGAGAATTGCACAATATGGAATATGCACAGTATGTAACAAGAACTAAAATTAAAATATAATGATCAATGATGGTATGGAGGAAAAGGGATAGTCGTATGTGGGTGCTTGTATGGCTGATGTCAAATAATTGATGGATTTGATGCAATCTTAAAACCCCCGGGCTTTCTCACCCATTGTCACCTTGTTAACAACAGGGCAGTTGTGAGAGACTTCATTGTAGTTGGTTTTTTTTTTTGATTTTTTATTTGTTTGTTTGTTTTTTTTATTTTTTAATTCGTTTTTTTTCCCCTTTATTTTATTTTATTTTATTTTTTTTTCTGTTTCTTGGAAAGCGGGGATCACACACAAAATCATTAAAAAAATTTGATTTTGATTTACTCAATTTTGACTGAAGGGGAAAGAAGGTACTATATTTTAGTATTGGAAATCTGACTTTATTTTCTTGAATTAATACACATGTCCTAATTATAATCCATCAAGGGTTGAACGGGATGCTAAAAAAAAATTGGCCATTTTTTAAATACAGCTTTGAAACAGAATTCAGTAAAAAAGGGTTACGGTAAATTTTAGGAATCCTAAACTTAACCTTAATGACATCATACATGCCACACCTCAGAGATGAAAAACCTGTACAAAAAATTAAAAAAACCTGTACAAAGACCCGCAAAACCTGTACAAAGACCCGCAAAACCTGTACAAAGACTGGAAAACGTAACAAAAGAGTTTATTCATGTAAAAGTATATTCAATTAGATGGTTCTGCACCATCATAGTGACATGCGGCCTTTGCCTTTTTAAGCATGTCTTCACTTGCTTTAAAACCTAAACAACAAGAGTTAGAATTTATTTTGCATTGTAGAAATGCTGTGACTGTATCATCATTTAGTCTATTTCTGCAGTCTGTGTGAATCTTTTTCATCATAGAGAAAGACCTCTCACAGTCAGCATTGCTGTGAGGCAATGTCAATAAGCGTTTCACTATGACTGCCAGACTGGGAAATCGTGTACGACCAGTGCTAGTTTTCAGGTTGATTATGTCAAGCCAGTACCTAGAAAAGCTTCTTTTTTGTCCAGCGTCAAATCTTGAAATACATTCATCAGGCAGCAAACAATAATCTTCAAATTCATCCTTTAACACCTCTTGGTCTAAATGTGGTGCAAAAGTGTTGGCCAGCTTACAGATTGCTGTATATTGAACTGTGTCTTTAAAGGCTGGATCAAGAATTTTTGATATCCTTAAGGACTTCATTCTCAAATGGAAATTTATCCAATATCTTTTTCACAACAGCAACATAAAAGTTCCTCACATCTCTGAAAAATGAATTTCTCACTTGAGAACTTATATCTAACTCTTCCAGTAATGTCCTGTTGGACAGACCAACAGCAAGTGTATGGTCATCATGCTGTAGATCACGTTCAGCATACTTTAACAATCTTATATCTTTCACCTCTTTTACATATTTCATCTCTACAAATTTGACAATAAATTTTCGTTGCAGACGATCCATTTCATCCATCATACCACCTATTTGGGACTCATCTGTCTGAAACAATTTGTTAAATTCAGTCAACAGAGGTAGCACAAATTGGAGAAAACGTAGAGTCATCTGGGTCAGTGGTGATTTTAGTAACTGATGAATGTTTTTGACACGGCATGGTTTTTCCTTATCGTCGTGGCTCTCGAAGTATGAAGATAGAGCAGAATATTGATTTAAAATTCTGTCCACTACTTTCTGCAAAGAAAGCCAGCGAGTCTGGCAGTGCTTTAGTATGTCTAGTGCATCCACTCCTGTAAACAGTTGAAACTCTCTGTATGATTTTTTCCGTTTTGAGCTATGCTCAAAATGATAGAAGATATCTATCAAAAGGTCATCAACAGGAATAGTCAGCTGCTTTATACCCTCCTTGGCACAAAGATTTGCAAGGTGGCAAATACACCCTATACTAAACACATCAGGGTTCTTGCTCTTGATTCGCGTTAGTACAGAGTTTGATTTGCCAACCATTACATTGCAGTTGTCACTTGCAAAACCTATACAGTTAATCCATGGGATTTGTAAGTCGCTGAACACAGCATCAATATCACTGAAAATAGCTTCACTGGTTCCACCAGTACCGACCGGCATGCCCAGCAACCTGGTTCTAGGTCCTATGCCATGAAAGGTGTCTTCCTGCATAATTTGATGACTGGCTCCGTTGCAGATGGAGCCAAGCAGTTTTTAATAATGGCTGTTGTTTTGGTTCGCTTGCATTTGAAACGTTTGGCAATAGCACTGTCCGGAAACATCTCAGCTGATAAGTCTGAAAAATGGTCAGCTATAGAAGCAGCTATGTTGTGTTGAGCAATAAAATTTGCAAATAAAACTTCAGCCCTCGTTATTTTATCATCTTCTTGTTGAGGCTGAGTAAAGAAGGCCTTGATAGAACTTCCGTTCTTCAGCTGATAGTTCCTTTCATGCAGTTTTGTTTTGAAATGCTCCCTCACATCGTGTAAGCCAGATGCCATCACTTTAATATCTCTATTGCATATTCTACAGTATGCATGTGAAGAGCCTAATTTGGATGTCTCAATAATCCCAGGGAATGTAGTTGTCCAGTCAGATTGAAACTTCCCACGACGTTGATCTTCTTCTAACCTCCTTTTTTTAAAGTTAGGCTCAGCCATGCTGTTAGATGGATGCAATATTTCCTGCTAGACAGAAAAAAAAAATATTAATGTGAAAAAGTAAATACAAATATTAATAATCATTTTGAAAAATATAATTATTTGTAATTTTAATATTATATAATGAAATAGAATCTTGGAAAAAAATTAATACAATTTATGGTTGAAATGAAGAACAGTTGCTGTGTTTTCTATAGTGCCTTATAAAAGTACAGGCCTAAAGAGACCAGTAATAAGCATTATGGGTTAGGAATCTTAAATTTAAAATCTAATAAATTTTTTGCTAAAGCTGGTAATGAAAATATAAACTAGCGCTGGCGTAATATTAGCCTGTATATTTTCTACCGAACTTCAAAAATTGGAATAGCCGTTAAAGCCCAACTGGTAGTTTTAAATAGACCTTCCCATACAAATTTTAGTGTCAATCAAACATTGATAGTAGGCTAATTAATTATTTAATAATTATAAATCATTGAATGACCGTAATGATGACCACCAAAGGCAAAATAACATTGTTTTTTAAAGAAACGAAATTAAAACTAAGAAGAGAAGTAGGCTAACTCCAAATAAACTTTTCTCTGATCGAGTTAAGTGTTACGGTATATGATATTAACGCCGTCTGCTAAAGGTTATCGGACGTGCAAATGTAAAGGTTAAGACATTTAATATATTGCGATAGATGTTTCAATTATTGAACGCTCCATACACGATCGATTATGACGTGTCTAGCGTTGTTTGGGACACAGTCGGTAACTAGGAGACGCTACCCTTTGTTACTTGACCGCCAAGCTGAATAGCTGCGTTTTGTTAACCTTCCAATTCAATGGCATGATATAGCCGTTTATATGTGCATTTATGATGGACCAGGGTCAGTCCTAGAACTCTACATGAGAGGAAACTTATGGAGGTTAGTGATTAACTAAATCCTTGGAAGGAGAAAGATAATCGTCTACTTTATACGAAGTAATTAGACTCACAGTCTCACTGTCGGCAGGTAGCCATTCTAGCTGCGCGTGCATATAGCTGTGATGTTCTGACGACAATTACTGCATTGTATCCTTAAACGGACATTGACATGTAAAACAGCAGTCTACGCTATTGATTGATTGATGCATGTACCTCATGTGTGAATTGAACTGTTTATGTATGTGTGTAATCCATATTAAATTGTGAAGGACTCGAACCGGAGGCATTATTCGTTGAATCACGTTACACCATTCAACCATTATGAATTATGTATTTTATATCAAGTTGCTGAGTTAATAAGATGAACAGTTGTTTACATCTTGATGCCAAGTTCAGGCATTACGACAAACCAAAGGTGAGGTTCACCCCATTCGCGTACGAATATTAGCACGATCAGAATTCAAGCAACACAACCAGTAACCACACACGAAAGTCCTTCAACAAAAGTGGCGGCCGAATGCGGGAAACGACAGAAAAAAGAAACAAACTTCTGTTCCTTACGCACATGTTAACCACAAATATTTACGATCAATTTTCGATCACATGATCCAGTCGAAGATGACGCAGTACTCATTATAATGCCTAACAACGTGACGTCACCGAAAGTCGTGTAGGTGAACTGTCGGAGAGACCAAAGCCGTTTCTAAGTCTAACCAGGGGAAACATGAGCCATTGAAGCAAACACACGATATGGACTACAGGAGCAGACAGTCAAAGGCACAGGCCTAGCCGTCGACGACAACGAGCATCAAGTGAAGCAGCAAATAAAGATAAGTTTAGCTCAATAACTATTGTCGTTAACGTGACAATGCTAACTGAGTCCATGCCCTCTGCCTACATCGGCATGTTTTTACCTATGTTTAATGTACTTTTTGTTGTCTTAATGTGTTGTTAATTAGTGGGAGGTAGGGAGGATGAACCGAAATTAGATTCTGTGGCTCTCACGATGCCTGAATTGATTTCGGTCGTTTCTTAGGGCAGTTAAACGATTGCACTTTTGGAAGCCCCATTGAGGTTTGCCATTGGACTACCTGTCCAAATCTGCTGTCGTCTGACGATTTGTGTTAGCTGTGCCGTTCCGTAGATAACTGGTGTATTTTATTTGTACTAAGTTCACATTTTTATTCAGTTTTGTATCATGTTCGTTAACTATTTCGTCCAGTCTACTCTTACTATCAATTTATTTTATGATTGTTAAATGTTCGTCCGTTATGAGTCCTGTGATGTCATCATTTTTTGCAGTCATTTTTTTTTTGTGTACTTTGCATATTCAGTTGACCTCGGGTCAATCTTTGACCCTTTGTTTTCCGTGTGACACTTCCGCTTGTTTTATTTAGTTCATAAATTCATTTTTAATGGTGAAAATGTCTTGTTTCCATCTTGACATTGTTTGTACCCTTTAGTTGCATCATTGTTTTGTTTGTACTGATGATATATATTATATACTACATTAATACTATAACATTATACTCAATAATACACTTGTAATTTAATTTAATTAATTTTTTCTGACATTTAAGGTTAATATGGGACATTGCATAATTATGCAGTGATAGTCCAAGAAATTAGCACTGCAATTTATAAGAGATGCCTAGGGCATAATAATATAATATATATATTGACCAAATAAAATAATCTTATAGTCTACCTTTTAGGTAATAGACCTATTGTATATTATTTAATATACTTTTCTAGTACTAAGAGAGTGACTTAGTACATTGAACAATATAATTACTAGGAATCATACCCAACATTATTGGATATTAAGATTAATTGTGTGATGTAATTACATTATAGTTAACAGATATCATAACTATTTATGATATAGTTAGTACTTAGATACAATATTGTTACAAAATATATTTCTATTAGTTGAACTTAGACATACGAGTTCAGTACTATTGTGATTATTTATATTGAATATTCCTAAGTTGAGTAAGTATAATAATTACTCTGAAGCTACTATTGACTATTTTAATCAGTAATTACCAATAATTACTTACCATATAAAAGTCAAAATGCTTACTATAGACCATTTCGTTAAAATTGGTAAGGAATATGGTTATAAATCCCAAGAACTTCGTCAGTTTGCTGAGGCAGAACTGGAAAAACATAAAGCAGAAATAGAGGAACAAAAGGCTGCATTAAAGAAAGAGGAGGAGGAACGTGAGATGAAGCAAATTGCCAAGGAAAATAGATTAAGAGAGATTGCTCAACGTGAAAGAGAAGAGCAAAGAGCAATTACCAAACAGGAAGAAGAGAATAAATTGAAACGAGAGGAAATTATTTTACAACAAGAAATGGAATTGGCGCGTATTAAATTGGAGACAGCAAGATTACAAGCACAAAGTGCTGATGCAAACCAGAATAATAACGCACAAAATGGATCGTCATCCAGCCAAACTAAACATTTCTACAACTTTAAATTACCCACTCTCAACTTAAACGTGGACGACCTTTCATCGTTCCTGTCACGTTTTGAACAGACTTGCAAAACAAATCATTTGCCTGAAGAGTCATGGGTACTCAAGTTAAATGAATTCTTGGTTGGAGAACCATTGACGGCTTCTCAAAATGCTGACCCATCAATAGCAAATAACTACGGTGCTATAAGTCCTTGCTTTTACGAAGGTTTCACCTGGACGAGGAACACTGTAGGTTGAAATTTAAGGGAATTTTACCTGAATCTCCAAAAGATTTTGCAGGATTCATTGCGAACATACGCAATACATTTAATAGATGGGTTGAACTGGCAGAAGTCAACAAATCGTACGACAAATTAGTTGATTTACTACTACGGGATAAGGTATTATCTTCGGTTAGCCAACCATTCTTTGCATATTTGCAGGAGCGTAAACCAGGTACTATCGACGAGTTAGAAAAAATTTCTTTAAACTACTGTTCGGCACATCCGAATGCAACCATTTCTAACTCCTCATTAAGAGAACCTCTACCTGTGGCGTCTAATATGGCCTACAATCATAATAACAAACAAAGACATCACAGTGTAGACAGAAGTAGGTTCCAAAGAAATCACAATTTTAACTTTCAGAAGGGACATAATAATGATTTCAACAATAAAAATGAGTTCAACAGAGGTAGATCACGAGATAGAAATTATTCACCTCAAACAAACTACCACAATGGTCAACATAACACTAATTATAATCGATCACATACTCCCAATAATAACAATAACTGGAATGGTAATAATCATGGCTCGAGACATCGAGATAATAGTTACTATAGAGGACGACGAGATAATTCTAACAATTATACTCGGAATCGATCTCATTCTCGGGGATCATCTCATTACAACCATAATACAGGGGCGGCAGTTACAAATAATACTACCCCTATAGCTCAGGTCCCACTTGACAATAATACAACACAGTCTTCTGCTGCATGTTTTGCTATTAATTATAATGTGGCAAATAGTTGCCAACAATGCAATCTTATTTTTCAGAAGGCGAAAGAAACAGTGCTTAACTGCGGACATATTACACCAGAGGTAGGTCTTGCAGTCAACGATGGAACAGGCTTACTAATTTTTAACAGGGGATTGGTTAATGGATCCGTCGTCTCAGTGCTGAGGGATTCAGGATCCACAACGATCGGTATACGTCAGTCGCTGGTACATCCTAGCTGTGCGACAGGAGAATATGTACGCTGCATGACATTTGGTGGAACTATTGAGTTTTACCCCACAGCTATTGTCCATGTTAATACACCTTTCTTTTCAGGACAAGTTAAGGTATGCATGCTTCAGAATCCAATTGCAGATCTGATGTTGGGACGCATCCATGGTAGTAAGGATTGTTCCCCACAGGAAATTGATGAATGGGAATTAAAGAATGTGCAATCTTATTGCAATGCTAACGCTGTCATTGCAACAGCTACATTACGGGCCAACAAAATAAATACATGTGGCACAGTTTTCTCCAATTTCAGTCTCAGTACCATTCTGGAAATCGATAAGGAGAAGGATAAGACTCTCCTACAGGATAAAAAAGTATACTAAACTACCAGTCCATCCTAGGAAGATTAGAAAATCATTTCGAGGCAGATATACCTTTTCTCAAGAGAATACTGCCAAGTCAGAAAATAAATGTTGGCGACAAGATCGTATTAACAGTGATCTGAATGAAATTGTTGAAAATGGGCAAAGAGAAAATATCCCAGACAAAGGTAATGATGGTGAAGTTCTTATGAACTTAACTAATAAAATTAGGACAAATAAATATGTCAATCATTATGAGACATCATCTCATAAGACTACCATATCCAAAAGATTAAATAGAAGAACTATTTATCACGTTAGTGACACTGATCCCACTTACATTGGGAAGGGTGCATATTCTCGCACCGTGTTAGTGCGCAATCTGCCACAAGGTACCAGATGGCAAGCACTTAGCAATTTCTTTAATGACACGGCAGACGTTATGTTTGTACGGTTGTTGTCACCTACCAATGACAGGTATGGTGAAGCGATAGTTACATTTCGTAACAATAGAGATGCTCGAATGGTCATCGAGCATGATAATGGTGCTTACTTTAACCATCATTGTCTACGGTTACAATTAGTACCTAATGCTGCGTCACGCAGATAACATGCTATGGTAATACAATTGTCTCATATCACTAATGACTCATAATAGTCATTCATCATTTCTTTTCTTTACTGGTCCTTACAAAGTCATTGATAAAATTTCCGATGTTGATTACGTCTTAGATATCAAGGGACACAAAAAGATATTTCATATTAACATGCTCAAGCAATTTCATACACGTCCTGAACACTTACAGTCAATTTTTCATGAAATAGATGACAACACAGTATCTACTTGTTATTATTCTAATTTATCTGTCATCCAGGAAGAAGAATCTTCTTTTCCTGAGGTACAGTTACCGTTACCGGTACCAGTAGTTCAACTTACTGAATCTTGGCGGGATGTAACCATCTCTTCAACGGTTACACCGCAACAGCGTCTACAGATTGCTAATCTATTACAATCTTATCCAGATGTGTTGACCGACGTCCCGGGTCGCACATCGGCTATCAGTCATGACATTACTCTCAATGATGATACACCTATTCGTGTACATCCCTATTCGGTTCCTTTACATTTCCTTGCTAAAACTACTAAGGAACTTGAACAGATGTTGTCTCTGGGAATCATTGAGACTAGTAATTCGCCATTCTCTTCTCCATTAGTGATTGTCCGGAAGAAGGACAATAACATCAGACTATGTGTTGACTATAGAAAATTAAATGCTAAGACTATAGTTGACAGCGAACCACATCCACTTATCGACGACTTACTGCCACGTCTATCCAACGCAACTATATTTAGTAAGATAGACTTAACTAAAGGTTATTGGCAGATACCACTGACCGAAAAGGCTAAGTACTACACCGCATTTTCCACTCCACAAGGTCTATACCAGTGGAATGTGATGCCTTTTGGGCTTGTTAATGCGCCAGCTACCTTCATTCGCCTGATGCGACAAATTTTATCAGGTAGACCAGACGTTATTACATATATTGACGACATATGCTTGTTTAGTTCGTTGTTTGAGGAACATGTTTCGGGACTTAGATATGTTTTCGACACTCTAAGGAATTATCATCTAACTGCTAAACCTACAAAGGTGCAGATCGCGTGTAATGAGATAACCTTTTTGGGACATATCATTGGATCGGGATATATCCGAACGTTACCTAGTACAGTCTCCAAAATTCTAAACATAGCAGTTCCTCAGACGAAGAAACAGGTCAGGAGTTTGTTAGGACTTGTTCAATATTACAGTAGATTCATACCAAACTTGTCATCCATCACGGCTGTATTGTCTTCATTGTTAAAAAAAGACATGCCGGTGAAGGTGACATGGACTGGTATATGCAATGAAACTTTCAACAAAATTATAAATTTGTTCTCGCATGAACCAATTTTAAGACTTCCCGATGCTTCCAAAAGATTTTTCTTACGAACAGATGCTAGTAACTACGGCATTGGTGCATGCCTGCTCCAGAACCATGATGGCGTTCTACATCCTACCTTATATATTTCAAGAAAGCTAAAGCCGGCAGAAACAAAGTATTCCACAGTGGACAAGGAACTTTTATCTGTTATATGGGCAATAACTAAACTTGAAAAGTTTTTGCTTGGTGCTCCATTCACCATCCAAACTGACCAACGTGCTGTAGCATCTTTGCGTCGATCTAACCACAAGAGCCAAAAACTCGCCAGATATGCAATCATCCTACAGCCATTTGAATTCTCCATTGAACATATTCCTGGCACTGAAAATATTGTGGCGGATGCGTTGTCACGTAATCCTATTGACGACGAATAATCAACATTGACATTCCCAAACTACGTCAATCATCACTACATTGGATATAACGAAGTATCAACTATAAGGGAACTAACCTTGCCTTCAATTTAATATTTATAAACACTATATGCATCACAGAATTGAACTAAAGACAATCAAGGTACATATTGACATTGAAACTTCGTCTAACGTCCATACACAATATATGAATATTCGTTGAACAATCATGGAACAATATCTGACGACAAGTCGAACTTATTATCCTATGTGCACTTAATTCTTGGATCCTAGGATAAATGACATTTCTTTCCAACGTAAACGTTTGAACATTTTTGCCTAAAAGAATTCATCAGGATCAAGACTACGGATGGATCATCATATCCTATACTAATTAATTAGTTAACTTAACTTCTTAATTGAATTATTATCAATAAAATGAAATGTGAGAAAAAAATGAAATGAAAGAAAAAAAAAAGAGAAAGAAATATAAAAAGAAGAAATTATGAAAAGAGAAAATAAATCTCACACAAGTATTAGATTAATATTTTTTTTTAATGTACCTATACGTTATTTAGTTAGTTAAATTAGATAGTTATTATTCACTAACACTTAACACAACCAATTAAGTTAAACTTATATTCGAATTTCTTTCTATTTCTTCTCACTTATTTTGTCTTTTCTTCTCTCATAACATCGCGTTACATTAGAATCTTAATAATTTAACTCTTAGTTTAATTAATTAATTTAATTTTAATTAGTCAAATTAATTCCTATATGACATACTAATACGACAGACCTTACTTTAATTTAATTCTATCATTCACTATTAACATTGGACATTTTATTTAGTTGATATAATAATATGTATAATATTGATATATAATGTGATTAATGTTAGATGACTATGACAAATAGTTAGTTGACATGACCGCGACACGGTTCTACTCAGAACATCGTCGGCCATATGTCACGATTGTGTTAAATTTTTTTTTTTGAAAAATTGTTAAGTCGGATAGATCTTGAAAAAAAATCTATCGATTTTTTTTTCCCCGGTGTACAGGGAATTGTTACGGTATATGATATTAACGCCGTCTGCTAAAGGTTATCGGACGTGCAAATGTAAAGGTTAAGACATTTAATATATTGCGATAGATGTTTCAATTATTGAACGCTCCATACACGATCGATTATGACGTGTCTAGCGTTGTTTGGGACACAGTCGGTAACTAGGAGACGCTACCCTTTGTTACTTGACCGCCAAGCTGAATAGCTGCGTTTTGTTAACCTTCCAATTCAGTGGCATGATATAGCCGTTTATATGTGCATTTATGATGGACCAGGGTCAGTCCTAGAACTCTACATGAGAGGAAACTTATGGAGGTTAGTGATTAACTAAATCCTTGGAAGGAGAAAGATAATCGTCTACTTTATACGAAGTAATTAGACTCACAGTCTCACTGTCGGCAGGTAGCCATTCTAGCTGCGCGTGCATATAGCTGTGATGTTCTGACGACAATTACTGCATTGTATCCTTAAACGGACATTGACATGTAAAACAGCAGTCTACGCTATTGATTGATTGATGCATGTACCTCATGTGTGAATTGAACTGTTTATGTATGTGTGTAATCCATATTAAATTGTGAAGGACTCGAACCGGAGGCATTATTCGTTGAATCACGTTACACCATTCAACCATTATGAATTATGTATTTTATATCAAGTTGCTGAGTTAATAAGATGAACAGTTGTTTACATCTTGATGCCAAGTTCAGGCATTACGACAAACCAAAGGTGAGGTTCACCCCATTCGCGTACGAATATTAGCACGATCAGAATTCAAGCAACACAACCAGTTTCTCTGATCGAGTTAAGATGTAAATTTTCCACGCTATTGTGGTTTTTTTTTCTTTTCAGTTTCATAATTTGGTAATATCGGAATGACGTTCGCCGAATGCTCCGCGTGTATTTTCGTACCATTTAGATTTAGGGTTAACCCTAGCTGTAACCCTAATTATAACTCTAAATGGTACGAAAATACATGCGGAGCATTCGGCGACCGTCATTACGTTATTAGGCTACCCATAATTTGTAGGCTATTGTATTATTTTTCAAATTTACATTTCTTACGCACTTTCTACAAGTTTTAGTGAAATCAAATAATATGTAGTGGTATCAGCCTTTTTTTTTTTACCAGCCGTAAATAATCAATTATGCTAAACCTTAGGGGAAAAGAAAGCATAGGCCTAAGTTATCTGACAGTTAAATCTAACTTCATCTATACAATGTTATTGTAATATTTTTTTAAAAATGAATTACTTACCAATACTAAACTGGAAATTAATCCTAAACAATAGGCTCGACTCAAAAAAGATTTCAGTGCTGCGTAATCGTTCAAATAATCAGTAACCTCGCGCTAGCTTTAGCGAAAAATTGTGAATGAACACGCCACGCACATCCCGCGGCAATTGAAAAATAGGCAGCTTGATTTTCATTGGTTATTTTTTTTTTTAATCCACTTGGCTTAAAATCTCGCCGAATCTCATGACGCAAATTGTGTAGTGGCACAAGATTTATATGTATATTTAATAATTAGGCGAAAAAACCCGTACAGACCCGTGTACGGCCCGTACACATCTGAAAACGCAAACACCCCGTACAGATTATGGGTAAACCTTTAAGTGTGGCATGTATGTGACATGGAGAGTAGATAAGTAACATTTAACCCTTGAGTAGGGTTTGAGTTGATGCTGACCAGGGCATGGCCCACTTACCAGTGAGTATTGTGCAGGCACCTTAAGGAGGTCTCAGACTACTCCCAACCTGGTTGAACTGCCAGGTACTAGGTTTCCCCTATTGTGTGACTTGTTTAGATGGCATTGAAGATGTCCTACCATACTTCACTTCATCCCAAACCCTGTTTCAAGCCTTTTTTTAAAAAAAATTCATGCCAGCTAACTTTAAAGTGGTATCTTAGGGCAGCATGGTGGCAGATGTATTACTAATTTAGGTTTTAACCTTAAGTATGTGTATTGTGTAGGCCTAAATGTTTATTGTGAAAAAAAAATGAACGGCTGGACCAACTGTAACTACACAGAAAAGGTTTGATATCAGCAAATTGAAGGACCCCCTTACCAGAAAAGCTTTTGCGGCTGATATAAAGAAGCAATATCAATTTGCCAAAAGTCAGGAAAAGACATTGACTGATGATATAGACCGGATTTTCAACACCATTTTAACAATATATAAGGAAAGCAGCAAATCATGCTTGGGATTCCAGGAAAGGAAGAAGCAAGACTGGATAACACCAGAAAAATTAAAAACCTTAATGACGAGGAAGGAAATGAAAAGAAAGAAAATAGAAGCGAAGTCCCCCAGGTTAAAGCAACTATATAGCGAACTGTACTGTCAGCCAAACCCGAGCCAACAAAAGGAATTTCCTAGATGATATTGCAAGACAGGCAGAAGAGGCAGCACTGAGAAATGAACAAAGCACAGTATACAAAATAACTAAATTCATCAGCGGAAAACGAGGTGCAAACAATATTACATTAGTAAGAGATAAGCAAGGAAATCTCATCACAACAGCAGAGGGACAGGAAACAAGATGGGCAGAGCATTTCAGAGAAACTCTGAACAAGGAACCACCAGAGACACAATTGAATGTTCCTGAGGCTGAAAACGATCTAGATGTTAATACAGACATTCCACAAAAAGAAGAAATCATCACAGCAATCAAAGGGTTAAAGAATGGAAAAGCTCCTGGCCATGATAACTTAAATGCAGAGCTATTTAAGACAGACCCTGACCTAGCAGCAGAACTATTAGAACCACTATTTGCACAAGTCTGGAAAACAGGGACAACACCAAGGTAGTGGAACAAATGAATAAGTTCAAA
Source organism: Oreohelix idahoensis (assembly GCA_024509875.1). Lineage (NCBI taxonomy): Eukaryota > Metazoa > Mollusca > Gastropoda > Stylommatophora > Oreohelicidae > Oreohelix > Oreohelix idahoensis. The sequence goes on along the minus strand of JAMPIV010002267.1, from coordinate 241,693 downwards.
TTGCCCAAGAAGGGAGATCTTGCAGACCGCAATAATTGGAGAGGAATCACTCTTCTCTCAGTTCCCAGCAAAATACTAGGCAGGATAATTATACAGAGAATTTCAAAAGCAGTAGACCACAAACTGAGGAAAGAACAAGCAGGATTTAGAAAGAACAGAAGATGTGTAGATCATATATTTACCCTCAGGAACATTATAGAGCAGTGCTCAGAATGGCAAAAACAGCTGTACATTAATTTCGTTGATTTTGAAAAGGCTTTTGACAGTATACATAAGGACAGTTTATGGAAAATACTGAGGGCTTATGGAATTCCAAGCTGCATAGTGTCAATCATAAAAAGACTATGCCTACTTTATGTGTAGCGTTGGGCAGAGCAACCTAACCTTTGAGGTGAAGACAGGAGTACGACAGGGATGCCCCTTATCAACCACTCTATTTTTAACAGTCATAGACTGGGTGATTCGCCAGACAACAGAGGGTAGTCCAAGAGGAATTAGATGGACTACATTTTCTACATTGGAAGATCTGGAATATGCAGATGACATTGCACTACTAGCACATTCAGTTCCAAAGGTTGTTATTGCCGGGAGTTGTAGTGAGGATAAGCTCTCACTGCAGATAAAATACTTCTATGGCACGCGCCTCAAACAGCCTCTGACAACCAAGTCCAGCTCCCGGCCTTCACGTGTGGCTCAATTTGAGCCCGGCGGAACTGTTTCCACTGACGGGAGAAGGGGCAAAGGCGAGCGACTGGCGCCTTAAAACCAGCAGCTTCGGGCAGATAGTGCTCGTGATCCTTGGTTGGTAGCTTATCTAAGAGAAGGAACTCTGAATTCAAACCACCGCTGCCTTGCGGGAATATCCATTTATGGAATTGGCTTTGGGAGTAAACCCTGAGGATAAATCCGGAGTCGGAGTCCCTAAGGCAGTCTAATGTCGATTCAACATTATTCTGGCAACTCCTGCGACATGGCTGGTACCAAACTGTATCGGCTACTGCCGTTCCTTTGGATCTACCGGCTGTGTGGAGAGGGGGAACATGCTGCATGGGCAACAGCTTGATCTCCATATAACTGTGCCCAAGCTCGCGCCCTGGAGAGGACACTCCAGCTTCACCCTATAGGTGTCGGCAAAACATGGGAAGTTGCAGTTACCGGTTATAAGCATTTTGCCCAATTGGCGTACGGCATTGCGCCAGGGGCTACTTCCGACAGTGGGAGAGGTTCTAGGATCTCACTGGACAGCTACCGCCCGCTTCAAGCTGGGCAGCCCCCAGTCAATAAGGTGTTGTCCCGCCACTATCTGCTTTCCCCATTGGGTGCATGGGGATTAGGGTCAAACCCGAACTGTGGACAGAAAATTTTGCACCAAGCAATTATCGAAAAAATTGAAATAAGCAAACTCTCAGATTGGGATGCTGGAACGTCCGGACTATGTTGACTGGACTATCCGAAAACCTACAGGATGTAAACGATGTAAGGAAGACAGCCATAATTAATGATGAGCTTAAACGACTTCAGGTGGATATAGCTGCACTTCAGGAAATGCGCCTGGCGGGCTCTGGAACGGTGAGCGAGAAGGACTACATATTTTATTGGCAAGGGAAAGATCTTAATAAAGCTAGAGAACACGGAGTAGGTTTTGCGGTCAAAAAATCGCTAACTAAAATGGTTGAACCAGGCGAGAATGGATCAGAACGCCTGTTAACGCTCCGCCTGCAAACTAGCACAGGTCCCATCACCCTTGTCAGTGTGTATGCTCCTACTCTGTACTCTGCCTCAGAAGCTAAAGATGAGTTCTACGAGAATCTAGCAGCAGTAATCAAAAGCATACCTAGGCAAGAACAGCTTGTTCTCCTTGGTGACTTTAACGCTAGAGTGGGTGCCGATAATGTTTCATGGCCTTCATGTCTGGGCAGGTTTGGTATTGGCAAGATGAATGAAAATGGACAACGGCTCTTAGAGTTGTGCGTCCACCATGACCTCTGCGTGACCAACACCTACTTTCAGACAAAACCCCAGCATAAGGTGTCATGGAGACACCCACGATCCAAGCACTGGCACCAACTTGACCTGATTCTCGTCAGAAGGCCACTCCTCAGGTCTGTGCTCTCCACGCGCTCGTACCATAGTGCAGACTGTGATATAGATCACTCCTTGGTTTTGCTGCAAAATCAGAGCACAACCAAGAAAACTCTATCGTGTCAGACATGAAGGGAAACCACACATTGATACCAGGAAGATGTCAGACCCTTTCATGATCGCTCAATTTACTGCGACCTTCGAGAAAGTGCTCAGTAGCCCTCAGCATGGTGATACTATTACAGAGAACTGGGAGCATCTACGGAACACCATTCAAAGTACTGCACTTGCCACCTTTGGTAAGAAAACAGCAAAGTCAAATGACTGGTTTGATGCTTCATCAGATGTGATGGCACCTGTCATTGAAGCTAAGCGCAGTGCTATGAATGAATACAAACGTTCACCGAGTGCCAGAACCCTACAGATCCTGAGGGCTACGAGAAGCAAAGTTCAACAAACTGCTCGACGCTGTGCAAATGACTACTGGCTCCAGCTCAGTGAGAGCATCCAGATCGCAGCGCAAACAGGCAACATTAGACAAATGTATGACGGTATAAAGAAAGCACTTGGCCCCCCATAAAAGTAAGACGGCACCACTAAAAACCATCAGCGGAGAGAAGCTAACCGATAAGGGTAAGCAGATGGAGAGGTGGGTCGAGCACTACTCTGAGCTTTACGCTAGAGACAATACCGTTACGCCTGCAGCCCTTGATGGTGTCAACAGTCTGCCAACTATGGAGGAGCTGGATGCCGAACCAACATTAGAGGAACTCAGCAAGGCCATTGATAGCTTGGCCTCTGGCAAAGCACCAGGCAGTGATGGGATTCCTCCTGATTTAATCAAATGCTGTAAGAGCACGCTATTACATCCCCTGCATAGGATGCTGTGCCAGTGCTGGGAAGAGACAACTATTCCTCAAGACATGCGAGATGCCAAGATTGTAACACTGTATAAAAATAAAGGAGACAGAAGTGATTGCAATAACTACAGAGGCATCTCTCTTCTTAGTATTGTTGGTAAGGTTTTTGCCAAAGTCATCTTAATGCGACTACACAAGTTAGCTGAGCGCATATATCCAGAGTCACAGTGTGGATTCCGAGCTGGCAGATCAACAACAGATATGATCTTCTCTCTCCGCCAGCTTCAGGAAAAATCAAGAGAGCAGAAAAGACCATTATATATCGCCTTTATAGACCTCACAAAAGCATTCGACCTGGTTAGTAGGGATGGACTCTTTAAAATCCTCCTGAAAATAGGCTGCCCTTCTAAAATGCTGGAAATGATAAAGTCATTCCATGACGGCATGAAGGGAACAGTCCAATATGCTGGAAGCACGTCACAGCCCTTTGATATACGAAGTGGCGTTAAACAAGGCTGTGTTCTGGCTCCGACCCTCTTCGGAATCTTCTTTGCCTTACTCTTGAAACATGCATTCAGAGATGCAACTGAAGGAATATGCCTTCACACTAGGTCAGATGGCCGTCTGTTTAATCTTTCAAGGCTGAAGGCAAAAACAAAAATCAGAAGGGTCACTATAAGAGACTTGTTGTTCGCTGATGATGCTGCAGTCGTCACTCAAAGCCAACAGGAGCTTCAGAGCTTGATGAATCGCTTCACTAAAGCATGCAAGGACTTTGGCCTCACAATAAGTCTAAAGAAAACGAATGTGCTGAGTCAGGATGTGGGTGCTGCACCAGTTATCACTATCGATAACTATGAATTGGCAGTGGTGCACCACTTCACATACCTAGGGTCTACCATCAATGACAAACTCTCACTGGATACAGAAATCGACAGCCGCATTGGCAAAGCTGCAGCTACCTTTGCGCGCCTCACATCGCGTGTTTGGGGAAACTCTAAACTCACAATGAAGACCAAAGCTGCGGTATATAATGCCTGCGTCACCAGCACACTCCTATATGGCAGCGAGACCTGGACGACCTATGCTAAGGAAGAAAGAAGGCTCAATACCTTCCATTTGCGGTGTCTACGCCGCATCCTCGGCATCTCGTGGAAAGATAAAGTGACAAATGTCGAGGTGTTGTCACGTGCTGGCCTTCAAAGTATGTATACGCTTCTTAGACAGCGCAGACTTCGCTGGCTTGGCCATGTTCGCCGCATGGAAGATGGTCGCATCCCAAAAGATATCTTCTACGGACAATTAGCAGACAGACTTCAAGACTTGTTGAGACTACAGCTGCATTCAGTGGTGAAAAAATAAAACTGGAACCAGGTTATGAAGTGAGTTCTTTATTTGTTAATTTTTTTTTAGTAAAGTATCAGTCTGCCTTAGTACACTCATTTATTGAACAGATCTACACTTGCAATATTGCACCAAACTACTGAAACCTTATCATGATCATAATATTCTATGAGGGTAGCTTATGTGATTATTTTCCTCCACAACCCACAACCGTTACTAGTTTATTGTAGCACTAGAGAACCACATATTCTTACTGTTATTGAAAATGATGTATTGTACAGTTTGTTTCTCATTTTCTAGAATGATGCTTTAGTGGGGCTGTTCTAGGAATTAGCTTAAATGTGATGCTAATATAATGCCCACGTGTTTGAATGTTTCTACTTGTTACATACTGGTACTTTTATATTTATTTAACATTCTGTTTAATACCAGCAGAGACTGCATTGGCATTATCGGAATGAAAAAAATATTTTCTATTTCCTGCAATCCTCTGATGACTGAATTAAAATTAATTAAGACATTTTATTTTTAAATTTTTAATACAAAGCTTTGCTAATTATTTATTGTAATGCACAAACAATATGAAATAATAATTATGTCAAACACAGTGATCAATACATAATCTAACTCAACATAGTGTTGTTGTTTAACTAGGGCTGCTGAGCATCTTGCTGTTATGCAGCCAACACCAAGACTCCAAGGTATTATCTACACTGTAGATTTAGGCTTTTTCTGTGACTTTTCTGCCATTCTGAAATGTGCTTAGTTGAAGTCATAAGCTCCAGTTTCTCCACCTTGGCTTGCATTTAATGGATTGTCACATCTGGTCCCAAGTTAGGAGTAAGAACATTCCTCACCATCCAAGGGGCTCTCCAACTATGCAGAGCTAAAATACTGTACACTGGTGCTGGGTTCTCCCAAGGCATTGTCACGTCTTACACAGCTCAGCTGCCCCTGCCTATCACTGTGTCCATAGTGAGATCCTCCTGCATGCAGTCAACCAGGTCAAAGCAAAAGAATTACATCTGCTGCTGAAGTGACTCATATGTGCTGTCTCTCCCTCAGGAAATGACAAAGGGTATGAATGCTAATTGATCCTGTTGCATGCTGGTTGTATACACACAAGATGTATCCTCTTATATGTCCATCACTTCTGGTCTTATGTTTGATGCCAAATTGTAGCAATCTTAGACTTTAGAATTCATTGATTGTAGTGTCATTCTCTAAGAGATGATCATTAATTGTAATTACTGCCTCTCCCTTATCCATATCCAGTGCACCTACCATGGGTGCTCTAGAAGCTAGTCTGTCAGCTCTTTCATTGCCATGTATCCCAGCATGACCAACACAGTAAATCTAAACAAGTTCCTGAAGACTCGAGGCTTCTATGGAGGTTATCCATTCATGATGAAGCCATCCATTTTGGTCGTTCTGAAGCATGGACTGATAGTCTGACAAAATAATTGCCTTTGTGTATTATGCCATAATTGTTCGCATGTGCGGGGTTCATACATAGAAGTAATAATTAATATTGAAGTGATTTGTAATTATTAACTCTTAGTATCCAGATCACCCCGTGAAGTGGCACGTATTTGGTACCAAATTTACGGCAAGCCTCATGAAATGACTTTTGACATGAAGTCTCTATCGGCAAAGAGTTAATGAAAAATTGTCAATGTTTTATCCAATCCAACATTTATAGTCACTTCCTGTATTCAATTGTTTACAAATATTAGCGTGGTGTATTTTTTTGATGAGTTATTAAGTTAGATTTTTAGTGTTTTGTTCGGCTGTTGATCGTAAACAAATTTGTTCTAACCAAAATGGCTTCATCTTCAAATGATTGTAAGCAAAGGTTATCAGCGGTGCAAGCAGAACGACTTATTTCTTCTTGGATTGAACATGAGGATGATCAGTTATAGAGTGAAGATGACAGTTCAGATTCAGATTATATTTTGCCCAGCGAAGATATATGTAATCAAAACACTGAATCAGATGAGAAGGGGGCATTTCCCCTAGCTGGTTCTGTCAGTGGTAGTAGTACTAGAAATGCCAGGCCAGTGAAAAGACAAGGAAAAGGTAAAGCTCCCATGAAGAGAAGATAGGCCTACATCTAGATCAACCCATAGAGAAGCAGAACCCACAAGTACTGATGGTAATACAAGTACAATGAATGAGGAAATAAGGTGGAATGAAGTTGATGCTGGCTCAACACAAAATGCTTTCCGCTTTGTACCGTCTCATGCTAGGATTACAGGTGTGAATCCAAATATTATACCTGATGATTCTTCTGCATTTTATTGTCTCAAAGCTCTTTTAACTAATGAGATTATAGATGAGCTTACTGTTTCTATAAATGAATATGCTGATCGACTCTGTCAGTCAAATTCAGAAACGGCGACAAAAAGATCTGTCTATCAAAACTGGTATCCAGTTACATCTCCAGAACTGTGCAAGTTTTTTGCTGTGATAATAGCAATGGGAATTGTGAAAAAACCAGCCATTAGTGATTATTGGTCTAATGAAGGCTTTATGCAAACTCCCTGGTACAGACAGATGTTTACACGGGATAGGTTTCAGATGTTATATCACATGATGTTTCATGTGAGTGATGTAGACGCACAAGGTAAAGCAAAGATCGAACCATTTCTACAGAAAATGTTATCTAGATTCCAGGAAGCATTTTACCCTTACAAGGAGCTGTCTTTGGATGAAATGGTAATTAGGTGGAAAGGCAGATGGGCTCACAAAATGTTCAGTGCCTCTAAACCCAAAAAATATCATGTGAAGACATTCGGTCTTTGCGACAGTAGCACAGGGTATGTAGTAAATTTGTTGATATACTTTGGGGCCAATACTTCTTACAGTCCAGATATTGATGTAAATAGCCAGCAAGCCATCAAAGTTTTTGACACTTTGCTACAACCATGTGGAAAAGGTCATCACATCTATGCTGATCGATATTACACAAATGTGCCGTTGCTTTAATATCTGAATAACAGGAGTCATTATTTCATTGGGACTGTCAACGTTAATCGAAAGAACTTCCCAAAAGAGCTGAAAACTACACAGCTAATTAATGCATATGGAAATGAAATGGTATATGGAGCAAGAAAAAAGATTTTTATGTGTAATGTTTAGGGATAAAAAATGCAAAAAACCATGCATTCTTGTTTCAAGCTGCGCAACAGTGGAAAGCAAGGACATTACCAATTGCTTTGATGAAACAAAAAATAAACCATTGATGATTGATGATTACAACAGAGTGACAGAATGGACCAAAGCATTGTAACATATGGCACATTTAGCAGAAGAACAAGAAAGTGGTGGAAAAAAATTTTCTTCTGGATTTTTGAAACAGCTCAGCTCAATGCGTATACATTATTTGCACTGTCAAGAACAACAAATGCCAAAAAACAGAGCCTTCTTCAATTTAAACGGCAACTTGTTAATGAGCTCTCTCTTGTTGCTGCTGTGGATTTCCAGCAAATTCCTCCCAGGATTGAACATGGCATTCAAGTGAACAATCCAGTCAACAGACTAGGAGGAACAAACCATTTAATTAAAAAATCAAAATCTCATCGCAACTGTGTCATTTGCAGCACCTCTCAAGTAAGGGTCAGGACATCCTTTTATTGTGAAGGATGCACAAATAATCCCCATCTACATCCAAATAACTGTTTTGCTGCTTATCATGAAAGGAAATAGTTTGTGGTAAATATCAGTTGTGTATAAAGTGTGTACATAGTTTATTTTCGTCATGATTTTTCAATATGTGACCTGAACATTTCAAAAGGAAACATTTTTATTTATTATTCAAAACAACTGAAACTTGTCTGTGTTCCATATAATTGGATGAAAGTGGTTCTAGGAGTTCCAGGCTTCCAAATTGGATTATTTTTGTGGGTAAGTAACACTTTTTTCCAAATTTTTTAATATTTTTAAATTGTTCTGCACTCATTACTGTATATGTTGCATGCATGTTTAACACCACTTAACAATTACGTTAGGTGCATGTCAAAGGGGTTTCATTTCTCTATATTTAGATATATATAAAACTATATGTTTATCATTATAAATAAATTATTTAATGCAAAATCAATAACGGTAGTCATGTCTGTTGTGGTAAGTTGGGATTATATAAATAGTTATAGGGGACTTAGTGTACTGACTGAGATCAGCTGTGAAGGTATCTGTATCTAATAAGGGTGGTGTGTTACAGATGACCTTACTTTGCTACCACATTTAGACCTCAATCAGACTTATTCTGGAATATTGTGATGACTACGTTGAATGTCTAGGGTTATGATAGTGATGAAGTGTAAGTTCACAACAACCAACAGACAGATAAACACTTTAATTAAGATCCACAACACTTTACAACACTATGACAAGCACATACATATAACACTCTAGAAGACTATCTTAAGTAAGTCAAGTGTTAACTTTTAAATTATGTATTAATTTCTTTCAATGATAGATATCCTGATCCAACTACAGAGTGAATCAGGAATCACAATCAAATGTAAACACAATGTTTATGTATAAAAATTATACAAAGGATCTTTGTCCTGACATATAATATTATTACAATATGTGTGTAATGTTGTGATGTAGTATTATGAGGTAATACTGGCTTTTGAAGCTAGGTTGTTGTTTGTCATCACGACTTCATGTGTTTGTTACTGGTGGAAATAATATTGAAGGGTTCACAGTTTCTTTTTATTTGCAAAAATAATTACCGTCCCTCTTGATTTAGTATTACAGTCAATTTTAGGGTGGGTTATACAAGGGTGAGCTGCTCTGGCTGACGAATTCTTAGCTCATATGTCGGCGGCAGGAAAACTGTCTCCTCTGCTCGCTTGCTTCTCAGTTATCTTGAAATACACCACTGGTCGATATCTTGGACAAGGAGTCTGCTGCTAGCCCTCTGGATCCAGCAAAACTCAGACCAGGTGCTGCTCTAATACTTCAGTACCACGGTCCCTGAAATAAGAAGGTTGTACCTCTTTCGTCATAACTAATATATATAATCTATTTCCACACTGAAGTACAGGACATTACAAACACAGAGTTCAGCGCTGTAGGCCAACTGCTAGCTTCTCATGTGACAATATACACCAGTATTCCTCTCCCTAATGGTTACAACGCCTCTGCAATTCCAGCGTTAATTCCTTCTATACAATAGGATAGGTGTCATGTTACTATTTGGCAATCCCATATATGCCTATGCAGTTATACTCCTCTCTGACAAGCTTTTACATGGTGGAACAATATCTAGGCTTTGCCTTCTGTTTGCTACTGAACCACACACATACAGACATAATTTATCATTTCATATTCAATTTTCATATAATATATATATATATATATATATATATATATATATATATATATATATATATATATATATATATATATATATATATATATATATATATAGGAAATATGTCTAGCTTACCACAATTCAAGGAAATATACACAAGTAACGTTGACTGGCGATGAATTCTGGCACAATTTTGATCTGCCTTATCCCAGGCTTTTATTAGAAAAATATTAGCTTGATCTCAACGCACTTGATTCTCACAAAATTTATTTTCAAAACTGGCCCTGAACTGACGCTTCTATGTGACTATATCGAACGTTCTAACCAATGAGACCATGTTTACAAGAGCCTTTGAAAAAATGTTACCCATCCTACACGTTGCCATTAACAACAATAATAGTATTTGCAGTTCGACTAATAAGGTTTCGCCTTACATATTACTACAGCCAATCAAATCGTATCTAACTTGTTGGCCTCATTTCCCCTAAAGCAGTGTTTTTCAAACATGCCATTATGAGCAAATATGATCTTGTGCTGTCAGACAACCCCACTATAGTATTTTGGCTATAATTTGTTAATTACTAGACTATTTGCGTAACACATAACATATTCTTTGTCAGCAAGTCCTAAGGTACACGAATATATAAGTTTAAGGGGGCTAAGTGGCTTCGTTCAAAATATGTATTATTCTAGGATAGTCGTGTATTTGTTTTTACCACCCGTTCACTTCTATACCAAGGGATGTCTTCTGTACTGTCAGGAGCTTAGACATAAATCAGTAGAATGTCAGGTTTCCCAATAAGATTTTAAACCTGTTTTTAAAACCTAACCTCGTATCGTTAGTGTTTTTTTATCACTGTTTATTTGAAAAAAAATCAGGCCTTCATGCCTTTCGCGTGGGATTGGCGTTCACTTTTTAATCGCGAGACGACATAGTATTATTGCGTCGCTCCGTCTATCCTTCCTCGTCTCTGCTTAGCCCGTCTGTCTTTCTAGGTTAACTTTGTGTGTATAATGACATTAATGTAGTATTATATCTAGGTCATTATGCAGTTTGCGTATCAAGATCGTCTAAGAAATACAGTACCAGTTTTATTTTTAGAAACGCGTGTAGTTTATGCAGACGGAGCAGAAAAAGGGGGTTTCGTGTTCAGCCATTATGGCGTTCTACAACACAGGCGTACGCTATTGTGAAAGCACTGATCTTTCACCATTCTTCTTTCTTTCTATTGAATTACTTCGTTAGGCTTTACATTTATTTTCTAATTTATAAATGTGGATTAGAATTTTTCACCACATCTGTAAATAAAGGTTAAAATATTTGTGCGCTTAAATATACCCAAAAAATTCAAATTGTGATAAAAACTTTATTTGTGATCAGAAACAACTCCAACTTTCCTACATTGTGTGAAAATGGATGTACTTTAAAATGAAAGTAGGTTTAGGGGTAGAAGTTTATCAGAATTAATTATACATATTGATAAGGACAATTTGTTTTTCAATTTTTTATCTTTTTAAATTTTTCTGCATTCATTACTGCATATGTTACATGTATGTTTAAAATCATTGAATAATTCAGTTAAGTGCATGTCAAAGGGGTTTCATTTCTCTATATTTAGATATATAACACTTCATGTTATCATTATAAATAAATTATTTAATGCAAAATCAGTAACGGTAGTCATGTCTGTAAATAAAGGTTAAAATATTTGTGCGCTTTATCTAAATATACCAAAAAAATTCAAATTGTGATAAAAACTTTATTTGTGCTCAGAAACAACTCCAACTTTCCTACATTATGTGAAAATGGATGTACTTTAAAATGAAAGTAGGCTTAGGGGTAGAAGTTCACCAGAATTAATTATACATATTGATAAGTACAATTTGTTTCTCAATTTTTTCAATTTTAAAATTTGTCTGCACTCATTACTGTATATGTTGCATGCATGTTTAACACCACTTAACAATTAAGTTAAGTACATGTCATAGATGTTTCATTTTTCTACATTTTAATATACAACACTTTATGTTATCATTATAAATAAGTTACTTAATGCAAAATTAGTAAAGGCAGTCATGTCTAAAAATGTACTCTCTGAAATCAGCTCGTAAAAATGCGGTTTTTGAGCACGTATACTAAGAGTTAAACCACCATTGCTGTGATAAAATGTCTGCTTTTAACATGACAACTACTTGTGTGCCACTGAATTAATTCATTTCATAGATGGATTATAACTTTCACCACAACATTTTTCATGTACCTATATTAAGCTCACTAAATAATTCTCATTTTTTGTTTTCATGCCAGAATCATGATGGTCATAACTACACTAAAGACTATGATACTCATGATCAGATAGTTGACATCATGGATACAGAAACACCAAGAATTAAGAAAGTAGAACAACCTGGCTTTTGTGAAGATCAAGGTAATGAAATGGTAGTCATATAGCTGAAATAATGCTTTTTTAAAAATATTTTTTTCTAATTTAATGTTTTTTGGTAATTGTTTTATTGATTTCTGAGAAACTAAATCTGAATTGTTAATTAAGAAATTTGTAAGATCAGAACTTAAGGTACCATACAGAGAGATAATAGGGAATCTACTCATTAACCTTTTGCCTTGTCTAGCATGTCTTCTTTTAGTCAATCTTTTAGATGTGTGTGTTATTCGCTCTGTGTGAATCTTTTAGGTGTCCATGTATTTTGGTGTATGTGTGTGTGTGTGTATAAATATTTATTGTGAGTTTTCTGTTCATAAGGCTAAAGCTGCCTGACCCTCTCATTTTCTTTAAAATTGATTAATTGGAACTTTGTCACTGCCATTTAAACAACATATAAATTATTGATGTATTATTCTCCAATACCAGAGAAGTTGTTTTGTTGATGTTTTTGTGGAAAAGATTTTTTTACAGGAAGGGGTAACAGCCCGAAGCACAACCCTCCTTAGTCACTTGTTACAACATGCATAGTAGGAAACAGTGTCACTACTCTTTGCTCCTCTTCCGGGCCCCAGTAACACACTGGTGTTTGTTCCTATTTAGTGTCTCAGATTTTGTTATAAATTTAGGTGCCATATTATGTCAGCATTTTCACTTTGCTCATTATTTCTCTAATTATGTCTTCCCTAAAATAAAACCCCTTATATTCATCATCTCTTTCAGTCTTCTACCTAACCCATCTCTTACTACTTCCAATTTTGCCTTTGTCACTTTTATGAAAACTAGGTTCACCTGTCATCTTTACTTTATTCATAATTGCCATCACTACAAAATTTTACCCCACAGTTTTACTTTCCATTACAACTCTTCAGCTATCACACTTCATTCTAGGGAACAGCTCCTCATAAAACATACAGAGATTAAATTTGTTTTTTAATGTAGGCATTTTTTCACTGCTAGCCACTCTCACCTCTTGTCTGACTTAAGTTTTCAACAATCCCAGCTACTATTTTTCACAGTCTCACCTCCAATACATTAATTTATACCTGTTTTATATTCAAGATTCTTTACAAATCACTTTATAATTTATTATCCACCCAAAAGCAAGAAAAGCTCATCTCCACCCCACTACTACTGACATCCCTTACCCCTTCCATGTTTATCAATCTCTTCAGGACAAAACAAATACACTGCATCAATAAAAGCCTTTCAAAGACCCACTTTACATTAACAATGTATAATAAATTACATAAAATTCATAGTTTGTATTATTTACTTGGCCATACTCTTCAGCCATACTGGTTGCTGTGAAGATTTACATTTTGCATAATTTATGATGTTATATGTGTTCACTGAAATTTTACAAATTTATTACATGTTATAAAGGAGGTAGGTAAAGGATCCTGTTACATGCCCATTGAGGCATATTGGGAATATGGTGTTAGACCCAAATTTTCTTAACCATATGGCACACTAGGAGTGATGTGGTCAGCTTCATGCCGACCACTTTAACCTTCCCACAGTTGCTCTGGTAGCAATTCATGAGGCTGGGTCAACCCTGAAGCCATTTGTGGTCTACATAATCCCACCTCAACTGGGGATTGAACCATAACCACCAAGCTTGGAAGCCAGTGCACTAACCACTGTACTACCATGGCTCCCAGTGATGTCACAAACAAAAGTCAAAAATATTTTCCAGAATTAACATAACACAAATTTTCTAAAAAAAATTAACATTAACTACCGAATTGAAAAATACACTGTGGCCGAATTAAGTTTTTTTCCCATTTTTATCCTCTAGGTGTTTGCACAAAGTAAGCGGTAGTTTTCATAATTGTTTACAGATTTTTATGAATTACACGTCATTTTAAAGATAAATTACTATTACAATAAGCACCATTTGTAACTCTAATAGAGGTTGTTGCTATTTAACGGCCCTCCGATGGCTGAGGACTTGCAATATTTTCACAATTATAACTGCTTGCGCCCCATCTCTATTAAAATCCGTATTTCAATCAATGTGCACACCGTTTTCACTCTTGTCCTCGTCGCTAGATCTATCAGTGATAAACCTCCTTTTTTGTTAATGATGTCCACCAGTGTTGAATGGCTGTGTTAGGACATCAGTGTTCGTGGTTTGAATATGGAATGTCAACTCGACCTACGCAGGGGTGTGTAAGCATGAAGTGAGAGTGTAATACGCGAATGATAAGAAGAGTTCGTGGTGTTGACAATTGGTCTTTTTCTTTCACTCATGTATGGCTGGAAGTCATCGACACCAACGACTGTGTACCTTTGCTACAGTTTAATTGGACGTACACACTCGACAGCACGGATACATTGACAAATCACAGGTTGGCATAATACATCATGGTACAGTGGATAAATGGTCTTGCAATGATACATGGGCACTCATGTAGAATAATAGCATAATGGACTGTCAGTAGACAAGCACTCAGTATTGCCCATATATATATAGGCCTATCATCTGAGTTTACTGACAAAAGCACATCAGATTATAAACAACATTCAAGATGGCTTCTAGACCTAACCTCGTCTAGCGAAGATTTCTTTACATAATGTTCAGCACATATTTTTTTCATATAATCATATTGAACCGCTAGTAATGGGTTCTCATGTGTAGCAGTGATCTCTGAACTCATCAAGCGATAATACGGGACATCCCTTTCTCTTCCTGATAGTCCTTAAATATGTGAATACAAGATGGCTTCTCTCGTGAGCTGTAACTCACGTTTGGATACCACTAGGAATCTGTATCAAAGTTAATCATACATTAAATGTTCTCATTACTTTGTAGATTCTATCATGAGACAATTGACTTCACTTTACAATATGGTGCTGCTATGAATGAATGTCATCTTCATATAGTTAAATCTTCCCTTATTGAAAAACGATGGCCTCGTAAGAGTTCATAAGAAGTGCGTTTGTTTTACCTTGGTATCAGAAATATGATTCTGCCATCCCCTTGGCAATCAAAATAAACACTGGGGTAAAGCATACACGATAGGTCTAAAACTACTATCACTTTCCCCTACACATATATCGATCACTTTTTCCGGCGACAAGCCGATTCAAAAAACCACAGCCCCCATCATCAGGGCGAAGCCAAATCACTCCTCTCTAGCGACACATCCGCCGACAGCCCTTTGACCTTTCCAGCCAAAAGACCATATAGTTCGACTTAGACATGCAAAGATATTCAGATATAAGACAGACTCGTCCTACCCAGACAAACAATACACATAAATTCAGGCCATAGATACACTGAAGCAAGAACAACCTATTTCTACCCAAACAAAGAATAAATCGCAGTAAAACTGGATTCATCCGCGGAGTTCGATCGAAAGTGACGACACTCCTTTCAAGGGAAGTAACTCAATAATGACTTTTCCTTAAGCACTAAAAAGTATCTATTTTGTTTACAAAATATTTGCGAACATAACAAGCATACAAATGTATTATATTGTAAGATATCAAAGACTGCACGTAACAGTCTTACCACACCTCCCGGGGAAAAAAAAAATGGAACTTTTTTTTTTTTTTTGGAAATACATCTAGGAGCAACGTACAATAGGCTCACAACGCATGAATAATGCGCAGATGAAAATATCAGGAATAAATATAACGCCTAATATGAGGCTAAGTCGACTTATGGAGCGACTGGTGAGAATGTATCTCATAAACTGAGAGAAATTATTTCTCTACAAGTAAATTTTTCCAGGAAGGTGTCATCAAAGTATAATACAATTCTGGCAATTACACAATGCCTAAAAAATGTCATACCATAATTTCGTATTAGATATCTTAAATTTTTGTCGGCGTCTGTGGCCTAATGGATATGAACGTATAATAGATATACCAGGTTCGAAAGGCGGTTTGGTAATTTTTAACAATGGTATAAAAAAAGCAATGGCAAACTCAAAAAAAAATTACCTAGAAAAATCACAAACAGCCAATAAAAGCTGGGGTTGATTGCCACGTCCTGTAAAGGATAAGCAACTAACTTTTTTTTTTAATCTTAAATTTATGATTTATGAAGAAAAATCATCAAAGCACAGCGGTGAATAAACATCAATGAACCGCTAAGTAGTGATACAATCATTATATTATTAAATTACAAATGTGTATCTATCTTTATATAGAAAGGAACTATTATAAACTAGACATATCAAGAAGTCTAAGACCTAATAGTTATGTGGAATCATGTGGGCATCTTGACAGAATGTCTGCCATCACATTATCTGATCCACGAATAGCTCGCACAGAGAAATGAAAAGGTTGAAGAGCAATTGCATATCGAGTAGACCTCGAGCTCTTCAAATTCTTACTCTGTATAGCAGTAAGAGCTTTTTGGTCGGTTTCTACTATGAAATGTGTGCCTAGAAGGAATCTCTGTAGTTTGAGGATCGACCAAACCATAGCTAATAGCTCACGGTCTAAAACCGAATAATTCCTTTCTGCCGCATTAAGTTTTCTGGAAATATACATTACAGGATGCAGAGTTCCAGAGTACTCTTGCATTAGTGCCGCTCCAATCCCAGTGGATGAAGCATCACTACGAAGAACAAATGTCTTATCTTTAGTAGGTAACACTAAAATAGGTGGTGTTGAAAACAATGTTTTAATCTTATCCAAAGAGCATTGGCATTCCTGAGACCAGTGGACCATATTAGGCGAACCTTTCTTTAAAAGTGTAGAAAGAGGTGCCATGATAGAGGATAGATTCTGAATGAATCTGCCATAAAATTGAATAAGACCTAACAGACTTCTCACCTGTTTTTTAGTCTTAGGGATAGAGATGTTAAGTATCTTACTAGTATTATGGTCCTCTGTCTTTAGGAAACCATGACCAACTCGGTGGCCTAGGAAAGAAATTTCGCTAAAACCAATATAGGCTTTAGAGGGTTTCGCTGTCAGGTTGTGCTCGCGCAAAGTAGACAGCAATTCATCTAACCCTGAATAGTGATCTTCCCAAGTATCGCTGAAAAGACAGATGTCGTCTAGATATGCAATGACATCTGACCGATAAGATAGGATTCGGCGCATCATGCGTACGAATGTAGCTGGTGCGTTCATAAGACCGAAAGGCATAAAATTCCATTGGAACAAACCTCTAG
Organism: Oreohelix idahoensis; assembly: GCA_024509875.1. Taxonomy (NCBI): domain Eukaryota; kingdom Metazoa; phylum Mollusca; class Gastropoda; order Stylommatophora; family Oreohelicidae; genus Oreohelix; species Oreohelix idahoensis. Next base: position 224,502 of record JAMPIV010002267.1, on the reverse strand, counting down.
GTGTTGAAAAAGCCGTGAGAGGTTTGGCGCGTTCAGATAAAGGAACTTGCCAATATCCTTTAGACAAATCAAGTTTAGTGAAAAAATGAGATTTGGAGAGTCGAGTAAGTAGCTCTTCCAGTAAAGGCATAGGTTCGGCATCGAACTTCGTTACTTGATTCAATTTGCGATAGTCAACGCAAAGACGTATGTTATTGTCTTTTTTCCGAACAATAACCATCGGCGAAGAATATGCAGAGGTGGATGGTTCGATTATTTTCAAATCTATCATCTCATCCAACTCTTTCTCGACCTGTGCTTGAAAATGTATAGGGATAGGATAAGGTCTAACCCTAATAGGAGTATGGTCAGTTAGAACAATGTCATGTTCAATGACATGAGTTTGTCCAGGGATGTCAGTGAGTACATCCTGAAATGTTTGCAATATAGTTGAAACTTGTCGCTGTTCTCCTAGAGACAAATCAGGAGAGACAGTAACGGTCTTCCATGATTCACTAGAATGAAGTGGGATCATTGGAAGAGGAAGATTTACATCTGAAAAACTCGTTTCCTCATCCTGTATCACGGACAGTGATGAGTAATGACCATGTTGTACTGGAGAATTGTCCGTTGCTTGGAAAATGGGTTGCAAATAATCCGGACATTCATGGAATTCAGTAAGCATATTGATGTGGAAGGTTTTATGCTTCCCATCAATATCGACAATATAGTCGACATCGGAAATTTTCGATATTATATCGTACGGACCTTTCCAAGAAATAAGTAGTCTGTTTTCCCTACAAGGTAGTAATACAAATGCTTTGTCACCAGGACAAAGTTGTCGTAAGCATCTCTTCTTATTGGCAAATTGCCTTGCCTTCTGTTTCGCAAATTCAGAAGAAGAAGTTGCTAATTTGCATGCTTCGATAATCTTTTGTCTCAACGCGATGACATATTCGTAGGATGACTTTGTGTCATCGTCAATATTGTCAGCTGTTATGAGATCATGAAGCAACGACATAGGGCCGCGCGGACGCGCGCCAAAGACGAGTTCAAAGGGAGAAAATCCTGTATGTTCATTGGGGACCTCTCTGTAAGCGAAGAGGGCCGCAGGTAAAACTCTGTCCCAGTCTTGAGGATGATCCTCAGTTATCTTCCCTAGTAAGTTTTTAAGTGTTCTATTAAGGCGTTCGACCATCCCATTAGACATTGGATGATAGATACTACTTAAAGATCTATCTATCTGCAGAGTAGACATTACTTGAGACATGGTATCTGATATTAGTTGGGTGCCATGGTCTGACAATATCTCTCCTGGGAACCCCAGACGAGAAAATATAAGCCAAAGAGCATCTGCAATATCAGCAGTAGTAATGCTCTTCAGAGGAATAGCCTCTGGCCAACGTGTGCACATATCAACACACGTCAAGATAAACTGATGTCCTCTGGCAGACTTGATCTTAAATGGACCAATAATGTCTATGGCCATTTTTTGAAACGGCCGAATAGGAATGTCCGCCGCCTGAATGGGTGCAGCATGCCGTGGGCCTTTGGATTTTACTTCCTGACATACTTTACAAGATCGACAATAAATCCGTATGTCCTTGTTTACCAATGGCCAAAAGAAAGCCGCAAGGACTCTTGACTTAGTACGGGAAAAACCCATGTGTCCAGCACACTGAGAGTCGTGAGCGTGCTGCAAAATTTTAACTCTCAAATTCTTGGGAACCAGGATTTGAGAATGACTTGACGTAATGGAGTCTTGAACCATACGTACAAGTACGCCATTCTTCTTTGTAATCCATGATTTACGACTTGTGTCTTTATTCGGATCACCTTTAGTTGCAAGAATGAAGAATTTCTTCAGAGTGGGATCATCTTCTTGCTGTTTTATAAACGAGTCACGAGAAATTACCAAGGAATCATCTTGGTTATGCACTTCATTATCTTCAGTAGATGAAGTTTGAGGCATATTAAGAGCCTGAGCTCTAGTGACTACAGCGTTAGCAATCTGCATGTTTTGCCTTTCCCACGCGGAAATTTGTTGCGGAGTGCATTCTTTGACTCCATGAATGCGACCGATGATGAGGTCAGCGATCGGATTCGGAAGAAGACATGCGTGTACATCTCCTGTAAAGAAAGGAGTAGCAATCCTAATGATAGCAGTAGAGTATTTCTCTAATGTGCCGCCAAATGTTACACATTTGACTACTTGTCCAGTGGCACGGGAAGGATCTACGAGTGACTGCCTAACACCAATTGTGGTGCATCCAGAATCGAATAGCACGGAGACTGGATTGTTATTTACTAAACCCTTATGTAAGACAAGAGAACCTCTTCCATCATGCGCGACTGATGCAGGAAGAGCAGGAAGAGGATGGCCGCAGCTTAAAGTAGACACTGTGGTTGGCTCAAATAATGTTTTGCATTGGGGGCACTGAGATGCTCTCCCAAAATCAAAAGCGGAACATGCCATATTATTAGCGTCATTATTGTCTTTACTCTGTTTATAGGCTTCATGGGACTCTTGTTGTGCAGAGTTTGCCTGAAAATGTGGTTTATGTCTTCTGTTTTGAGATCTACCTCGGTTATTATTACCTCTGTAGTTATTGTTACCTCTATTGTAACCCCTATTTGGGTTTGAGTCATAGTTCTCTTGGTTACCATTATCATATTCATTATAATGAGTATCTCTGTAATTGCGATCTTGTTGACTCCAAGACGGATACCTCGGATAGTTTCTATAATTACTTCCTCTATGGAAATTGCTATAATTGTGACCACCCCTGTGTCGAGAGCTATCAGCTCGTCTCCAGTTCTTTGAAGAAGAACCCTGAAATGATTGGTTACCTTGGTTTTGATAACTATTATGGTTACCTTTTTTATCAAATCTGTTTTGAGGTCCCTGAAATCTGTGTGAATAATTGGGATTGTATGGTGTTGCTGAAGCAACTGGCATACTCTCCTTAATCTTAGTGTTGCTAAAAGTCACGTCGGGGTGTGCAGTGACATATTGGGAACAATATTCTTCCATTTCCTTTAGAGATTTGGGTTTACGCTCATGTATAAATTCAAGGAATGGTTTGTTAACACATGACATAATCTTATCTCTGAGTAACAAATCCATAAGTTACTTGTTGGGTCCGTTCATTCTAATGTTAAAGAACTTCATTACGCGAATGGTTGCAAAGGAACAAAAATGTCAGAAAATGTTCTTCAAAACGAACTCCAACAAGTAGTGTTTAACTGGTCACTTACTGGCAGCACACAAGTCTGTGATGACTGTGCATATATTTTATTTAACGTGACACATACGGAGTGGAACACACAAGACGATCATGGTTACAGATTACAGATGCAAATGTCATACTTTAAAGTTGCTGATCATACTCTTAAATTCTTGGAGATTCTTCAACAATCAAGTCCTCTTCTATCCAAGTGAGCTGAGGATCACTTCTGTTACCCGCTAATATACATTTACAATGAAGTCCGTTGACCTTCTTCCAAGGACGTCTATCGTGGTAAACGGATTCATGTTCAAGGATCAATCTTTGATATCATACCCGTAAAATTCCCAGACTTTCTTCATACAATACTTATGTAGCATATATATAATCCAGACAAAGTCATACACGGCAATACAATCAGGTTAGAGTCTTCTGTTGACTAACCTCTCCCAAAATCCATGCCATGACTTTGGCATTGGCGAAACGGCATATTAAAACATGTGAAGCATACAAAATCAATTAACTTCGTTTCCTCGTAGGTATCCTCCCTCTACGGTAATTCAAACAAGGCAATCGACTCCGTTTGTCCATTCTAGGGATGACATACTACGATGGATCCCCACTAGACCATAAATAGGAGCGGCCTGATACTTCAATTAAAATCAATAAACATTCAATGTGAAATGGGGCGACACTTACATGATACTTCCACTATTGGCTTCGACATGAAGACCAATATATATATCAATAGAAATAATGGCTTCCACTAACTTGCCACGAATACAAGAAATATTCCACGGACATCAACATAGTCCGTACTGCCCCATACAAAACATGACGTCACAATCCCTAAACTAGGTTACCCGTGCGTCCAAAGCAACTCACACTGCATTGTGCACGTCAGTGCGTGAATCAATCGAACGCACAAATAATATAACTATATTAAGACTGGTGCGTACATTTGGCAGGACCGAAGACTACCCCCTTAGGTAATAAATGTACGTAACAGCTCCCTTATTACCTCCCCTTAAAAAAATTAATTCTATTAATTTTTTTTTGAACTTAGTACCCGAGAGAGGTGAGTCAAAACTACCACAAGATATATGAAATGCATAAAGTTATACCATATTAAGAAAAGAATATTAAACGAAATCAATATAACTAAATGATAGTATGCATTAAAGCACACATCCACACTCGACCTACTTTGGAACGATGTGGTAATATTCGAAGTAAAAACAAGTTGAAAATGAAAAATGAAAAAAAACCATAAAAAAAAGATGATAATAAAATTCAACTAAGTTTTCAAAAAAAAAAAAAATTTGAAACATATGATTTCAAAAATGAAAATGAACAGCAACACTGATGATGATCAATGACAAGAGAATCAATAAAACAGAAAAATTGAAAATACAATGTGCAAAAATGAAGTAATGCAAAATTAAACACTTTAAGAATCAACACCCTTAATGTTTTCTAACACTAGTACGGTTGACTAGTGATCTAACAGTGAGATATCATAACTAAGGCCCGTGAATGCAGGTATTACGTGACAACTAAGAAAGTTAGTATGTGTGTGATCCATAATCAATTAAATAGATTAAATTGAATTATTCTAATTTATATATTTCTTAATTACTAACAAATAACCAGTTACTAATATATTCTAAGTAATTCCAATATCACTATCAATATGTCAATGTTCAGTTACAACTAGTTAGTAATCGACGAGACGATGTTCTCAATGTTCCATACACGATAAAATATATTCTCGAACACGATATGTAGTGTAATATGTTCCATAGGAATAACAAATGTATATTTGTCGCTCTTAACAATGTTTCCATACTAATAAAAAGTTACTGTAGTACCAATGTTCCCGTACTAATAAAATGTTACTCTAATACCACTGTTCCCGTTCTAATAAAACGTTACTATAGTATCAATGTTCCCGTACTAATAAAATGTTACTACACAAGAAGTAATGTTATAATCTATAAGTAAGTATATCCTGAAAGTTATACTTATACGAATACTTCAGTTATATAAATAGTCTTTATAGATGTACAATCAATGATAATGTACAAAGTTATTCATGTTATCGGGGAGGATGTTTCAACATCTGGAAGTGGTTTAGTTTCGACAAGTTCGCTTGGGCATCTCGACAAACAGTCTGCGAACACATTCTTCACTCCAGGAATAGCTCGTATTTCAAAATTGAATGGTTGAAGCGCTATAGCGTAACGCGCTGACTTCGATGATTTAACGTTCTTCGTGTTCAGTGCGGTAAGAGCTTTTTGGTCAGATTCCACCACAAAGTGTGAGCCGAGGAGGTAACGTTCCAGTTTTGTGATTGCCCATACTAATGCGAGGAGCTCTTTATCCAAAACGGAGTATTTGAGTTCGCTCTCCGTAAGTTTTCTGGACACGTACATCACCGGAAATAAGGTGCCGTTATATTCCTGCATCAAAACTGCAGCAATAGCGTAAGAAGATGCATCACTGCGAAGAATGAAAGTTAGATTTTTGTTAGGCAACCTCAAAAAAGGTTCATTTGAAAAAAAATCGTTTTATATAGTCTAACGCCGTTTGGTGATCCTGCGACCACTTTATTACATTAGATGTGCCTTTCTTCAGTAGAATCGAAAAAGGTGCAGTTATAGTAGACAAATGAGGGATGAATTTTGAATAGAACTGTATTAGTCCTAAAAGAGATCTAACTTGTTTTTTTGTCTTAGGTGCCGAGATGTTTAAAATTTTAGAGACGTTACTGTCTTCTGTATACATGAAACCATGACCTATGCGGTGACCCAGAAATGAGATGTCATGAAAACCGACAAAAGCCTTTGAAGGTTTCGCTGTTAAGTTATAATCCCGTAAGGTAGAAAGTAAAGCTTTAATCCATGAATATGTTCATCCCAAGAGTCACTGAAAAGACAGATGTCATCTATATAAGTAATGACATCGGGACGATGAGACAATATGCGGCGCATCATGCGTACAAAGGTAGCTGGCGCATTCATTAATCCGAATGGCATAAAATTCCATTGAAAAAGACCCCGTGGCGTCGAGAAAGCGGTGAATGGCTTTGCTTTAGGAGTGAGTGGCACTTGCCAATAGCCCTTTGAAAGGTCAAATTTCGAAAAGAATGTGGCATGAGATAATTTCTCCAATAAGTCGTCTAAAAGAGGTAACGGTTCCGCATCGAATTTTGTAACTTTGTTTAATTTCCTGTAATCTACGCAAAGACGTATATTGTTGTCCTTCTTCCTAATGATTACCATAGAAGAAGAATATGGTGATGAAGATGGTTCAATTATATTTAATTGAAGCATCTCATCCAATTCCTTATCAACCTTATCACGAAAGTGTAAAGGGATAGGATATGGGCGAACTCGAATAGGCGTATCGTCAGTCAGAATAATGTCATGTTGGATGACTGACGTATGACCTGGGATGTCAGTGAGGACATCCTCATACGAGTGTAGAATATTAGAGACTTGCTGACGTTGATCAGCCGAAAGAGTAGATGAGATTGTAACATCATTCCATTTCTCAGTGGAATGGAGTGGTACAACTGGTATTGGTAGTTGTACATCATCGAAAGAAGATTCTTCTTCTTGGATGACTGACAAACTAGAATAGTGTTGAATAGGAGGTGTAGGATCGTCAGTTGCCTGGAACACTGACTGTAGATAATCAGGACGTGAGTAATACTCCTTCAACATGTTAATGTGGAAGGTTTTATGTTTACCATTAACATCAACGATGTAGTCGACATCGGATATTCTTGAGATGATCCTGAAAGGACCTCTCCAGGTAATTAAAAGACGATTGTTATGCGCAGGAAGTAATACAAAAGCTTCGTCACCAGGAATAAGCTGGCGAAGACGTCTATACTTGTTTGTAAATAGACGAGCTTTTTCTTTGGCTTGTTCGGATGATGCAGTAGCTAGTCTACAAGCATCTATGATTCTCTTTCTCAGAGAGATCACATACTCATAAGAGGATTGAGTTTCCTCTTCAATATTCTTGTCAACCAATAAGTCGTGGATTAACGACATCGGACCGCGTGGTTGCATGCCAAAAACTAGCTGGAATGGAGAAAACCCCGTGGCTTGATTTTGTACTTCGCGATACGCGAACAGAGCAGCGGGTATGACCCGATCCCAGTCTTGGGGATGGTCTTGGGTCATCTTACCCAACAACTGCTTGAGTGTCCTATTGAGACGCTCAATTAACCCATTTGACATCGGATGATAAATAGAACTAAGAGATCTGTCTATACCTAATGTCTTCATAACTTGAGACATGGATTCAGAAATGAACTGAACCCCATGATCCGACAAGATTTTCCGTGGAAAACCAATGCGTGAGAAGATTAACATCAATGCCTCTGCTACACTGGCAGATGAAGTGTTCTTGAGAGGGATGGCCTCAGGCCAACGAGTGCACATATCAATGCACGTAAGAATATGCGTATGCCCTCTAGCAGATGGAAGCATCGGACCAATAATGTCTATAGCCATTTTATCAAATGGTGTAATCGGGATGTCCGCAGCTTGAATAGGAGCCGCATGAAATGGACCCCGTACCTTAACTTCCTGACATATCAAACAGGACCGACAATAGAGAGTGATGTCCCTATGGACGCCTGGCCAGTAGAATGCCGAAAGCACTCTGGATTTGGTACGCGAAAAACCCATATGGCCCGCACATTGCGAGTCATGCGCATGTCGTAATATACGAGATCTCATAGAGGATGGGACTAAGATCTGATAACATAAGGATGAATCCTTTTCCCGTATTACTCTAACCAAAATCCCATTTTTAAGTATAAAGTCATGTCTAGATTTTGCAAGTTTGTTGCTGGTATTCTTTTTGTTCACATACTGAAAAAATTTTTTTTAATGAATCATCATTCTTTTGCAATGTTGCAAACAACTCCCGTGAAATAGGAGCATCATCATCACAAGTGGTATGAACTGTAGGTTCAATAGGTGTATCATGCGACATATTAGTAGCTTGCGCTCTAGTCACTACTGCATTTGCAGTTTGAATATGTCGCTCTTCCCATTCAGCTATTTGCTGTGGTGTACACTCTTTAATACCATGTATGCGACCAAGTATTACATCACAAATTGGATTCGGAAGAAGACATGCCTGGATCTTTCCTGAAAAAAATGGTGTATTAAGGTCAATAATAGCAGTGGGAAATGTTTCAACGGTGCCACCAAAAGTCACACACTTGACAACCCTGCCCGTGGCACAACTTGGGTTGATCAGCGAAGTCCGGACGCCCACAGTACTACAACCTGAGTCAAATAGGAGAGAGCATGAAATGTTGTTGACAAATCCCTTGTTAAACTTAAGAGAGCCCTGTCCCTGGTGTACTGACGCAGCAGTGGCCGTACAGACTACAGGTAGACTAGGCAAGGTATGTCCGCAACGCAGCGTCGTGATCGCCTTAGGCTGGAAAAGAGTCGAGCATTCTGGACAGTCTTTCACCTGGGTACAATCAAGAGAACAAGACATAGCATTGTGAGTTTCAGCTACTTTACCCTGTTCAATGTTAGCCTGTGTATCACTTAAAGCGACATTAGAATGTCTACCCGTATTACTCGACGATCTATCTCTACGACGCGATCGATTTTGATTATTTGCATTAAAATTGCCATAATTGTCGTTTCTGCTTGAGTTAAAATTTGGATGAGTCCGATAATTTGTATAATTAAAGTTATGATGTTCTTTAAAATTTTTATTCCAAGAACCTTGTCTGTTTTGCGGACCCTGAGATCTTGATCTCCAGTTTTGTTTATTATAATGTCCTTGATTATTTTTAAAATTATTGTTACCAAAATCTCGCGATCTGTGAGCTTGGTTCCAAGAAACATTAAATGGAGCAGATTGTTGAAATTGCTTCCCTTTGTAAAAGTTATCATTGTTAAAATTGTAATTATTTCCCTTATTGACATACCTGTCAGCACTAAAGGAACGATTTCGTGAAAAATTGTTTTGTTGTGCTGCAAAAGCAACAGGCAATTCATTCTTAATCTGTGCATTACTTAGATCCATGGTTGGGTGAGCAGTGCAGAAGTTTTTTGCATGTTCTTCTAAGTCTTTCATAGATAAAGGTTTCCGTTCGTGTAAAAATGCGAGAAATGTAGGATTTACAGACGATAGTACCTTATCGCGCATCAGTAAATCGAAGAGACCTTCATACGACTTTTCTATTTTGGATAATTCGATCCATCTTTCTAGGGTTAGTCGTATTTGTGACAGAAAATCACTGAAATTTCTGCTTGATTGCGGTAGCAATGTACGAAATCTTAATCGGTATTCATCTTCTGTCATTTGAAATTTCTTCAGAAGTGCGGCTCTAAGAGCATTATAATCATTCTTCTCATTAATACTGGTAGTATGATAAAACTGCTAAAGCATCCCCAGTAAGTAACCTGGATAAATATGTGCAATACAGTGTTTTATCCACGTTATAAGACCTACAAGTGGCCTCAAATCTATCCAGGAAAAATATTACGTCATCCGACGGGGGATTAAATTTAGGTAATTTAAGGTGAATTTCCTTAAAATGATCATGTCTGGATGAAGTTTGGCTTTCAAAAGTTCTCTGAGAATTAGCTTCCTGAGTTAACCTAAGTCTCTCATATTCTGACTCTGCTAATTTTAGTTCATGCTGTCGTTTTTTATCATTCTCTTCCATCTCAAGCTGAAGTCGTTTTGTATTTTGTTCAGCTATTAATCTTCTTTCTTCCATTTCCTTTTGTTTATTTTCCATTTCAATTTTAAGTCTTTCTTCAGCCTCCCTTTGCTTCTGTTCTGCCTCTCGCTGAAATCGTTTCTCTTCTAATTCAGCGGCTAATCTCATTTTTTTCTCCTCTTCCTCAGCAGTTAATCTCATTTTTTTCTCATTCTCCTCAGACTCAATCCGTTTTTGATCTGCCTCAAATTGAAGTTTTTCTAGTCTTAAAGTTTCTAACTTTCTCTGTTCGGCTTCTATTTCTTGAGCTTTCTTATATTCTGCAAGTGCAAATGCTTTTGCTTCATCAGGAGCCATCTGAAGAGCTTTTGCTTGCTTAATGAAATAATCTAGTGAATACATTATGCTTTATAAGTAGTCACAATACTCTTGATTTATAAAATGATAATTAATCAATGTAAATTAATTAACCTTGTTACTTTGCCAAGTGTACGTCGTTCCTGTCCTAGAACGGTATTTTTTGTTATCATATAGTTATGAAATATATCAATAATCAATATAGTAATTTATGTAATGAAATGTCATGAAAGCAACAACGTGAAAGACAATAGAAACATTACCGACAAGACACGATAATCAAAGACGAGTGAACACAATCGTAGAAATCAACAAAAATAGAAATGTGTAACTAAAATAGAATATCGTAAAAATTTACGATGACAACTACGATCAGATATTCAACAGGACAATTGACAACACAGTGTAAAAACATAGGTTTTGTAAAAAACTGAACGACAGGAAAGGTGAGACGGACGCATAATACAAACAAAATTCATCATAAAACTAAATACGAGTAAAAATAACTACCAAAAACAACAAGTAAACGTGACGAAACAGCTAAACAGATACTATCATAAGGAACAATTAGCGATCGGAACTTCGGCAAGGTTTCTAGCCTTGGACCGGAATTATCGCTCAATTGAAACCTACAAGTTGAGCCCTACAGAACGTCTGACGAAGAGCCCGAATTGGCTTCGAGATGGATCTCGTTCGTCAGATCAACCTCCCTACCTCCCACGACGAATGTACAACATATAACATATAACATGGAAAATGTAAAGATGGACATAACTATAGAAGGCACAGCTAAAAGTAATAAAATGTACAACGAAAGCACGTTATACTCATCTCGCGTGTGCCGGGAAAAAACAATGTGCCTCGTCTCCGTGGATGTACGTCTGAGGATAAAATACTTCGCTCTGCGTATATAATAACAGCTCGCACGTAATAATGACGAATAGGTGATCCCAAGGCAGTCAGTCACTGTAAAACTTGACGTGGAGGTTGATTGATGACCTTGAGCATTTGGTAACCGTAAGTTGATTCTGATTCATCATCACACTAGGTTCCAAGTTTGAGATGTTGTCGCCTTGAAAGTTCAAATCTTCTTTTCAACCGATACTTGGATTGAGTACGTTCCTGTGAAATTATTTATTTCCAGACCACACTGGCATACCATTTACTGTTGGGGTGTTCATTCTAATGTTAAAGAACTTCATTACGCGAATGGTTGCAAAGGAACAAAAATGTCAGAAAATGTTCTTCAAAACGAACTCCAACAAGTCTGTGATGACTGTGCATATATTTTATTTAACGTGACACATACGGAGTGGAACACACAAGACGATCATGGTTACAGATTACAGATGCAAATGTCATACTTTAAAGTTGCTGATCATACTCTTAAATTCTTGGAGATTCTTCAACAATCAAGTCCTCTTCTATCCAAGTGAGCTGAGGATCACTTCTGTTACCCGCTAATATACATTTACAATGAAGTCCGTTGACCTTCTTCCAAGGACGTCTATCGTGGTAAACGGATTCATGTTCAAGGATCAATCTTTGATATCATACCCGTAAAATTCCCAGACTTTCTTCATACAATACTTATGTAGCATATATATAATCCAGACAAAGTCATACACGGCAATACAATCAGGTTAGAGTCTTCTGTTGACTAACCTCTCCCAAAATCCATGCCATGACTTTGGCATTGGCGAAACGGCATATTAAAACATGTGAAGCATACAAAATCAATTAACTTCATTTCCTCGTAGGTATCCTCCCTCTACGGTAATTCAAACAAGGCAATCGACTCCGTTTGTCCATTCTAGGGATGACATACTACGATGGATCCCCGCTAGACCATAAATAGGAGCGGCCTGATACTTCAATTAAAATCAATAAACATTCAATGTGAAATGGGGCGACACTTACATGATACTTCCACTATTGGCTTCGACATGAAGACCAATATATATATCAATAGAAATAATGGCTTCCACTAACTTGCCACGAATACAAGAAATATTCCACGGACATCAACATGGTCCGTACTGCCCCATACAAAACATGACGTCACAATCCCTAAACTAGGTTACCCGTGCGTCCAAAGCAACTCACACTGCATTGTGCACGTCAGTGCGTGAATCAATCGAACGCACAAATAATATAACTATATTAAGACTGGTGCGTACATTTGGCAGGACCGAAGTCTACCCCCTTAGGTAATAAATGTACGTAACAGCTCTTCATACGTTTTTTCTGTTTTAGAAAGCTCAATCCAACGATCAATTGTGAGACGTGCCTTTGCAATGAATTCTGAGAATTCTACACCTGTCTCAGGCACCATCGTCCTAAACAAAAGGCGATAGCCTTCCTCACTTAGCTGGTATTTTTTTATCAAAGCCGCCCTAATGACATCATAATTATCCTTATCTGCTTCTCCTACAAGGCATAATCTAGTCAGAGATTCACCTTTCAAGTTTTCTGCTAATTGATTAGCGTATTGTGATTTATCCACATTATGTGTACGACAAGAACGTTCAAATCTATCCAGCCAGAATGTAATATCGTCACTGGACTGATTGAACGGTGGAACCTTAACCTTGTAAGTAGAAGGTTTACCATTACCACTAGATGCCTGATTAACATTACTCATAATTGTCAATCTCAATTTCTCTAACTCAAATTCATGTTCTCTTATTGCTTTTTTCTCTTCCGTTTCTAATCTTCTTTGTTCAGCTTCCCTGTCTAATCTTTTTTGTTCAGCAGCAGCTTCTCTTTCTAATTTTTTTTGTTCAGCTTCACTGTCTAATCTTTTTTGTTCAGCAGCAGCTTCTCTTTCTAATTTTTTTTTGTTCAGCTTCAAATCTCCTTTCCTCCACCTGCATCTGCAATTTCTTTTGTTCAGCAGCAGCATCAGCTTCTTTTTCTAATCTTTTCTCTTCAGCCAGAGCTTTTCTCTCTTCTGCAGCAGCTTTTTTCTCTTCAGCAGCAGCTTTTTTTTCTTCTATTTGAAGTTTTCTCTCCTCTGCAGCAGCTTTTCTTTCCTCTGCAGCAGCAGCTAATGTCTTGTCATATTGAGCAACTGCCCATTCTTCTAATTGTTGACCAGTCTTATCAAGGGCTTTCCCTTGTATAATGAAGTATTCTAATGTAGACATGATGTCTAACAATAATACTAATCACTTGAAACAATAATAATACCACAAGTTCTTAATGACTTGATTAATCAGCACACTATCCCAATATCTGTGGGTCACAAGCCTTAATAAGGTCTTGTATAACAGTAATAATAATCAAGTACTGGTTTTTACCATAATCCAAGTGCAGTGCACAGGCAATAGTGTCTTATGAAATATACCTATATAAAACATATGTCAACCAACAGAATACATAAAGTACAAATAAGACTGACAATACGAAAACGTTTGCAGAAATCAAATAAATCAAATAGGGAAATCAATGAAAGTAATCACTGAATCTGCAAAGAATAACAACACAAATGACGTCACAGTATATGAATATAAATTGTGAATAGAACTGAAAGATAGAAAAGGGTAGACCAACAAATTACAAACAAATCAAAACAAAACTAAAGAACAAAGAAATATTACAAAAATAACAATAATTACAGTCTTCACAGCTAACACAAATAGCAACTAGTTGTTGCAAGCAAATTTCCAATTAAGGAAATTGCACCTAAAGAAAACGCCCACAACGGACCCTCTATCACGTGGGATATTCTGTTGTGAGGACACCGCCCAACCTAAACACAACCTGCTGACATATAAACTAATATATTATACAAACAAATAACATGTAAACATAAATATATAAATTATGTGTATGATAGTATGTGTTGCAAAATAGGCTCAGTTTTACAGTAATGGCAAAGTTATTCTTATGCACATAAATAAACTGCCACTTTATTGAATTACAAATTCTGGCCTTAAATATTAAAGTTCATATATAGAAAACAAGAAGATCCATCGATGAAAATATGACTTCTTAGTTCAATAATACTGTCTTCTTGTTAATATTGACAAGAATTGATCCAACTAATCTGTGAAACTCTGTAATGTCTAATGTAAAAATGTCAACAACGCTGACCTAGATACTGCATTCACTTGATAGGTCACGTGACAAAGTGTTGACAAAGAGCAAACTAATACTGCTAGTGTGTCGTATCAGCCACAGGAAACGGTCTGGTATCGGTAGTCTGTTGACTTCTCAACTTCTGCGAGGTCAAACCCATAAAGCTGGCCCACCAGATGATAAACCTATGGTGTTGTTTGCTCCACTGTAGTGTACACAAACCAGTGCTACAATCCCAGCAATCAGTGGTGTTAAAGATGGGTGTGTGCTGGAAGTGTGAGTGTAATACGCGAATGATAAGAAGAGTTCGTGGTGTTGACAATTGGTCTTTTTCTTTCACTCATGTATGGCTGGAAGTCATCGACACCAACGACTGTGTACCTTTGCTACAGTTTAATTGGACGTACACACTCGACAGCACGGATACATTGACAAATCACAGGTTGGCATAATACATCATGGTACAGTGGATAAATGGTCTTGCAATGATACATGGGCACTCATGTAGAATAATAGCATAATGGACTGTCAGTAGACAAGCACTCAGTATTGCCCATATATATATAGGCCTATCATCTGAGTTTACTGACAAAAGCACGTCAGATTATAAACAACATTCAAGATGGCTTCTAGACCTAACCTCGTCTAGCGAAGATTTCTTTACATAATGTTCAGCACATATTTTTTTCATATAATCATATTGAACCGCTAGTAATGGGTTCTCATGTGTAGCAGTGATCTCTGAACTCATCAAGCGATAATACGGGACATCCCTTTCTCTTCCTGATAGTCCTTAAATATGTGAATACAAGATGGCTTCTCTCGTGAGCTGTAACTCACGTTTGGATACCACTAGGAATCTGTATCAAAGTTAATCATACATTAAATGTTCTCATTACTTTGTAGATTCTATCATGAGACAATTGACTTCACTTTACAATATGGTGCTGCTATGAATGAATGTCATCTTCATATAGTTAAATCTTCCCTTATTGAAAAACGATGGCCTCGTAAGAGTTCATAAGAAGTGCGTTTGTTTTACCTTGGTATCAGAAATATGATTCTGCCATCCCCTTGGCAATCAAAATAAACACTGGGGTAAAGCATACACGATAGGTCTAAAACTACTATCACTTTCCCCTACACATATATCGATCACTTTTTCCGGCGACAAGCCGATTAAAAAAACCACAGCCCCCATCATCAGGGCGAAGCCAAATCACTCCTCTCTAGCGACACATCCGCCGAACAGCCCTTTGACCTTTCCAGCCAAAAGACCATATAGTTCGACTTAGACATGCAAAGATATTCAGATATAAGACAGACTCGTCCTACCCAGACAAACAATACACATAAATTCAGGCCATAGATACACTGAAGCAAGAACAACCTATTTCTACCCAAACAAAGAATAAATCGCAGTAAAACTGGATTCATCCGCGGAGTTCGATCGAAAGTGACGACACTCCTTTCAAGGGAAGTAACTCAATAATGACTTTTCCTTAAGCACTAAAAAGTATCTATTTTGTTTACAAAATATTTGCGAACATAACAAGCATACAAATGTATTATATTGTAAGATATCAAAGACTGCACGTAACAATCAGTCAATTGTTGAAACATGTTTCTAGCCTATTCAGCCGTTAGACGAGATGTACAAGCATTTTTTGTGGTCCTATCACTAGTTGCCATGGTAAACAGTTTTACATGATTTGGTAACTAACTGAAAACGCTGAAAAACATGAATATAATATCAATTTTCCAGTGTTCTACAACAACCATGCTTTGGTAATTTGTTTTCCGGTAGCAACTTAAAATTTAGAACTAGATCAGAAAGTGTTTCAGTACATTTTTCATTTGTTTTATTACTAAAATTAGATCGACGCTCTGAGCGGCTTGCGGTCCAAATGATAGGATTTCAAAAGCCAGTCCAACCGGCTTGCGGTAGTTAATGTGTTAAGTGTTCACTCATGACATTCAGCAAAATTTGTAAACACTCAATAGAGACAAAGTAAATCTATGTTGACATTAGTGTAAACAATCAATAGAGATAAAGTAAATCTATGTAGACATTAGTGGAAACAATCAATAAAGACAAAGTAAATCTATGTACACATTAGTGTAAACACGCAATAGAAACAAAGTAAATCTATGTACACTGTGACAGAGAGTTATGAAAAATAGATTTTATTATCTACATTTTTCTTCCACCTGGCTTCACCTTGCTTCCTTATTAGTTATGCACGTTTTGTTAACGCAGAACTCTCCTACACTTAGATATCTGTCTCTTTCTTAATTTAGCCATGCCTAATTCTTTCTTTTCTCTACACTAGGAATGTTTACTATGATGCACGTAGCGAGAGAGAAGGGGGAGATGAGATAATGAAGAAAAACCCAAGGGGGCGATAAGTTGGAACATATTTTCCGTAGACATTGATCAGTGGGAATTAATCTGAGTAGAAGGGGGAGATAATAACCAAGAAGGGAAAATAAATTACAATTACCCCCCGGCCGTATCCATTCGTTCGTGAAACGTAATTAAGCTACAGAACGACGAAGATCTAAGACCGTCCGCTCGTTGCCAGAGTCCAGCAGGCGGCAAAAAGGTGGCAAATTTGCCTTTCATTCAGAATTTGAACACATAATTTCCCAAAGGTGTTATGTCTCACACCGATCAGCGACTTTTTATATATTTAGATATATACTCCAGCTTTTAAATTCCATTATTCAGTACCCACAGATTTTTCCAGAACCTACTAGCTTCGATTTCTAGATCATTGTTATAGTGGATTTCTTAGTATTTTCAATTTGGAGTAGTTCAAATTTCTGTGTTTGCGTACTGGGTCACTTACCCAAAAACCTACCAGTGGTCTAAGCCTATGCCTAAACCTGAATCGGAGAATAGCGGATCTAAGTACAAAAATAACATTCGTGTATATATATATATATATATATATATATATATATATATATATATATATATATATATATATATATATATATATATATATATATATATATATATATACATATATATACATATATATACATATATATACATATATATACATATATATACATATACATACATATACATACATTCTTCTTCTTTGAACCATAACCGCCAACCGTCAAAGCAGTCAGCGGCCATCACGCCTGGTGGCGTCTTGTAGGGCAGCAACAAATTGATTCCACTTTGCTCGGTCGGAGGCCATCCTTCATACAGTGCCCCAACTGTGGTTCATTCTTTGCATCTCAGCTTCCACAGTTCTCCGCCAAGTTGTTTTTGGTCGGCCTCTCTTTCGCTTTCCCTCGGGGGTCCATAGCATAGCTGTTCTTGTGATGGTATCAGGGTCCCTTCTGAGGACATGGCCAACCCAACTCCAGCGTCTGCCAGCTATGATGGTGTGCATGTCCTCCTGGTTACTCCGAATAAGTAGTTCTTGGTTGCTGATGGTGTTTGGCCAAAAGATTCGGAGAATTTTCCTTAGGCAGATTGTGTGGAAGGAGGACAGTTTCGACATTTCCTTCTCTGTTACTCTCCAACATTCCGCACCATAGAGAAGCACAGAAAGTTCAAATTTCTGTGTTTGCGTACTGGGTCACTTACCCAAAAACCTACCAGTGGACTAAGCCTACGCCTAAACCTGAATCGGAGAATAATGGATCTAAGTCCAAAAGTACAAAAATAACATTCGTGTGTATATATATATATATATATATATATATATATATATATATATATATATATATATATATATATATATATATATATATATATATATATATATATAGATAGATATATAGATATACATACATACATACCTGTCTGGCCTCTTGTTTACACCCAGAAAGAGACAGAGTACCAACCCAAAGAATATTAAGAATAAATTTTTATTGGGCCTAAAGCTATCCAGATTTCTTTTTCCCAATTTCATATACATTCAGCCCGTTGTGGTGACATAGTCAAACATTAACATTTCCTGACGTTCGACCATTTGTGGTGTGACAAGGAATTTTATACTGAGAGAAGTTACAGACCTGACATTCCTTTATGTAATGGAAATCTCAAGCTACTGACACTGTGAGCATGGTTAATTTTCTTACCTGGAGTAATTAATGTGACATAAACAGAAATCCTAATAACAAGTAATGAAATAAACATTCCCTGAAGAAGAGGATTTAATCAATCTTTGTGGAGCTGGGGTTTATTTTGCCAAAATAACACTGGATTTGCTGTGTGAGCCATGAAACTATGTTCCAGATGCTGTTAAATCTACAATTTGGTAAGAAAGAATGAGTTGAAAAAAAAAAAAAAAAAAAAAAAAAAACACACACACACACACACACACAAATAGTAATACGTCTTACAAGGAGAAGGACAAGAAAAACCTACGTTACGGCCACAAGGCCTTCGTCAGGGACAGACAAACAAGAGACAGGAGGGAAAGAAAATGAGAATTAAGTAGAGAACATGATTAGACAGCTGATAATTAGGAGGAGGTGTCTCAGTGAAATAACATAATTTTTTTGTTTGTTTTGTATTTTCTCATAAGTGGTAGGGAACCAGTGTATCCTTTTTCTTCCTTCTTTCTCGAGTAAGTCACAGTCAGTTATTTGCAATGGCTGAGCGTGCAAAACTTAGGCAAATGCTAAGAGAGGAAGCAAGGGAAGAGGGATTACAGGGAGAAGAAGTGAAGGCATTTGTCAATGAAGAACTTGACAATACGATGCGGAGAAGAAGAAAGCAGAAGCTATAGAGAAGGAAAAAGCAGAAGCTAGGGAGAAGGAAAAAGCAGCAGAAGCTAGGAAGCAGAAGATTGAGGAGGAAATGGAAATTCGCAGAGCGAACGAAAGAGAGAAGGAGAGACAGCATGAGGAAAGAGAGGAGAGACAGCACAAATTGGCTCTTAAGGCGTTTGAGGTTCAAAGCTGTGGGGCTCCAGTAACGGAGACTCTCTACCTCAGTCACTGCTAACTGATCCTTCCAACACTCAATCTCCTCAACTAGCAGCTATGTCTTTTGCTCTTGAATCCTTCCCAAGCCGCAATGATAAAAAATAGACTGTTATCTAGAAAAATTTGAAAGGATGGCAAATCTGTACGGTTTAGAGAGGTCGCGTTGGTGTTTCAAGCTTTCTTAGGCTTCAAAGGGTCTGTGTACGCATGATGCGTATGCAAAACTGGAAACCCACCACCAAGACGATTACGACATGTTGAAGAAGGCTTTGCTTGAGCGGTTCGAAATGAACGCTCGAAAATTTTTGCAACTGTTCCGTAAGAGCAGAAAGGAGAGCACGGAAACTTTTCATCAGTTCTCTTCTCGTCTGAAGGGATACTTGACAAAGTGCCTGCAGCTTTCGCAGCTTACCTCTACCTATGAAAGACTGGAGGAGTTCGTAGTAACCGAACAAATAAAGAACACTTTGTCAAGTGACACCCATAGATTTATTGCTGAACAAGGTGCAGAAAAGCTGGAAGACATTTAGGAAAAGTCTGAGCGATATCATAATGTGATGGCCAAACTGCCAGCCACAAAACGTAAACCGACAGAAGAGCCTTCTCGAAAATATAATCTAGAACAGTCTTCCCATTCTTCTCACCACCATAACCACAGAGAAACTGGACCCCAGAATTCCCCTCCAGAAAAAAGCTAAATACTACAAAAACAGGTACCCCACCAACAACAAACAGTCTGATCAGCCTAACCGGTCTACATGGCAGCATGGCCAGAAAGGACAGGGTGACAAAGGGAAAACCCCTGCACAAGGGACATTGGATCAGAGCAAGCACACCGGGCCTAATCGCATCGGATGCTTGCAAACAGCCTCGCAAGGTAGAATTAGTGTCAGTGATTCTCAACCTGAGGGGGAGAGGCTCTCAATGCAAGGAACTGTTATTTTGAATGGTACTTCGACATCTTGTCTTTTTGACACAGGGTTATCTTTTGATTGCATTGTAGCAAGACACTTGGTCAAACCCGGTCAAGAGACAGAAGAAACCATCAAACTATGTGGAGTTTTCAAAGGAGATGCACCCATGATGCTTCCCATCGCATTGGTGGAGATACACTCTGATTTTGTCAGAGATGTGATCACAGCAGCTATCATGGAGGACCCGATCTACCCAGTCATACTTGGCTGTAGATATGTGTTTATTGGGAGACTGAAAGAGCCAATTGTGGCAGCATTAACTACAAGAGGGCAAACCAAGAAGGAACGGGAGCCTGCACCAAATTTGTTACCTAAGGAACTAAAAGAGGCACAACAAAACGACCCTACCTTGGAGCCCTGCTTTAGGAAACTGCCCATGGCCAAGGACCCCAGACACAACAGGGACATTTTTTCTAAGGATGGCGTACTTTATCAGAGAACGGGCAACCCTGATCAAGGGCTTAACCAGCTCCTAGTACCGACACAGTACAGAGCCCAAATCTTAGAAATGGGGCACTCTCTTCCCTTTAGTAGACATATAGGACAAAACGCCACAAATCAGCAAATATCGACTCACTATTGGTGGCCATGAATGAACTTTGATATTATCAGATACATGAAATCCTGCTTTAAGTGCCAACGTGCGGCATCCAAGCAACGGACACCCCCAGTTTCCATGGGTGAAATGCCAGTAGTGGGAACACCATTTGAACAGGTTGTAATTGACATTTTAGGACCCTTAGAAAGGATTAAAAAAAGGCACAGGTTTATCCTGACCTTAGTCGACACATGCACTTTGTGGGCAGAAGCTACACCGCTAACATGCACGGATTCCAAGCATGTTGCAGAAGCCTTCGTGCAGATATTTACATGGTTGGGATTCCATCAACAAGTTTTGATGGATAACGGATCCCAATACCGTAGCCTGTTGATGAATAAGATCATTAAGATCTTGAGGAACCAGCACATCTACACAAGCTCTTATAATCCAGCCAGAAGTGGGTTAGTAGAACGTGTTAACGGAAGCCTCACCATGATGTTAAGTAAACTGGGACAAGAGAAACCTGAAGATTGGGACCTTTTCATTCCTGCAGCCTTATTCACCTACAGGGAAGTCCCACGTGCCTCTACAGGATTCCCCCCAGCTACTCTTTTATTCGGCAGACCTATAAAGGGGCCGCTAGAAGCCTTACTCCGGTCCCTGTCAGACCAGAATGCTGATGAGACAGTTGTCTCTGCCATTAAATATGTATCAGAATTAAAGGAAAGGTTAAAACTAGGATGGGACCTAGCAACAACTAACCTTAAGCAAGCACGCGCAAAGTACGCTAAATGATACAATCAAGCAGCAAAAGAGAGAGAACTACAACCAGGGGAGAAAGTTTTGTTGTTACTGCCAACCGGAAGCAACAAACTACATATCGGATGGTAAGGGCCGTTTACCGTCCTGAAAAAGATCTCGAGAACTAACTATCAGATCTTGATTAAAGGAAAGGAGAAGGTCTACCATGTCAATCTGTTAAAGAAATACTTGGAAAGACCGGTGCCATCCTCCGAACATCTCCTGGTGGTCACCATAGCTACCAAAGATGACGATAGTTGCAGCGAATTTCCACTGCAAACACACAGAATCTTTGAACGATGTCAAACTCAGCGACACTCTTTCAAACGCACACGGAATACATTCCAGAGAAAGAAAACATTGGAGCAGACTTCATGAGTAGGAATTGGACAACGAAGGAGGAGGAAGATGAGAGTGAAGAAAACAGTCACCCGGAAGCTACTGATATAGGAAATCTATTTCCATAATGTAGACATGAAAATGGTTTCATATCTTCAAGCGGGGACGAACTGTGACAGAGAATTATGAAAAATAGATTTTATTATCTACATTTTTCTTCCACCTGGCTTCACCTTGCTTCCTTATTTGTTATGCACATTTTGTTAACGCAGAACTCTCCTACACTTAGATATCTGTCTCTTTCTTAATTTAGCCATGCCTAATTCTTTCTTTTCTCTACACTAGGAATGTTTACTATGATGCATGTAGTGAGAGAGAAGGGGGGAGATGAGCTAATGAAGAAAAACCAAGGGGGCGATAAGTTGAAACGTATTTTCAGTAGACATTGATCAGGGGGAATTAATCTGAGTAGAAGGGGGAGATAATCTGAAAAAAGGGGAGATAAATTACAATTACAACCCCCACCCCCTCCTCCCCCCCCTCCCCCCTCTCTTATCCATTCATTCATGAAACGTAATTAAGCTACAGAACGACGAAGATCTAAGACCGTCCGCTCATTGCCAGAGTCCAGCAGGCAGCAAAAAGGTGACAAATTTGCCTTTCATTCAGAATTTGAACACAGAATTTCCCAAAGGTGTTATGTCTCACACTGATCAGTGACTTTTTATATATTTAGATAAATACTCCAGCTTTTAAAATCGATTTCTAGACCATTGTTATAGTGGATTTCTTATTATTTTCGATTTGGAGTAGTTCAAATTTCTGTGTTTGCGTACTGGGTCACTTACCCAAAAACCTACCAGCGGTCTAAGCCTACACCTGAATCGGAGAATAACGGATCTAAGTCCAAAAGTACAAAAATAATATTCATATATATATATACATATATCTTCATCTTCAAGGTGAACCTGTCTGGCCTCTTGTTTACACCCAGAAAGAGACAGAGTACCAACCCAAAGAATATTAAGAATAACTTTTAACTGGGCCTATAGCTATCCAGATTTCTTTTTCCCAATGTCATTTACATTCAGCCCGTTGTGGCGACATAGTCAAACATTAACATTTCCCGACGTTCAACCATTTGTGGTGTGACAAGGAATTTTATACTGAGAGAAGTTACAGACCTGACATTCCTTTATGTAATGGAAATCTCAAGCTACTGACACTGTGAACACGGTTAATTTTCTTACCTGGAGTAATTAATGTGACATAAACAGAAATCCTAATAACAAGTAACGAAATAAACGTTCCCTGAAGAAGAGGATTTAATCAATCTTTGTGGAGCTGGGGTTTATTTTGCCAAAATAACACTGGATTTGCTGTGTGACCCATGAAACTATGTTCCAGATGCTGCTAAATCTACAATTTGGTAAGAAAGAATGAACGTGGCCACAGTCAACTGAGAAGAGAGGAATGAATGAATGAATAATTCTTTATTGTATAATCCATGAACTCACATTGTTTATTTCTTATTAGGTTTTGCTAATGCTGTCCATTTCAGAACAGATTAACCTAGAAACTCTGTTCTTTACAGTATAGACAAATTCTAGACCATAGCACAATTCTTTTTAACCTTTTGGGGGGTTAATAACTTTCTTCTAACTGGATCTTGTCTCAACAGAGGGAGGGGTATTACACCTATGAGTCTATTCCTTTACTAATTCTAATACCTATGATTTTTTAAATATTTTGTTTGATATTCAATAATAGCTGTTGTAAAGTTTCTTTATGGTAAATAAAATTTACATAAAACTTAATTTACATGTGTTGGTCAGCTCGTCCCAAATATCCCTATTCCAGAAATATAGTTTTTTACATTTGTGCATCTAATTATCGTTACTTATCTGTGTGTGTGTATGTGAGTGGTTGATATATATATTAATATATAAATAGAGGTATACTGTCTGACAAACAAAGTTCTGTTGTAGATATAGGCTGGACTATAGAGGATCTTCTCAAATCCAGGGACAGACTCTACTTTTTTCACCATTTTCACTCGTGAAATCTATTTCTTTACCTTAACTCTCACTGAGTTACCACCTATTCTAGTTCTATTCAGATGGGACCAAAATATATCTTAAATACCTATCAAAAATCTACGACATACACATTAGTGTAAACTCTCAATAGAGACAAAGTAAATCTATGTACACATTAGTGTACACATTCAACAGAGGCAAAGTAAATCAGTGTAGACAATTATATAAACATATGTTAAACAAAATTTGTGCTCATAATGATGTAAGTTGTTTATTTTACTGCTGGATATTCAAGATATAGAATGAAATGTGATGCTGGCAAAACATCTGACTATCATCAATTTTTAATTTTGATTAAGCCATATATATAGCTAAAATTGTATAGAGCTACACAATGTAGAACATCTAATAACTGATTGTTTATCATGCACTAGTTATTTATTTCCATCTAAATCCCATATAATTTCAGATGTGCCATATCAAGCCCAGATCAGCAATAACAATGACAAATTGTACAAGAATGATTATACCAGTGTTGTATTGTTGACAAATGACATTTATGTTGAGTCTGAAATGACAGGAAGTGATGTAGCTGTACATTCCATTATTTGTCAAAACAGATCAGCAGACATCGGTGAGAACCAGAATGATTTCAAAGCCATGGTTCAAAATGAAAGTGGGTCAGATAACATCAGAAAGAAAAGTGATAAATTTGATGGGGTTGATGTAAGTTGTGAATTTGTAAACAACATACAGAGTAAGGAAACACAGAATTGTTCTGCTCATAAAAAACTAAATAGAATACATACTGGAGAGAAGCTTTACAAGTGTGATTTTTGTGGAATAGGGTTTACACAGTCTTCTAATCTAAAACAACACAAAAGAATACATACTGGAGAGAAGCCTTACAAGTGTGATGTTTGTGGAATAGGGTTTACACAGTCTTATAATCTGAAACAACACAAAAGAATACATAGTGGAGAGAAGCCTTACAATTGTGATATTTGTGGAGTAGGGTTTACACGGTCTTCTAGTCTGAAAGAACACAAAATGATACATACTGAAGATAAGCCTTACAAGTGTGATATTTGTGGAGTAGGGTTTACACGGTGTCGTAATCTTAATAAACATAAAAGAGTACATACTGGAGAGAGGCCTTACAAGTGTGATGTTTGTGGAGTAGGGTTTACACAGTCTTCTTGTCTGAAAGTACACAAAATGATACATACTGAAGATAATCCTTAGAGTGTGATATTTGTGGAGTACAGTTTACACGTTGTCATGATCTTAATATACATAAAAGAATACATACTGGAGAGAAGCCTTACAAGTGTGATGTTTGTGAAGTAGGGTTTATACAGTCTTGTAGTCTGACACAACATAAAAGAATACATACTGGAGAGAAGCCTTACAAGTGTGATGTTTGTGGAATAGGGTTTACACAGTCTTCTAATCTGAAACAACACAAAAGAATACATACTGGAGAGAAGCCTTACAAGTGTGATGTTTGTGGAATAGGGTTTACACAGTCTTCTAATCTGAAACAACACAAAAGAATACATACTGGAGAGAAGCATTACAAGTGTGATGTTTGTGGAGTAGGGTTTACAAATTCTTCTAGTCTGAAAGAACACAAAATGATACATACTGGAGAAAAGCCTTACAAGTGTGATGTTTGTGGAGTAGGGTTTACACAATGTCGTTATCTTAATAAACATAAAAGAATACATACTGAAGATAATCCTTACAAGTGTGATGTTTGTGGAGTACAGTTTACACGTTGTCATGATCTTAATATACATAAAAGAATACATACTGGAGAGAAGCCTTACAAGTGTGATGTTTGTGAAGTAGGGTTTATACAGTCTTGTAGTCTGACACAACATAAAAGAATACATACTGGAGAGAAGCCTTACAAGTGTGATGTTTGTGGAATAGGGTTTACACAGTCTTCTAATCTGAAACAACACAAAAGAATACATACTGGAGAGAAGCCTTACAGGTGTGATGTTTGTGGAATAGGGTTTACACAGTCTTTTAATCTGAAACAACACAAAAGAATACATACTGGAGAGAAGCATTACAAGTGTGATGTTTGTGGAATAGGGTTTACACAGTCTTCTAATCTGAAACAACACAAAAGAATACATACTGGAGAAAAGCCTTATAAGTGTGATGTTTGTGGAGTAGGGTTTACACAATGTCGTTATCTTAATAAACATAAAAGAATACATACTGGAGAGAAGCCTTACAAGTGTGATGTTTGTGAAGTAGAGTTTAGACATTCTTTTAGTATGAAACAACACAAAAGAATACATACTGGATGATTAACTAGGGCTGCTGAGCTCGTTAGTCTTTAGCAGAAAAAACACTGGAGAGAAGACTTACAAGTGTGATGGTTACGGTGTAGAGTTTACACACTGTTGTGATCGTAGTTAACATAAAAGAACACATACTGAGAGAAACCATGCAAGTTGGGTTTTTGGCATGTGGGGACTGCATGACGAAGTGATCTTAATAAATACAAAAGAATACATACTGGAGAAAAGTAATATTTTTGTGGAGTAGGGTTTACGTATTCTTTTATTCTGAAGGTACATAAAATAAGACATACAAGAGAGAAGCATTACAGGTGTGTTGTGTGAGGTTCGCATGATGTTCTAATCTGGAAAGATACCATCAAATACATATAAAAATGAAGCCTTTAAATTATGATATTTATGGTGTAGTGTTTACACAGTTTATTAGTGTGGAAAGACATAGTAAGGTTGATACTGGAGAGAAGCCTTACAAATGTGATGTTTGTGGTATAGGGTTGACAGATTGTGGTTATCTGAGAAGACACAAAAATACACCAGGAAAGCAGCCTTACAAATGTGATGTTTGTGATGTAAGGTTTAACATCTGTAGTAGTCTGAGAACACTCAAAAGAATACACTTACAGGAGTATCTTTACATGTGTGATGTAGGTTACATATTCTCTAAGTTTTGTAATGTTGAAAAAATACCCACTGGAGAGTATTCTTACAAGTTTGGTGAATTATGTGATTCCAAAATATTTATTCATACTTTTGAATTCACTGAAATACTTTATTCCCATCACTTGTTAGAATCAAGATAAAAACTGTCTAGTTGGTTGATATTCACATGAAATTTGTTTTTGTTTTTTTTAATTTTTTAATGATTGTTCCAGTTAATTCAGCACCAACATCTTATACATATATATTTAAATATTTTGAGTTACTTCTGTTCATAACTTAATCTAAACCAGTATGTCCTTCACATGTTTGTGGTATAAACAGTCTACTTTTTATGGTTCACATGAAGAGTGTTTTTCTCTGCACATGAGATTTACCTGTTAATGTTGGTTGGTTGCATTTGATAAGTTTCCCCCCTAAATATGGGATCATGTTTGGTTTTTTTGGTTGTTTCACACATTTTTGTGTCCTAAATATGAGATCAAATGTATTATATTTGCAATATAAGGTGGAAATTTCTAATCACCCTGGTAGAGCCACCATCCAAGTGAAGAGGCAAAGGATGTTCCTTAGGAAGTCCATCTGCTTAGTGCTGCCCCACTCACATACCAAACAGCCAATGTTCAAGACTACTCTCCCAGTAGTCATACAGCCTCTCAGCACATTGGATCACTTTAGACTTGGGTTCATTAACTAACGACTGTGATTAAAGATGCCTTGACTCAAGTTTTATCATGCTTATTACAATGTGAAAACATTTGATATATATAGCATGCCCTCGTCTGCCAGGCCCTCATGGATTTGCATAACATCTGTAGCCTGGGCAATTGATAACACTATTGGCTATTAAATTAATCTTCTGGATCATGAGGATATCGAAATTGTAGATGATTATTTGTATAATGTGTGTCCCTTGTTTGGCACTTCGACAATTCCAGTATCCTATACTCACATACTTCATTGAAAGACGATCTGCTTTCTTTCTGAACCTTCTCTTTCTGGCCCTTCTTTATCTCTCTCTCCTCTTCTCTTCCCTACCTCTCCTTCTGCATTTGTATTTCCTCATTTCACTTGCTGCAGGTATCGATACAGAGCATGATCTCTGTGACAGAATGGGGTGACCCCTCTCGATCTCTGTTTTACTCTGGCAGTAATCGGTACATATGTGGTACTGATTTTATTGTGTGCTTTCAATTGTCACACTTTTCTTTCTTTCTCTGCTATATAGCAGGTATTTGGCATCTACATTCTTACACCCCTCCCAGAGATTACTCATCATGGTTGTTTGTTATGTATTTCTCCATGTGTTGCAAGGAGCGATTGAGATAATTCTCATCTACCACAGCTTGGCCGCTATGGATCAACATGTACATCTCCCTGCGCTATCTGTATTATTAACCTTTCCATTTAAATGTAATATAAAGCTAAAGCTATTCAAGTTAAATGTAAAGAAAGTTTTATCCCGAGGGATTAAATTTAATTCTCACTGATGGTAAATTCTGAGATAAATGGGATGGTAAAATAGAAGAGGGGGGCACATACTTATGTGTTGAGAAACACAGTACTGATGAGAGCATTTCATTTTTATTCTTTATCATAGTTATTGGTGGTAGCCACAAAAAGTACTATCTCTGGACCCAAGTGAAGGTAGAAGTGGAGTGACGTTATGTGAGACGCCATCATAACAGGGTCTTATAGACAGATGCAGGACCAGCTTAGCCATTACTCCTTGACGTTCTAGGAATGCACATCACCTTTAACCTTGACCAGCGACGAGTGAGAGCAGTGTACACAGAACCCATCAGCGGGAGCAGAAACTACTATTGGCAGCTAAGTGAAAAATATATGCTGCCAAAGTGAACTTTTCCCTATCATCTCTACCATATATCAATGATGAAACTTTTCTTAACTGTTCAGCGAGTTACTACTTTGAGTGTGACCGACTGACTTAACATACATCGGTAATTAAGTTAGTTGGGATAGGATTGTTGTAATGGGAAATCGGGGTAAAATATTAAATCAGTCTGCTTTTGTGAAAGCGAGTAGCAATAGGACAAGCAAAGTTCTTGCTATGTTAAAATGTTACAGTGACGAGTGAGCTCTAGAATGGTACATTCTGGCGGACATGCCACTGAGGTGGTTGACTTTTATGTTGTCACAGAAAAAGTATCTAAACTGCCTAGCCATTTAGCCGCTCAGTACATCACTCTCTAGTGTAGATTTTGGCTGGTGTCATCTACAAGTATTATTTTGAAGGACAGGGTATCAAGAAATGCAGTCCATGATGGGTGAGAGCGCCGAGTCCAGCAGGTATGTGAGGTCGCCTCATAGAAGAAATATGATAGACAGCCGCTAGTATTGAAGTGAAATATGATAGACAGCTACTAGTAATGAAGTACAGTATGATAAACAGCCACTATCAGTGAAGTGAAATATGATAGCTACTAGTAATGAGGTATAGTATGATAGACAGCCATTGGCAGTGACATGAAATATGATAGACAGCTACTAGTAATGAAGTACAGTATGATAGACAGCTGCTAAATGCGAAGTGCAGTAGGATAGGCTGCAAATATATAAGTAGGGAGGCAAATACAATGGCGGAAATTTTCACTCCTGACGGTTTAGGCCATATTTATACCCAAGATACGCTACGACAGTATTCCCAATAAAATAAATCAAGACAGAGTTGAAGTAAGAGACAGCCAATGTTGAGTACAGATGAAAAGTGACGTAGACAGA
The DNA here is from genome assembly GCA_024509875.1 of Oreohelix idahoensis. Taxonomy (NCBI): domain Eukaryota; kingdom Metazoa; phylum Mollusca; class Gastropoda; order Stylommatophora; family Oreohelicidae; genus Oreohelix; species Oreohelix idahoensis. Next base: position 194,765 of record JAMPIV010002267.1, on the reverse strand, counting down.
ATGCACGGAGAGAGATGTGTCACATGCAAATCAGATGAATATAAATCTGGAAATAAACCTTTTGGATTTGAATTTCACCTCTGTCAGTGTGAGGTTTATTATCAAATAGTTAAAGAAATCATCAACCATCTGTACTGTCTGGTTGTTGTGGTCAACTAAGTTTTCATCCAAACATTTATCGTCACCATCTGTAACTATCGTTGTTTAGGCCAGTGATCGAACCCACTATACGACGCATTTATATCAATTTATCAACTCACACGGCCACAAGGTAGAGCTGGCACTCATGACCAGTCCTACACGGAGTAGTTATAAAGTAAATGCTAGCAGTCAGTGAGGATGAGAATGAAGTAAGCAATACAGCGTCAAGTCAACAAGAAGGTCAAGGTATCATGAAGAAATACTGGGTCAAGTCAAAACAACACGAAGATCAAGACATCATGAAGAAATACTGCGCAAAATCAAGTCAGCACGAAGAACAAGGCAAAATCCTGCATCGAAAATCATCTGAATTTTTTTTTTGCACCTCCAACCAACTACAGTGTGCACAGACAGTCTGATACAAGGGCATGCCAATCTCGAGCGAATAAATCAGTACGTCCGCGGTAGTCCATAAGATCCTGCCTAGGTGTCATAGCGTAGTCACGATAACGAGATGGTCATCCCATCCAAGCAAACAAAACAGATTAGTTAGCACACGAACACTGTAGTACTTAATTAAATTAGTTAGAGGATATTTAGATATATTGTTTGCACTTAGGCATTTATACTTGTTTAAATATTTGGTAGTGTTGCCAATTTCATTTGGGGGGAGGGATGTTTTCATGCATGTTTGTTTAGAGTTGGTTAGATTTGTTTTCTGGTTAGCTAGGAGATTAATAAAATATTTTCCACAGACATTTCCATTAATACTAACACTTTACAGATGGGTTCAACATGCAACAACAGCAGCCGAATGTGGGCATAGACCCTTATGTAGCCATTATTGAACAAGTAGTCAGGACTTTAGCTACCATAGACGGCAATGCAAGGTTTCAGAACATTAAAGGCATTATAAAGGCTTACTCAGGTAATCCCAAGTTATGTAGGCATTGGTTGTTAGATATTCAGAGGTCTTGTTCTTCGGTTAACGCCAATCAGCCGGAATACAAGAATGTTGCGTACCTTTCTTCACAGGGTTTAGTTACAGATTTTATTAGAAGGAGTTTGGAAGTCTTCCCTAACGAGACTTGGGAAGAGCTTAAGAAGGAGCTCATTAGGAGTTACTCACAAATCACCAATATCTCCTACACGTGGACGCTTCTCTGCCGTATATGGCAACAACCACAAGAATCTGTACAGATGTTTAGTGACAGGTTGCTGAACCTCACTAAGGAAGCCTTCATGGGGCAAAATATCAACCAACAGGAGGTTGAGAATCAATTAGTAGGGATTTTTGTTGACGGACTCAGTGGAGCGCCTATGAAGCTACACCTACTTCAAAAAGATCCTCAGAACCTAACACATGCTATTTCATTAGCTGCAGCAGAGGAAAATGTGAGGAGGAAGTTGGAGTTAAGGCTGGAAAGAACAGTGGCGTATGAAGAACGGGAGGAAGAGCCAATGGAGATAGGACACTGCCAAAGAAGGGCAGGAAAGATGGAGACAAATAGTTAATAGGTCAAGAAGTGAGGAACACAGGTCACCTGTGTGTAACGTCTGGAACAGAGCTGGGCACAACTCCTACACATGTAGGTACGGGCAGCAAGAGCTGGGCACAACTCCTACACATGTAGGTACGGGCAGCAAGAGCTCGGCACAACTCCTACACATGTAGGTATGGGCAGCAAGAGCTGGGCACAACTCCTACACATGTAGGTATGGGCAGCAAGAGCTGGGCACAACTCCTACACATGTAGGTATGGGCAGCAAGAGCTGGGCACAACTCCTACACATGTAGGTACGGGCAGCAATAGCTGCAACAGCTAACCATACACGTTAGACACACAACCACTTTGTCCGGTGACTGTGCAGAATATACCAGCACACAATCTCAAAACACTCGCAGACATAACCCGGACGCCATTAACTTGGATGGCAGAGTCTGACATGCAAACACACGCATGGGAAAAGCCAGACCCGCTCACTAAGAGAGACCGATGTGAGTAGGGTGAATAGAAGATCTCAACGACAGGAAGAAAGTGCCTAGTGGTATAGTGCAGATGGTTATAACAGTAACAATACGGCTACTACGCCGAGCCATTGGCATAGCCTACATAGAAGGAATGACAGAATAGTCAAGAGAAATGGCACTACAGGAAGAACGATACGTATCAAACAGACATCAACAGCAAATACAGTTAGAATACCGAAGCTGTAAAGATGAAGAGGACAAAGGAAGGTACAGACAAAATACAACTAACAACACAGAACAGCCACAGGGTAACAAAGAGAGATATGGCGATACATCAGTTGGAAGACAATCACATAGTCACAGGTTAGGTAATGCGCGCAATTAACATGAATACAAACCTGATCATAGAAATGTGGAAGAGAATACAATGGAGGTAGAAGCAAACTACAAGAGAGGACAAACCAGGGAAAAGACAACGAAAATAAGGAAAGGAAACAAACAGCACGGGGCTAACGGACAAAGACAAGAAGCACCGGCAACTGAGTTGGCCCATACACCAGATCCGTGTTCATGTGTCATTGAACTGCAAGGAAGGAGATACAGAGCACTAGTGGACTCGGGGACAACCGTGAGCCTCATCAGGTTTGGTTTCTATAGACAGACTAGTTGTAAGGACCCGGCGTTGCCCGGGTTTTCCTAGTAACTGTTTAGGAAACATGAAATGTCAAAATCAAATTATAATATTTTGATATTCATTTAATGACTACCGCTTTAAGTGACTATCCTCGTGCCTTGTTTACAGTAATTGCCTCACAAAATACTGTTATTCCTTATAGTTCTACCAGAAGAGTGATTTCATTTTTGCTTTTCAATTTGCTTCCGAGTTTTTCCAAAATACTCTTATTTCTTATGATGGAATCGCAAAAGCAATTGTATTCTGCTTCCGAGTTTTAGCAAGAAGCAAATTAATAAGACAAATTTTCCCTTGCCGACCTGGCGCACCAAGAAAGAATAGTCCAACTCATCCTTTTTTAACGTTCTTACTTCTGTTTTTAGTAGAACGTTCTTTTCAAACATATATTCATTATTGCTTGTAAAAAACATGATTATTATTTTCTGTCATACATAATTAAAATATAAAAGACACAGTGATTGTGTTTTGTATTATTTAAAGAGCAGTTTCTCATTTCGGTGAGACACCATCTATTCAACCGAGAAAAATAGATAACGCCTGTTAAATTAGGACACATGTCTAAATAAAGATCTTTCGTTTTGGTGTATTGTTTAGCTTTGAGCTAGTTTATTTTATTAAGAGCCAAAAATAACAATAAAACTTAAATATTGCCTTACTTTGGCGAAGCGCACTTCGCTTGAGACTGGCACATGTACAATTATTGAAGACCCTTCGGGCCAGCAATGTAATAATTTTTTTTTTTAATGCCCCTTCTGGGGTTCAAAGGGAGGTCTAATGACTTTATTGAATTTTATGTGTTAATTGTGTGTGTTCCCAGCCCTGGCTAAGACACCTTGATCTTAGCCAAAAGGCCGACCCTCTTCTTTTACAAAAGATATTGCAGTCTGTTTCAGTTATGAAGTGCTTAGTCTTCGAAATATTATGTAATATTTGGTAAATAAAGAGAAACTGCTTTGTAAAATGTAATTAAATTTGATATAAAAAGTAATCATAACTTTTAAATACTACATCAAAGTAATTTTTTAAATGTTCGCATAAAGCATTAATAATAATAATAAATTCTTTAAGCACCAAACACGGCGCATAAGGCAGAAACCAGTGCTCTCCAGGTTGTTCGTTGTGACGCCACTCCTCTTAGCTCTTGCACATTATTTAGGCCCAACGTTCTTCCTTCTCTTATTATTGTTCTTCTGAGTGTTTCTTTTGGTCTTCCTTTTTTCCTCTTACCCTCAGGAACCCAAGTGAGCGCCTGTAGTGGTATTCTGTTGTTTTGCATTAGTGTCTGTTTAAATAATTTAAATTGCTATATAAAATAAAGAATGTAGAGTTGTAAATTACGACCTTTTAATAATAATTTTAACATATTAATTGTTTCCCTTGATTCAGATAGACACTGTTTACGGCCCTGTTTTACGCATAGAAAATATCGGTAGAAACCAAATTATGTTACCTTGACATTTTCTACATTTTATTAAAATAAAATTCTGAAGCAAGGACAAACCATACGTGAAAACGAATGAATGCATAAATCTGCTTTGTCAATCAACATAAACAAACATTCAATGAATTGAATACATATTTGACAAAAAGCCACCTGCTTATGTTTTTTTTTAACCAAAGCGGTAGAAACCAAATTATGTGTCCTGGCAACCTGTGAAGAAATCACTTCCATTTAAACGGTCCTTCAACGATCATAGCTATCTAATAATTTTGTTTTCCGGCAACAACTAATGATTTTACTATAAAATAACGTAATAATAATTGCAATGGAAAAAAGCGACTATCGAGTTAATTTGGTTGTTACGTATGTTGATTCAGTTATGTAAACAACCAGACTAAAGCCAGGCATGTTCTATATTTTAATACTCATCGGGGATAAAGGTTTATAAAAAAAAAATTTGAAGCACCGACATACCATAAGTGAAAGCGAATGGATGCGTAACTCTGCTTTTTCAATCACAATAAACATACATTCAAATTTTCACCACGCATTTTAAAAATGATGTAAAAAAACATAATACCATTTAATATTTTCATCAAGATTAAACACGCACTGTGGATGTTCATACTCAGGAAAAGGAAGTGCTACAGAAAACTGTTTTTTTTTTCTATTTCCCATTTAAGTAAAAATGTTTTATTAAACATTTCAAATTATCTTGTAAAATATACAAACGTATTGTAATTAATAATAAACATAAAATAATAGTTTTAACATGTGTGTTAAGTCCCTTGATATTATTGGATATGTATTTATTTGGTTATAGCCCCTGAGAAATACATGCATTCTATATATTTCTTACGACAAACTATAATTACTCCTCATGTCATAATTACATATTAAATTATAAAATAACTACATGGCGTACCCCGGTGGTACCGAAAGAGAGTCTCTGCCAAAATTCATCAAGAAATACTGAGGCATGCGGATTTGTATTTAGAACATAGAAACATACTTCGCCTTTTATTTACATAGATACGAGGCATAGTGCAATATAGAAAGTCGTTTGACACACTTACCTCAGTCTCAGGGGAAAACCTCAAGGTAATGGTAATGGTGACGGTGCGAATCGGAATTGGTGCAACAACGATGGAGCACACTTTCACAATAGTGAAAGGGATGACAAGGAACCTCATCCTCGGACATGATTTTCTGCGGAAGCACAATGTCCGACTATATGTCGACACGCAACAACAAGAACCAATGGTCAGAAGAGTCACCTGCAACTGGAAAGCACAGCTCAAGGGATGACAGTGACATGGAGAAAGGAGAAAAGATAAGGTCAAGTTGGTACAAATAGAAGTCAGAACACTCACCAGCCACAAGAGGCCAAGCGTAACACCAACACGCCCTGGAGACAGAGACGAATATAATGAACGGAAGAGGAGGCGAATGCTCATCACTGGAGAACACCGAGGAGAAGTTACTCGGCGAATGCGGTAAATGCAACGCATACAGGTACACCATGCCAAAGGAAACAAGTAGGAAAAGACAGTGCAGGAAGGTGAAATCGATATTCCGAAGAAAGGGAGATCAGTCAACGAAAACTCTAAGAAATGATTGGGGAGATTCAGGAACAGATAAAGGTACACCCGCTGCACGACCAAATCCTTCAGAATTTTATAGTTGATAATCACGACGTGTTTGCTCTTAGCGACACGGAATCGGGGAGAACGCAGACCGTAATGATGGACATTAAGTCTGAGCCAGGAAAGGTCGGTAGCCAGAAGCCCTATAGGACTCCACTGAAAACGAAACAAATAGTGGAGAAAGCTATCGAGGAGATGTTAGCCGCTGGGTTCATATAGAGGTCGCCTTCAAAATGGTCGTCCCCTATTGTGATAATCACGAAGAAGGACGGTAGTCACAGGTTTTGCTGCAACTATGGAGCGCTAACTAGCATCATTAAGACTGTAACGCACCCCATCCCTAGGACAGACGACATTCTAGCGCTGTTTGGAAAGTCAGTGTGGTTCACTACAGTGGATGCCAGATTCGAGTTCTGGTGCATACCACTGACGGAGGATGCCAAGAAGAAAAGCACATTTTGCACTCATGTAGGAACGTTCGCCTGGAACGTCATGCCATTTGGACTGAAAGGCAGTCCCGCCACGTATATGGCGCTAATGGACGGAGTCTTTAAAATGGTATGCAAAAGCTTGCCATAGCTTACATAGATGACATCTTGGTACACACGGCAGGATCAGTGCAGAACCATCTGGAGAACGTAAATACATGTTGCGTACATATCTGTCCTCAACAGGCATTAACAAATAAATGTAGTCCCAGGTCCTACTTCTGTTATAGATATGTACACACTAACTCAGTTGTGAGTATTATAGTTTATTGCGCACGAGAACGCACATTTTTGATATTTGAAAATTAGCGCGTTTTGTTGGCAGAAAGAAGGAGATGACGTATCTCGCTTATGGAAGAAAGCAGGATTCCTATTTCCAGACTGTGAGTCTGATGTTTTGTCCTTGATTCGGACTTAGTGTACTTGCTTGATGACTGGCTCACTGAAATTTAAGTCATAGCCCCTTCGGTCATCCAAGCCAGGTAATGGATTTTATTAATCGATGATTTTCGTATGAAATTATTGCGTCTTCCTTCGTTCGTTGATCTACAGCTGGTACTCATACCACATTAGTATCAGAAAGGATGCGAATGTCATGGGTTCGTTCCCCACACTGGCCACCAGAACTGTAAGGGTGGTTATTACCGATGGTAGGATGTCTTTACTGGTAGTGGTAATAAGGAGTGCCACCAATACACTTTTACGCGAATATAAATGTCAAAATTGGTCTAACTTCTTCAATTTCAATACTCCAACAAGAGGCATGCCAAACAGGCCAATACGTAGATACTCAAGTCGTTGGAGGAAAAGTTCATGCAAATTTATTGACGAGACACGGTTGACAACACGAAACAGTTTCTTTAGACGAATGACAATCATCACGTAATAGGACGGTAAAATATGGCGTAGTATGGTTCTTGAAATATATACATGGATAGATCCGCAATAGTATTCCACCATCAACTTAGGACTGATCCTGGTGCATTAATATAAAGTACATATGAACGATGAGGCAGTTAGATTTAAATATGGACATTCAATTGTCCTTTTCGATCACCCGTTTGCCAGTCACTTTGATTACAGAAACAACAGCAAACGGATTGATTTGTCGTTGCCCTAAAGACGCCATTAGGCGTGATGGGAACAACGGCAAAGAAAATCTATTCGCTGTTGCCCTTAAGACGCCACTAGGCGTAATGGCCACTGACTGCTTTGCCGGTCGTTGGCTAAGGACGGAAGAAGAAGAAGAATTGTCCTTTTGACCTTGACAATAACTGTGAGATCCCCAATATGTCTCCTTGCATCTGAGGTCTCTTGTATGAGTACATTCCTGACTTTTGTTAGCCTCACGATTAAACATAATAGAAGATTTCAATATATGTCTACGGACGACATCCTTGGTGCCTAGACAAATAATAATAATATTTGAGTCACCTCTATAATACGCCGACACTTCCAAGACGGCTGTTATAAATATTTCATAGCGCAGATTCCATTAATAAAAATAAACAATGTTCATACTTTGAACACTTTTAAAGCTTCCAATGAAAGACATTGTGACTACAATCCTTTCTGATACTAATGTGGTATGAGTACCAGCTGGAGGTCAACGAACGAAGGAAGACGCAATAATTTCATACGAAAATCATCGATTAATAAAATCCATTACCTGGCTTGGATGACCGAAGGGGCTATGACTTAAATTGCAGTGAGCCAGTCATCAAGCAAGTACACTAAGTCCGAATCAAGGACAAAACATCAGACTCACAGTCTGGAAATAAGAATCCTGCTTTCTTCCATAAGCGAGATACGTCATCTCCTTCTCTCTAATTTTCAAATATCAAAAATGTGCGTTCTCGTGCGCAATAAACTATAATACTCACAACTGAGTTGGTGTGTACATATCTATAACAGAAGTAGGACCTGGGACTACATTTATCTGTTAATGCCTGTTGAGGACAGATATGTACGCAACAATACCGTATTCAACATTCTGAGGCAGCACAACGTCAAATTGAAGTTCACCAAATGTAACTTCCTCCAGCGGGACACAAAAGTACTTAGGTTTCACACTAAATAAGAACAAAGTTAGACCAGATGAAGACAAGGTCAGAGCCATTAGGGAGATGCCTACACCAACAAATGCCAGACAAGTAAGGGGTTTCTTGGGCACGTGCGGCTACTTTAGAAAGCACGTTATCAACTTTACCCGTGCCGCAGAGCCTCTATCAGCTTGGTGAGGAAATATGCCTGCTTCAAATGGACGGAGGAGTTCCAAAACGCTTTTTATTACCTCAAGGGAGCCTTAACAGAACTTCCATTCCTGGCGCACCCAGATCTAGATAGGCCGATGATCTTATATACAGACGCTTCTGGTACAGCTTTGGGAGCGTGTTTGGTCCAACCAGCGTCGAAAGGAGAGGAGCAGATAATACCAAAAGTTGTGAAGGAGAGACCCATCGTGTTTCTCTCACATAAGTTTAATAAATCCCATATGAAGTGGGCCGCAAAGAGCCAAGGATCCAGACCACGAGGATGACCCAGAGTCCGCTGGGAGGACAACATTAAACAATCTTTGAAGGACCGAGGACTAGAATGGAACCAGGCCAGGAGGAAGACAGCCGATAGGATAGTCTGGCGCTCTCTCTTCCAAACCTCTACACCTCACGGTAGAAGGGGAACGACTAAGTAAGTAAGTAAGTATGAAGTGGGCCGCTATTGAGAGAGGGGTGTTCGCAATTTATTTTGCGATACAGAAGCTAGACTTCTATTTGAGGGGAACGCCGTTCACAGTGACGACATACCACCAGCCACTGCGCACATGGCTCACCAAAGCATCAGAGCAGCCACAGAAGTTGCAAACCTGGGTATTGAACCTCCAGAACTATGATGTTACCATAGAATACATCAAGGTAACGGAGAACTCGTGTGCGGACCTCCTATCTAGTATACCATACAAAGATGAAGTAGGAAAATCGGATCAAGATGTGACACCAGAAATCAGCGAGTTCTTCCGACAGATAAATGTCACAAACTCAAACCAGAACCAACAACAGACGGAGTCAGATTTAGAAGGAAGCTTGATAGAGGAGCAAGTAGAAGTCGAACAGTTTGACCTCCGAGAACTAGCAAAGTATCCCATGTTAGTGGCCCTTAAGAGGAAAATCGAACAAGAAGGCAAGGAGGCAAAACATTTCCGTATCAGCGAACAGGATATGATAGTGTAGCTTATAGACCCTAAAGGCGATGGAGTGCCTAGGAAGTACAGTTCAAGCCAATTGGTTAAGACATTGCTAAAGTCGTATCATGACAACAACGGGCATGTCGGGATAGATAAGATACTCCATATGATCAAGGCAATGTATTTTGGGCCCACGTTGAATAAAGATGTAGAGACAAATGTGCAAAAGTGCCTAACATGCAAGACAAGAAATATGAGACCAATTAAGTGTACCGTGCAAGAGATAGATGTGCCACAATATGCCATGGAGGAGATTAGTATAGATGTTTCAGGACCATATCCGACAGCCCGATCGGGGAATGAAAACATTGTACATAATGGTATTATGTTGTCGAACTGGCCAGGGTGCTTTGCGGTGAAGGAAGCAACTGAAAAGAACATAGTAGACATAATGATGCGACAGTTCATACCCAGACATGGTTGCCCGTACACCATAGTAACGGACAACTGGACAGTATTTACCGGGAATGAATTTTAAAACTTTCTCAAGGAGATGAACATAAAGCACACTAGGACCGCTCCATATTATTCATAAAGCAACGGTAAAAATGAACGCCTCCATGCTACGTTACATAACATCATTTCGAAGTATATGCAGAATAGAGTGTGATTGGGACGTACATCTTCTGCATGCAGTACAAACAATCCGAGTCAATAGTAACGACTCTACCAAGTTCTCCCCATTTTATATGCTGTATGGTGGGGACCGCTGATAGATACGCTATTGAAAGACAGAAGAAAGTATTACGAAGAAAGCCATATGGAGAATCTGATGATGCACAAGAATATTGCACACAGGATTGCAATAAAGAACATGGAGGAAGTAGCGCAGAGGAGGAGAAATAACGCCAACAAGAACGCGACATTACAAGAGTTCAATCCGGGAGATATAGTGTGGTACAAAGTCCAGGGTAGAACCAAACAGTTCGGGGACAAATGGACCACAGGATGTAAGGTGCTAATTCGACTATCTAACACCATTTATCGAATCGCAAAGGGAATAGAGAGATAACAGCACACGTGCAACATCTGAGGAAGCAGGAGAAGGAAACTAGTTGATCCACCTCTGGATGCTAGTAAAAAGAGAACACATTTTCAACCGGTGCCGGGAGAGAAGGAAGACAGAGATACAAGGAGCCCTGATAACACACTACACAATACACACAGGATGGAAACAACACCTAAAGTAAGTGACTGGAATAATGTTAACAGGATAGGAGACAACTGGATGGTAGTAACGGATGAAATAGAGATTATTCCTAGTGAAGATGATGCGAGCCAGAAAATTGCTACAAGATTGGAAATACATGCAGAACCTAGGATAACTTCTAGTAGGTTAATAAGGAATGCTTTGAGCGGTGGTATGTGACACATTCCACCGAGCTTTGGACCTATAGCCATTCCTTCAGCCGCGTTGAGGATTACCTGCATATCCATCACGAATAGTATCAGAGAGATGGTACATCCCATCGCAATTCCAACTTCAAGGCCAATCCACTTCGTTGTGTACTCTCTGGTTGAAAATCTGACAGAAAACCCTGCGAAATACAGCTTCAGCATTGCTGCAATCTCTTGTGGAACATGATACATTTCTAGGGCCTGCCACAACATCTGGTGTGGAACGGATCCATAAGCATTCGCTGGATTCAACCAGATTACATGGAGGTTTATTCTGTCAGACTTTGCCTTTTGGATTGCTTCCCAGATCACTGTGGCATGCTCTAGACATCCTGGTGTACCTGGGATACCTCCTTTCTGAATGGTAGTGTCAATGTACCATTTGCCAGGAGGTATGTAGTGAGTCTTTTCGCCATCACCGAGAAGAATATCTTCCCTTCCACATTGAGTAGTGAGATTGGCCTGAACAGACTGATGTTTGTGGAATTTTGTTCCTTCGGGATGTAGACTCCGTTCGCCTTTCTCCATTCCTTGCTTACAAGCTGGGTTTTCCACGCATTCTTCAGTAAATGGAGCAGTTGTTTGAGCACCTCAGGGCATCTCTTATACACCACATATGGAACACCATTAGGACCTGGATCTGACTTGCACCGAGCTTTCAGGACAATGCTTTCTTCCTCTAGCACCTTTGGGGGGCTTGGTGTTAAATTCAGCTCCTGGCTTACTCGGCCATTTAAGGCCTGCCATGCTGCTGAGCGGCTCATCTTTGCGACCATCTGAATATGTCATTCTAAGGTGTTCTTCCAGGTCTTCTTTCCTGATGTTTAGCGTACCCGACCGTGGCTGCTCAAACAGTTCTTTGGCAAACTTGAAGGGCTCCCTGAAGAATCTTTCTCTATTCCTTTGAGTCTTCCTTCTCTTCCTGCACAACCTTTCTGCTCTACAAAGGGCATTATGTTGACCTTTCAGGTGCTCCCAAACCTGTCGTAACCCTTCCTTCTCTGTGGCAACTGCGTTCTTGAACAGTTTTCGGGCATGCTTCTTCTGTTTCCTGATTTCTTCTATTTTACTTGGTCTTCTACTTTTTTATGGTGGGTTACTTTCCCTTGCCTCCATGACTCCGAACACTTTGCGACAGTGCAGATATATTATGTCGCCGAAGATTTCCAGCTTCTTCTCCAACGTTATCTGCTTCAGAATGTTATCCAACTCTTTTGCCAAGGCTTCGTCCAGCTGTTCCCTAAGCCCTTTTGCACTGGCAGGTGGAAACTTGATTGCATCTCTCTTCCCGTCCAAGAAGTGTGTGAGATCATCATCAGGCAGATCAACTTGAATGTACTCAGCACTGTGGATTGACTCCTGGCTGCGTTCTTCTTACGTCTTATCCGTCGAGACAGAGCACTGTTGATGACCCCCACACCCCTTTTTCGTTCTGTGGATTTTCATTCCTCTCTGAGTAGAGAATTTCCTACCACAGGCACATGGAAATTCCAGCCGTTGTTCAGAGCTCGATGTCCGTGTAACGGGTCTGGTCGATTCCAATGAAGCGCTTGTGGATTCATCATCCTCCCCCCCCCCTTTTCGGTGAATCCTGGGGGCATCTATCGTTTTTGGGATATGTAGCAGTTGTAATACAGCTTACGGGGTGCTAACCCGGTCAGCCGGTTTCTAGTCTTTCCCAGTATCATCTGTCTTTCCAGAAGTCAATCGGTCTTTTCCCGATCGTCACTGGTTTAACCATGCAACTATGATAGGAAACTCTTTACAGAGCGATACAACAGGAGGCAATCTGATCATCAGAAGCAGTCCCCCTTCTGAAAAGTGTTTCGGCGCAGTATACTCCTTTACACTCGAAGGGGGACGGGCCCACTTGGGTCATGACTCCCAAGCGTCTCAGCCTCCTGTTGTCTTGTATCGAAAATGAACCTATTTCACTTATGGTAGCAACTTTAAAATCCACACCTCCGCCAGCCGTGGAGGCAATTGAGAAAGTAACAAAAAGAAGACAAATTATTCCGTTCGTTCCGTCGCACATCACAACTAAGGACACACACTGAGACACCTGCGTGAAGCCGACGAGGAAGCCACTGCGCGCTAGCAACTGAAATTCTGTGCCTAACACCCCTTATAATATACGCCGCCTGTTGCCCCTCAGTCACAGCCCTTTCACTAGTACACCAAAAAACTCAACGTATTGTGGACTTAGAAAAATTCATGGTGTTTTCTGTACCGCAGCGTTTACTGTCAAGATTTCCATTGCCCATTGCGGTGGTTCCACAGCTAGCCTGATGTCTTTTCGGCAGTTTCACTAAGCCTCTTCATTGCCCTTGTTCTCGACTGTCCCCTCAGCCCCAACAGATTCAATAAATCATACACTGATGCAGCCACAAGCCCTCTTGCGCCCACCTCAACAGCTATGACCCTTGCAGTGAACCCAACGTGTCTCAGATCCGCGGCCAGATCATTATACTTGGCCGCTTTGAACGAATGTTGCTCGTCCAATCTGGATTCAAATGGCATGGTTAATTCAATCAGTATAACCTGAAGCGCTGCTGTAGAATGAAGCACTATATCCAGGCGTCTCCGCGATTTTCTGATACTCTCTGGATATGCCCCATGTCCAGGTAGGTCTACCGCCATCTCCCAATCGTTTGCACAGTCAAGAAGAGATGGTAAACTGCTACCAGGTTTACTCAGTTTGGGTGTGCTGGCTTTCCTGCCCTCAGAAAGTATGTATTTGCGGTGTTCGGCGTGGGTTTGCTATTCGCCTTCATCCTTGCCAGGTCTATTGTCGCAGCAAGCTCATTTAGCAATTTGTTATGGCACCAAATGTATCGCCCTTGCCCTAATGACACCTTACACGCCGAGAGCACGTGTTTTAGTGTCTGCCTCCCCTGGCACAGGGGCACTGCTCATCATCCGACTTTCCTTATCTCACAAGGTTTGTGGCTGACGGCAGCATGATATATAGCTTGAGCATGTTAATGTGAACAATCTTGTTTATCTCTCTAAAGTTAATAACACGGTCGTCAGTGGTTTCTTCACTTACCACTCTAAATGGGCATTGCCAGGTGATAAGTAACTTAATCTTATTTTTCTTTTTTGAGTGTAGAAGTAACAACATTTCATCGTCAGGGTTGAGAGTTCTAAATTTCTTACATGCGTTTGCATATCGCATGAAGTTGATACAAGTAAGTCTCAGAGATTCTCTGGCCAAATTACACGACTTCACTATTTTTTCTCTCAAACTGATAATGAGCTCAAAATTGTCATCGGGCCACGTGGATTTGCACCATATAGACGTTATAATGGCGAGAAGCCGGTGCTCTCCTGAGGCACTTCTCATCATGCGAACAGTACAGATCGCAAAAACTGTCACATCCCAAGCAGAGGCAGAAGTTCTCATTTCTGTGTTTATTAGACTAGGTTTTCCTGAGGAGATGCTATCTGACTGAGGTATGCAGCTTATCTCAGAGGTGATGCACCACACTCTAAGATGCCAGGCATAAAAAAAATAATTTACGTCCATATCACCCCCAAAGCAACAGTATTTGCGAAAAGTTCAACGGTACTCATAAAAAGATTCGAAGCAAAGTTACATCTGAAAATCAACTTGGGATGCGTGCATTTTCCACAAAACAAAAAGAGATCTATTTATGATATGCCCTAAAACCATCTTAATAACTTCTCTCTCTTTTCTTTCTGCTATTAGAGTAGCAGTCAAGACGATTCTATCGTTGAACAAACGAAATTTGCTGAAGAAAAGTCCTTTGTCCACTATTTAGTACGACTTTTACGTTTTTCATGCTTTTCAATTTTGGGCATACCTTTAGCAAAATTCTTGCATCTAGTTTTCGGAACACTCTAAGCATCCGAACATTTTTAGAAAACAGGAAAAAAGTCAGTGTTTTTTCTTGGTGAGTAAACATGCTGTCGCGAAATTATTCGTCCGACAATCTTCTGTCTCTCTCTGCTCTCTACCTTTCTGAATGCCTGATCGGGCAATGACCTCCCTCGGAATTTTCCAGACTATGTCGCTTGTTAATTCACCTGAGAGGACAATGACCCAGATAAGCCTGGGATTTCCAAGTGACCCGGAGGGGCTCAGGCCACTGCCCCAGATATTCAGGATTTCCCCGGCGGAGTACAATTTGAGGACATTTACCCGTGATCAGTTGGCAGAGGTGAATGACCGTGGTTAGCTGTATATATGAGATTATAGAACGTGTATATTTTACTCACATCTGCAAAAGCCCCGAACAGACAAGCCAGTTGCAGATACTTCTAACAAATAATCTGTCAGACCAGCGAGAGAAATACTTATATATAGTATATGCCGTTTTTGAGCCAAATTCAATCTTGGAATCAATTCGGGTGAGCGAAATGCATTATCTTCTTATATGCAATTATTTGTATTGAATGTTTGAACTGCTTTCCATTATTATTTCATTATATGCAATTAACATTAGTTAATGTTTGCACAGCTTTTCAGTCAATTGCCTACTTCCATGTAATGGATATATTTTACCAAATGCATATATTTACGGTTATATGATTTTATATGCCTTTTGTATGCTTTTGATGTCCTCAGGTTGTTTTACAGAAAGCATGTGCGCTACCCTGGTCGCTTCTTTTATTTAATGTAACCAAGGAAGTGGAGGGGAACTGCGGTAAGACGTGGAATACGATGGATGGGTTTGAAAAAAAATCGAAAAAAGGTGATTCGTCTTACGAGGACAAAAGACAAAGAAAATAGTCTACGTTATGGCCACAAGGCCTTCGTCAGGAAAGGAAAGAAAGTGAAGGCTAGATAGGACACATAAAAACTAAATAAAATAAAAACTGGGTACTTCCCTGAAGGCAAGAACCGAAATTCTATCAAAATCGCTGTCTGTTTGTAAGCGCGTGGCTGAACAGAAAAATGACTTCCGCCGCCGGATGTACACAATGCATACTAAGAAACTAAAAAACGAAACCGGAAAATAAACTACCCAACGTGATACAGCAGCAACCCATTCATGATAAGTGCACTTTTAAAAAGGACCAAACACTAATCGATCTTTAGGTCATACCAGTCAATGATTAAAATTAGGACATAAACCTCAGCCATCGTGAAAGGGTATCCTAAATATAAACAGAACTTTTGTGTAGACTATTTTTATCTCCATTTACCCAGTGCTGTATACATTAACTATATACATATATTATATTTGTTTTTTTTTCTTGTGTTTTTCTGTAACCAATTTAGCTTGGTCTAATATACATAAATTCATAGAAACGAATTTCACTGTTGTTTCCTTCTTTTCACTATATGTTCTGTGTTGCTTGGTAGTTAACTGTTTTTTGTTAATCATTATCTTAATTACCAGCTGGGGGTCTCATGAGCCATATCAGTACCTCAGGGGAAGTGTGGCTGAAGACCTAACATACTCTCAGGATCCTTGATGGGATTTGCTTCTTTGCTTAACTGAGAAGAGTTTAAATTTCAGTCTCCTGATACATTTCTTCTTACAAGTGTCGGACTATTACTTACAGCGAGCCAAAAGACACTGTGGAAGAGATTGGTACTCTCTTTTATTTCTTCTGTCTATCCTTTCTTCTCCGCCCTAGCCCCAAACTGGACTGCTCGTCCCGGATGAACTCATAGCATCTGTATGTTCCCTAGACTACAAGTAATTTATTGCTAATATACATTTTACTTTTGGGTAACAAACTTGGGTTAATAGTTTGGTTATCAAGTAATCTTATACAGCTTCCCAGTACACTTTGCATGTAACTGGTTTGATCATATATGCAGTATATTGCACAGATAGAACAGTACACAAAATATAACTGGTGACTGATCTTCTAGTGTATGGTCCAATTTTTTTAGTTAAGTTTGTATACAAGATTTAACTGAGCTACTTAACTAAGAGCTATTCTATTGGTTGAAATTGTTGTTGTTGAAAAATTTTGTTTTATTGTTGTGGCAGTAATACACTATATTATTAATATTAGACAGTATTACTTTTACCTGTATTGGTTTGTGAGTAGGTTTATTCAAGCTTATTCGACTTGATCCAATATTGCAATGGCAGAGACAGCAAAAGTAAGAGCTTTGTTAATTGAGAGTGGAAAAGAGGTGGGGCTTGCAGGAAAAGAGCTTGCAGACTATGTATCCTCAGAGATGAAGAGCATCAGAGAGGCAGAAGCGGAGAGGGACAGGGAAATCAGAGCGGCAGAAGCGGAGAAAGATCGTGAAATCAGAGCGGCAGAAGCGGAGAAGGATCGTGAAATAAGAGCGGCAGAAGAGAAGGAGAAGGAACGACAACATGCCCTGAAAATGAAGGAACTGGATGTGGAACATCTCTCAAAAAGCAAGGAAGCTGGGAGCAATTCCGAAACTTCATCTTCTCCGCCCTCGCCCCTTCAATCTGATAGTGCATCAGCTCTCTCTACACCACACCTGGGACCGATGGCCTTCCCTCTGGAGCCATTTATGGAGGGAAAGGATTCCATGGACAGCTTTTTGGACCGTTTCGAGAGATTCGCTTCTTCGTTCGGGCTGGACCGGAAGAGGTGGAATCTGAAACTCTCGCAAGGGCTCAGGGGTGCTGGCTATGATGTATTCCTAAAACTGGCGCCTCATGAACAGGATGACTATGACTGTCTTAAGAAAGCCCTCTTAGCTCGCTATGAATTGAATGCTGAGGCGTACCGTAAACGGTTCAGAAATTTCCGTAAAGAAAATGGAGAATCGTACACCCAGTATGCTGCTCGTCTGGAAGCTTATTTGCAGAAATGGCTCACTCTCGCGTCACTCGAGAAATCTTACGAAGGACTGCAAGAATTAATACTAATGGAGCAACTGAAAGAAATGATGAGCCCTGAGATGAGACGATTTCTGGTAGAAAACGGGGCAGAAAGGTTAAATACCATAGTTACCTTATCAGAACGCTTTCAGAATGCACAGGCTGAGACTCTGACCTCCAGACGGAGATATACAGACTATCCAGCTCGGCAGACTGCGCCTAACAGCTCCAATAGTAATACAAGCTCCAAGCCACCCTACATGAAAACTCACCATGACAGACCTAACAATGGACAAACCCACAAGAACACGGAAAGGAAAACTTCCTATACAGCAAACACAGAGAGGGATGTGTGCCAACACTGTCGGTCGCCTAAACATAGTTCTCGTGATTGTAAGCGCCGACCCCTCCCCATGAATGCAGCTTGCATAACAACCAGATCTGACAGCCCGGAGCCCTCAAAGGATGACATAGATTCTTCGAAGCGACCAGCTGTCATTGAATCTGTTTTGGTTAATGGGGAGAGAGCTCTTTGTTTGTATGACACTGGATTATCTTATGATGCAATCGTCGCAGCTTCTCTTGTTAATTCTGACCAAATTACAGAGGAGACGATTGAAATACAAGGACCCACCAAATCTGGTGCGCCCATGATTCTACCAGTGTGCAAGATTCAGGTTCAATCGCGGTATGTGACTGGAGAAATCAGAGCCGCTGTTCTAAAGGATCCCATCTACCCCCTGATTTTGGGCTGTAGATATGTGTTCCTAGGAGAACCAGCCCGGCCTCTGTCAGTTGCGGCCGTACAGACCAGGGATCAATGCAGGCAGAACCCTGAGTCTGGAACTCCTACCAACATCTTCCCAGAAGAGTTGAAGAAGGCACAAACAGCGGATAGCACTTTGTCGCCTTGTTTTAAAAAACTTCCTAAGTCTCATACCCCGCCTCTCAAGGGAGAGATTTATAAGAAGAATGGTCTGTTGTACCGCAGAGCAGGCAAAGGAGCGAGCGAACACTCACAGCTGATTGTCCCCTCATCCTATAGGACCCAAATATTAGAAATGGGCCATGCCTTACCCTTCAGCGGACACATGGGAATTGGAGCAACAATGCAGCGCATTTCTTGCCACTACTATTGGCCAGGAATGAACGCAGACATAAAACAGTATGTTCAGTCATGCGCACAGTGCCAAAAGGTGGCTCCTAAGCACTGGGTAGCTCCTGTAACCTTAGGAGAAATGCCTGTAACAGGTACCCCGTTCGAAAGGGTGGCAGTCGACATTGTTGGGCCCCTGATTAGGACAAAGAAAAAGAATAGCTACATCTTGACGTTGGTCGACACATGCTCCATGTGGGCAGAAGCAGTCGCAATGCCTTCGTGCGACTCAACTCATGTAGCGGAAGCCCTCCTTACTATATTTACGAGGTTGGGATTCCCTCTTCAGATCCTGACGGATAATGGATCACAATTTCGGGGGAAATTAATGGAAGAAGTGTTTCGGATTTTCCAAACGCGACACATTCATACCTCTCCATATCACCCCCAGAGCAACGGCCAAGTAGAACGGTTCAATGGAACCTTAATTTCCATACTGCGAAAGCTGGAGCAGGAGAACCCAAGTTCATGGGATTCCTACCTGCCAGCGGCACTGTTTGCCTACAGAGAGGTACCTCATCACTCGACAGGAATTCCACCAGCAACACTGCTGTTTGGGCGCCCAATAAAAGGTCCTCTAGAGGCACTTCTGAGATCCTGGACAGACGATAAAGCGGATGACACAGTCATTACCGCGTCACATTATGTTGAGGAATTGAAGCAACGCCTCCAAACAGGTTGGAAGTTGGCCACTGCAAATTTGCGCAAAGCCCGTCAGAAACATGCGCAATATTATAACAGAACAGCTAAGGATCGAGAACTGAACATTGGGGATAAAGTTTTATTGCTCTTGCCAAGCAGCCATAATAAACTTCAGATTGGTTGGAGAGGACCCTATGCTGTTGTCGAGAAAATCTCCCGCACCAACTACAAGATAGCAATTAAGGGGTAAACAGAAAATTTACCACATCAATCTGCTGAAAAAGTACAATGAACGCGCATCAGTAGAGCCAGTTCATTTGATGGCCCTTGCAGTAGCCAGTGAAGTAGAGGATGAACCCAATGTAGCAGTCGAATACCCTCTGTCCTTGAGTGAGACTCAGGCCGATGTGCAAATAAGTCACACTCTAACGCTGGAACAGCATGAGCTGGTGCAAACAATGTTGGAAAAGTATGCAGAAGTTCTCACGGACAGGCCAGGCCTAACCAGTTTAGTAGAATTTGATATGAAGTTGAAAGATGCAATGCCAGTCCGTGTGAAAAATTACCCTATACCCTATGCTAAGGCGGATGCATTGAGAGAAGAAATAGAGAAATTGCTCAGTGCAGGCATTATTTCTCCATCCGAATCACCCTATAGCGCTAGTGTTGTGCTCCTTCGGAAGCCTACCGGAGAGCATAGATTGTGCATTGACTATAGGAGACTGAATGCAGTGTCGGAGTACCAGGCTGAGCCTCTGCCAGATCAAAACTCGCTGTTCACTAAGCTTAATACAGCTCGTTATTTCTCTAAAATCGACCTTAGCAAGGGATACTATCAAATCCCTGTGAAGAAAGAGATCCGACCACTACTGGCATTCAGCACCCCGGAAGGACACTTTGAATTTAATGTCCTCCCATTCGGATTACATAATGCGCCTAGCACATTCACGAGAATGATGAGAAAACTTCTCGCACCCCTTCATAACCCTGCTATTACAAACTTTATGGACGATATACTCATCGCCACAGACACCTTTGAGGAACACCTGAATGCAATAGAGATGCTACTCCGAAGGCTTAAGGACACAGGTTTAACCGCCCGTCCAACTAAATGCCAGATAGGTTTTGACCAACTGGGGTTTCTCGGCCACACCATTTCACAAGGGTACATGTTCCCGGAGGAACGTAATGTTGACAAACTGCGCAATGCACCTCGCCCTATTACTAAAAAGGATGTCAGATCGTTCGTCGCGTTATGTGGATTTTACCAACGCTACATTAAGGATTTCAACACTATTAGCGCCCCATTGACGAACCTTACGAAAAAGAATACTCCGGAAAAAGTGATCTGGACCGCTGAGTGTGAGAATGCTTATAGTACCCTCAAGGAAAAACTCACAGAGAAACCTATTCTGCACCTACCGAACTTAAGCCGACCAATCATACTACGCACCGATGCTAGTCAGATTGGGATTGGAGCCACCTAGCTACAAACTGGGGAAGACAATGCGTCTACATTATTCCCCATAGCTTTTGCTAGCCGAAAGTTGAATGCTGCTGAAAGAAATTACTCCACTATTGAACGGGAATGCCTAGCTTTGGTATGGGGAATTCAGAAATATCAACCATACTTATATGGAAAGCCCTTCACCGTTCAATGCGACCATCAACCATTAATGTTCTTAGCAGCTTCTAAAAACTTGAATTCAAGGCTCATGAGGTGGTCAATGTTAATGCAACCATATAACTTCAAGGTTGAATATATACCTGGGAAACTCAATGTCGGAGCAGACTTTCTCAGCCGTCATCCATGCAGTGGGGAAGAACAGGCAAGTCAGCAGCGACCCAATAAGCCTAACCCCCCTAAAAACTTCCAGGATGGTGAGGGAAATCAAACTAGGACAGAGAGGGATCGAGAAGAAGATGTCAGTCGAAACTAGTTCACCTTACGATAAACTTTCACAGGGGGCTATTGTCGCGAAATTATTCGTCCGACAATCTTCTGTCTCTCTCTGCTCTCTACCTTTCTGAATGCCTGATCGGGCAATGACCTCCCTCGGAATTTTCCAGACTATGTCGCTTGTTATTCACCTGAGAGGACAATGACCCAGATAAGCCTGGGATTTCCAAGTGACCCGGAGGGGCTCAGGCCACTGCCCCAGATATTCAGGATTTCCCCGGCGGAGTACAATTTGAGGACATTTACCCGTGATCAGTTGGCAGAGGTGAATGACCGCGGTTAGCTGTATATATGAGATTATAGAACGTGTATATTTTACTCACATCTGCAAAAGCCCCGAACAGACAAGCCAGTTGCAGATACTTCTAACAAATAATCTGTCAGACCAGCGAGAGAAATACCTATATATAGTATATGCCGTTTTTGAGCCAAATTCAATCTTGGAATCAATTCGGGTGAGCGAAATGCATTATCTTCTTATATGCAATTATTTGTATTGAATGTTTGAACTGCTTTCCATTATTATTTCATTATATGCAATTAACATTAGTTAATGTTTGCACAGCTTTTCAGTCAATTGCCTACTTCCATGTAATGGATATATTTTACCAAATGCATATATTTACGGTTATATGATTTTATATGCCTTTTGTATGCTTTTGATGTCCTCAGGTTGTTTTACAGAAAGCATGTGCGCTACCCTGGTCGCTTCTTTTATTTAATGTAACCATTATCGCATCCATGTATTTACTATATGATTTTGTATGCCTTTACAACAGTTGATAATATATGTATGCCTATGCCCCTACCCTATTAATATCATATGTTTGCAGCTCGAAGAATGGCGCTCAACATTGGTCCATGTCATTTATATAATAATTTGACTAATATCTGAGCCTGGTTTATGGACCACACTCAGGACAAATTAATGCCTCTAACCAGAGAGCTAAATAGATTGTTCCTTTGTGTCTATCTCCTAGCTCCCTGGTGGTGACAAAAGGCAGGTGAAACTCGCAGTAGTGTAGTGAAACCTTGCAGTACTTGACACGAATTATTCCAGCAACTTGGCCGGGGGAAGAAACCTTGCAGTGATAGTGTGACGTCATACAGCAGCAACCCATTCATGATAAGTGCACTTTTAAAAAGGACCAAACACTAATCGATCTTTAGGTCATACCAGTCAATGATTAAAATTAGGACATAAACCTCAGCCATCGTGAAAGGGTATCCTAAATATAAACAGAACTTTTGTGTAGACTATTTTTATCTCCATTTACCCAGTGCTGTATACATTAACTATATACATATATTATATTTGTTTTTTTTTTTTCTTGTGTTTTTCTGTAACCAATTTAGCTTGGTCTAATATACATAAATTCATAGAAACGAATTTCACTGTTGTTTCCTTCTTTTCACTATATGTTCTGTGTTGCTTGGTAGTTAACTGTTTTTTGTTAATCATTATCTTAATTACCAGCTGGGGGTCTCATGAGCCATATCAGTACCTCAGGGGAAGTGTGGCTGAAGACCTAACATACTCTCAGGATCCTTGATGGGATTTGCTTCTTTGCTTAACTGAGAAGAGTTTAAATTTCAGTCTCCTGATACATTTCTTCTTACAAGTGTCGGACTATTACTTACAGCGAGCCACAAGACACTGTGGAAGAGATTGGTACTCTCTTTTATTTCTTCTGTCTATCCTTTCTTCTACCCTGTCGCCACACATGCCAGTGTTGGTCGATCGTGCAAAGATTACGAGCATTTTTCACAAATGCATGGAAATTACGTTCACCTTCATCTTTTGGAAAGATGTCCAAATTGTCCTGCGACAAGGCGCATCTCCAAGAAGAGCATGAATTGGATAAGGTATTACAGGTGTATCACTCAACAAATGTGGATCATTTGTTTATGTTAAGTCGTGTTTTATTAAGGGGAGTTAACTGTTAAAAGATTTGTATGTACGGGTCGGATTTTTTTGTACACGCTAGTAAACACGTTCTGCGTGATAAGAGAATTTTCTAGTCGCGGGTTGTATACGGAGTAATGTTTAAACTGTTACCTGACTAGTTGTTACTTTCTTTAAAAATAGGATAGAGAAACTGGTCGAAGGTTCTATGAAATAGTTTGAGGGGGAAAGGCGGATGAATTCTGCTCACATCTCAAGCTGCGAGTTTGCGCTTTAATGAATTTGGTACTGAACTGTTTTAAGCAGCTGATTTTTGAACAGTACTTTGCTGGTAGAGCTTGGAAATGGCCGTTTTAACATTTCTCTAGTGTGTTCCAGTATATATTTCTTTTGTGAAAAGGGGAATTTAAGATATTTTGAAGATATGTTCAGGCCATGGATTATACCGGCCATTACGATTATCATGATTGATATTTCTTCTGATGGATATTGTTCCCATGGATGTAATAGCACTGAGAGTTGCTGATGTTATAAGAATTATGATGTTGTTCCCTTTGATGGATTTAAGATGTTGGAAAGTTTGTTCCTGGGGGATATTTTTTGTAACAAGTGTACTGTGCTGAGGCTTGTGGTTTATGCAACCAATGTGATGGATATTTGATACTATGTTCTGCATCCACTTTTTCCATGGGTATTTTGTACTTGATGCTTCGTGATTTACCGTCTTCTGTAACTTGTGACAGTGTGCTATTACCATGATGTTTACGTGACCGTCTCGTCAATAAACTGTATAACGTTGCCAGGTCTTACAACATTTCCTGACTTCTATGTTGCTGTGGTGTGAGTGACTTATCATAGACACACTTAAAGAACCTATACACATTCGCGTATGTTAGGTTTCCATAGTCACACAACTGTCGGCCATCCGTAAGCCCGACTTATGCTGATCGCCATTTATCAGCGAAAGTAATAATAACATTTATCTTCTTGATGACCCCACCAGTATCTTCCATCAAATAATCTTTAACAGTTTACTCCTTATATGTGTCAGTAATAGTACAGAGTCCAACTGTGTCATTCTTGTCTTATGTATGATAGCCAGATTAAATAATTAAGTCTTGGACTCCACTTCCACTACTTGTGTAACTTTGGCAGCTTGGATGTTGTGACGAATTCCGCTGTTGGTAACTTCGGCAGCTCGGATGTTGTAACGAATTCCACGGTTGGAGGTATGTACCAAGTCTTCAGAGAATTTCATCTCGGAATTGTCTCCTGCTGTTGGGCGCCGACTCGAGCGAATGGGCCAAAATTTATTTTTAAAAAGACTAATTATCTAGTTCAAAAAAGGTTAAGGTCATGTAAAAGGGTATAAAATCTTACTGAAGATCTTTGTCATCGTAAACTGGTTATGACATTTAAACACTGGAACACGAAATTACAAGGATATATGTATAGGCAAGGATCCATTTTGAATACTACACTTCTGGGCCCACTCGGTGCTGGGGCCCTCGGACGTGCCCGGTTGAGCCGGGCGATATTCACGCACGTGAAAAACTATCAATATATCAGAATTAAAATAACCTTACAAACAACGAATGCTCCCGTAAGGGGAGATCATTCAAAGTCACTCTTTACTTTAAACTTCCGAGGTCGTGTTGTCAGTCAAGTTCTGTTCTTCTGTGTCTTTAGCAGAGTCTGGCTAATCACTTACAGCTGGGTAGACGTAAGAGTGTCGCTATCTGGTTCTAAACTCGGTAACTCGGCCTTGAGAAGCAAGAGCTGTAACCATTTTGCCAGCTCGACTGTTTACATTTGTTGGCGGATAAACGAAAGATACGCAACTCATTTTGTATTTTTCCCTCATTAAGTCTGAGAAAGACGCCATATATACTCCAGAAGGAACCATCCTCCAGAACTGAATGAAGATGAAGAAATGTGAAGAAACAACACAAATAAAACAGGACCTTGATTGTGAGGTATGGTAGAGTTTAAACAAAGTAGATATAGGCCGCCATTTTGGCCAATTGGATATAGACACAACAGCCGTGTCGCTTTGATAATAATAATTAAAAAAAAAAAAAAAACCCATAACGCTAAATTTAACCTTATCGCTACCACTGTTTTGAGTTTCCTCCCCCCACCCCCCCCCCCCCCCTCCCCCCCCCCCCCCCCCCCCACCCCAGTAAAAAAGACTCATGCACTATCCTTAACACAAACCCAGGTTGAGAAACCTGAAAAAGATGATCAAGATGCTAGTTGTTACAGACCAATTTCATTAACCTCTCATCTAGGTAAAATATTAGAAACCATAGTAAATAACAGAGTGAAGTTTTATTTGGAAAAGAATAAAATATACAGCCAGCTCAATCAGGATGTAGGAGGGATAGATACACAATGGATCAGATAATCAAAACGGAACATGACATCAAATTATGATTTCAAAAGAAAGAGAAAACGGTGGCAATACTCTTAGATTTAGCTAGGGCCTATGATGAATGCTGGAGGGAAGGTGCTGTCTTTAAAATTAAAAAGATAGGAATTACAGGTGCAATATATATATACTTAGAGAACTTTCTACAAGATAGATATTTTACAGTACAAATTAACAATGACAGGTCAAAATTGTATGAACAACAGAATGGCATTCCTCAAGGATCTCCTTAATTTTTTACTATAATGGTAAATGATTTGAATGAAGAATTTGAAGATTTTAAAAATAATTTGGTTCACAGATGATGTTGCTATATGGAGATCTGGGAAAAATCTAATAATAATATAATAATCTTCAAAAATAAATAAATAAAGTATATTAATGTATGAATAAATGGGGATTTAACTTAAATGCAAATAAGACAGTAGCAATGATCTTCAGTAAAGGAAGGATTGTTAAAAATAAGATAATTGACAAAAAATTACAGGGGCAATAAATTAGTACAGTCCAAACCACACAATACCTAGGAATGACACTAGACCAACAACTGAACTGGAACAAACACACTGGTAGAGTCTTGTAGAGGATTAACTAACATGCTAAGATATTTGAAAGGTCATGGATGGGGTGCAAGCACTAGGACAATTATCATGTTTTATAAATCTCTCATTAGCGGCAAAATAGATTATGGAAGCATAGTCTATGACTATGCAGCACATTGTCACACGATTAAATTAGATATAATTTAGCACCAAGCATTATGTACAATTGCAGGTGCAATCAGATCAACATTGAGGGGTGCTCTGTTTTGAACTTCGGAGAAAGGAACTAAGACTAAATTATATGGCCAAAATTATGTTGGACAAGACTCATCCAGCTTTTCCAGCATTTGCTAGGTGTCAATTACCAACTCAGAACAGGTTCATGAATAAAAGTAGATACCCGACAGGTTGGAAATGCATTGAGGAACTAGCACACTTGGATACTCTAAATGTATCAATTAATAACAGTAGTATATACAAGCCAGTGGTAACACCCTGGGAACTCAAAAAAACCAGATACAGACTACCACCTAACAGGCATAATTAATAAAATAACTGATATTGCTACTATAAAAAAACAAAGCCAGGAAATATATTCAACAAATATCAAAGGACAGTATTACAGTGTACACAGATGGATCTAAAGGAGATGATAACAAATTGGGGATAGGAATTTATGTTCCATGTGGCAAATGGTGAAAGGATATAGTACAACAGATAATACATCTATTTCCTCGCATAGTTGGTTGCAATTCTGAAAGCTCTGGAAATCTCTAGCAACCCTCCTCATAAATTGACAGATTCACTTTCTGCTATTCATGCTATAAGAAACTTACAAGAATGCAGTAGACCTGATATAGCAGAAGAGATATTACTGGCAAATACTTACCTATTTTCCAGAGGATGTTCATTCTAATAGCTTGGATACCTTCACATAGAAGGAAATGAAAAGGCAGATAAAGAAGTTAAGAAAAGTAGAAATATTAGAAACCAAATAAATGTTAGGATGAGTAAAACAGAAATCAAAAGCTTAATTAAAAGAACAAATAACTGAGGAATGGACAGTAGAGTGGGATGGAAGTCTAAAGGGCAGACATGCATATAAATTGTTCAAGGCTCCAACAAGAACGTGTCATGTATCTAGAGAACTAAAAATTCCTAGCAATAAGAAACTTTTTTAGACTGCAGCTAGAAATGGGCTATTTTAGAATAGAAGAACCTTAACTGTACAGAGTGTCTAGAACAATATAATGATAAAGAGCATTACCTTTTAAAATATAGGAGGTTATGAACAACAAAGAAAACCAATATTAGATTATTTACTGGCATGCATTTCATCCATAACTATGGAACAGGTATTGAGAATAGATAGACCTAGAGAATTGCACAATATGGTTAAACAGTCTGTAACAAGAACTAAAATTAATATACCTTAAGAATCAATGATGGTGGGAGGAAAATTGATAGTCGTATGGGGGTTCTTGAATGGCTAATGTCAGGTAGTTGGTGGATTTGATGCAATCTCAAAAACCCCCAGGCTTTCTCACCCATTGTCACCTTGTTAACAACAGGCAGTTGTGAGAGACTTCATTTTAGTTGTTTTGTTGTTGTTTGTTTAAATTTTTATTTGTTTATTTTTTTCTTTATTTTTATTTGTTTGTTTGTTTCTTGGAAAGTGGAGGTCACACACAAAAACATTCACACAAATTTAATTTTAATTTACTCAATTTCGACTGAGTGAAGGGGAGAGAAGGTACTATATTTTGGTATTGGAAATCTGATTTTATTTTCTTGAATTAATACACATCTCCTAATTATAACCCATCAAGGGTTGAACGCGATACTAAATAAAATAAAAAAAATCGGCCATCTTTTAAATATGGCTTTGAAACAGAATTCAGTTAAAAGGAGTTATGGCAAGTTTTAGGAATCCTAAACTTAACTTTAACAACATGGAAAGTAGATAAATAACATTTAACCCATGAGTAGGGTTTGAGTTGACGCTGATGAGGGTATGGCCCACTTACCAGTGAGTATTATGCAGGCACCTTAGGGAGGTCTGAAACTACTCCCAACCTGGTTGAACTGCCAGGTACTAGGTTTCCTCCATAGCAAATGATGTGAGTGACTTGTTTAGATGGCATTGAAGATGTCCTACTATACTTCCCTTCATCCCTAACCCTGTTTCAAGCCTTTAAAAAAAAAAAAAAAATTCAGGCCAGCTAACTTTAAAGTGGTATCTTATAGCAGCATGGTGGCAGATGTATTACTAATTTAGCTTTTAACCTAAAGTATGTGTATTTTGTAGGCCTATATGTTTATTTTGAAAAGAAATGAATGATCAGAAATCCGTGAAGATTGTCATTTTAAATTTGTTAGTGTACCCTATTTTCCCCATCTCGAGGGTTTTAAATCTTTCTTCCAATTCCTTGTTCAACAACCATGTTTCTACACCATACAATAATGAAGAATGTGAAACATTTGATAATTTTCAGGTTTAATTTATTAATTAATTGTTTTAGATATCAACTCCGCCTATGCCTGTCCCAAGCCCGGATGAAAAAGGAGGGCGGCCTGCATGGAGGCCGTAAGGAGGCAGCCCCTCCACCATGCAAAGGCACAACAGGCCAATCACCTGTTTGCTTTAAACCACGATTACGAGTAACACAAAAGAGAAAACCGGACTGATTCTAAAGGCGACGAACTGGAACGGACTACGACTTATGGAACATGGAACACAAGAAGTATAAATGGGAAGGAAGAGGAGCTGGTGGAAGAGATGAGGAAAGCAAAACTAGAAATCCTGGCTATAACGGAAACAAAGAAAAAAGGACAAGGAGTCATGGATCTCAATGGCAACACGCTGCTCTACAGTGGTGTACCCATATCCGAAAGAGCTAAAGGGGGTGTGGGTTGCATTGTGGCCCAAAATCAAAAAGATAGTATCAAGGGGTGGAACTTTGTCTCAGAGCGCATTATGGTTGTGAAACTAAAAGAAGGAGAAACCATAGTCAACCTGGTCATAGTGTATGGGCCAAATGAGGATGAGAGAGCAGAGGTCAATGAGGAATTCTTCAAGCTGCTTCAAAGGACAGTGGATGACTGCCTAGATGAAGTTATCATGCTCAGAGATTTTAATGCCAGAGTTGGAAATGACCATGCTAGATGGGGTGGAGTTATCGGAAGATATGGAGAAGATACTCTCAATGACAATGGAAAGCGACTCCTTAGATTCTGCAGTGAGCAGAATCTGATCATTACAAACACAAAGTTCCCCCATAAGCGCATACATGCATACACTAGATGTGAACCAACAAAGAATGAGAAGTCAGTGATCGACTATGCCATTGTTCGGAGAAGCTCATTCAAATATGTCCGAGATGCAAGAGTCTGGAGGGGGCCAGAGATTGGAAGTGATCACTACCGGCTAACAATCAAACGAACAACTAAAAGAGTTGCTCAGCCTAGGAACTGCTCAACATCACGCAAGAAACCAAGTAAACGAGCAGAAGAAATGAGCATTAGGACCTACAAGCTGAGAGAGCCAGAAATTAAGACCAGATATCAGGGGCTTATTGCTGCAGCGGCGAGCAACACAGAAGAACAACCTGATGACTTGGAAACCCTCTGGATTAAATTCAAGGATATCATAAAGACAGCTGCTGCAGAAGCATGTGGTGAAGTCCGACTTGGGAACCAGAGAAAGAGGACACCTTGGTGGACAGAGGAAGTCAAAGAGAAAATAAGAGAGAAGAAAATGGCATGGAAACAGTGCTTGGGAGCTAGAGACACAACGGGACAGGTAGAGAGGTATAGAGAGTGTGTGACACTCGGAGCGGAGGTAAAGAACAAAGTGTTAGCAGCAAAACAGAAGTCCTGGGAGGAATTTGGAGAAAAGCTAGAGGGAGATGCACAAGAAAACCAGAAATTGTTCTATGGGACCCTGGGGAACATGAGGAGGGAGAGGCAATGCCCTCTCAAATTTATAAAGGACAGGCAGGGCAGATTGCTTGCTGCCCCGGGGGAGGTGATGGAGAGATGGAAAGAGTATTTCTCAGAACTCCTTGATGGTGAGCAAGGTCAAACATCAGAAATGATGGCCACTGGCACAGAGGAGGAGACCAATGGTGATGGGGATGACATAGGGATGGAAGGGCTGAGGGCAGCGCTGAGAGGGTCAGGATGGGCAGGGCGGCGAGGCATGATGGTATAGCACCAGAGATGGTTGGGTACATGGGAGCATCAGGCGACCTGTTGCTCTTGAGGATCCTGCAGGCAGCGTGGTGCAACGGGACCATGCCGGGGGGATTGGGAGATCGCCATCGTGACACCAATTTTCAAGAATGGTGACAATCGACAGTGTGGAGACCATGGGGGCATGTCCCTTCTCGGTGTCCCTGGGGAAGTCTGCTCTGGAGCAGAGGCTCCGACGCCTAGCTGAGCCACAATTGGATGAGGTCCAGTGCGGATTCCGAGCAACCTGAAGTACTCAAGACCTAATCTTCACACTCAGACAGCTGAGTGAAAAGGCCCTTGAGTATAAGAGTGAGATCCATCTTTGTTTCATAGATCTGGAAAAGGCGTTTGACAGGGTCCCTTGGAGCAAACTTTGGGACTGTTTGGCAAGGAAGAATATTCCAGCACCTCTGATTCATGCTATACAGAGCTTCTACAAGTCTTGCAGAAATTATATGAGGACAGCAAACCATGAGTCAGAGGAGTTCGGGGCCACCGCTGGTGTAAGACGGGGTGATATCCTGTCACCTTACCTCTTCATACTCCTTATGGACGATGTCATCAAGGCATGTAAGGAGAGAACAAGAGGGTATTCAGTGGGGTACTGGAAGATGAGACGGGTCTATATTTCAGAGCTGGCATTTGCTGATGATGTTGCCCTGATTGCTAAATCAGAGGCACATCTCCAATCCAACCTGCAAGTCTGGAAGGAAGAGCTGGAGAAGAGAGGGATGGTCATAAGCAGCTCTAAAACAAAATCCATGGTGATATCACGAGAAGAAAGAAGACATCAGATTAAGCTGGGAGAACAGGTCCTGGAGCAGGTCGACCACTTTAAATACCTCGGAGCTATTATAGACCGAAAGGGAGGCATCAGAGAAGAGTTGGCCACTCGAAAAGCAGCAGCTGGGAGACTTTTTCAGGCCATAAATCGAGGATTCCTCAGCAGGAGAGAGGTTGGTAAGAGAACGAAGATGGCTGTATACAGCTCCACCTGTGTCCCAGTCTTGACATATGGATGCGAGTCATGGGCAATGACTACAACCCATAAAAGCCAGATCCAAACCTCAGAAATGAGGTATCTGAGGAAGGTGGTTGAAGTAACAAGAAGAGACATGGTACGCAACCAGACGATACGTCAAGGCCTAAAATGCCACCCCCTACAGACCCAAGTAGAACAGTCCCAACTAAGATGGTTTGGCCATGTCTGCAGAATGGGAGAAGATCGGCTACCACGACAAGCATGGGAAACAAAGAGCCAAGGATCCAGACCCCGAGGACGACCCAGAGTCCGCTGGGAGGACAACATTAGACAATCTTTGAAGGACCGAGGACTAGAATGGAACCAGGCCAGGAGGAAGACAGCCGATAGAATAGTCTGGCGCTCTCTCTTCCAAACCTCTACACCTCACGGTAGAAGGGGAACGACTAAGTAAGTAAGTAAGTAAGTTTTAGATATCAGTATTTATCTCATGTTGCTTTGGTCATTCCTACTGTTTTCTAGATTTCCATTTTACATCTACCATCTTCTCTTAGAAGACGATGGCGATGGATAGGACACACACTGAGGAAACCTGTGATAGCATTACAATGCAGTCCTTGTTCTGGAACCCCCAGGGCAAGAGAGGCAGAAGTAGACCAAGAAGCACATGGAGAAGAGAGCTGGAAATAGATGTGAAAATGATGAGGAGAACATGGAAAGAACTTGAGATGATGGCACGTGACAGGAGGACTTGGCATTTGTTTGTTGAAGTCCTATGCTCCTTTGGGAGTGGAGGGTTATGAATGATTGAATAGTCAAAAAGCAGCTGTGAATACTTTTGGAACCTCTTTATATTTCTCTGCTAGTATTCTAATACACAGTGTTGCCTCTATTGTTTTGTTGTCTTGAATAAAAGTGTTGTTAAAATTGACCTTTTCTTTTTAATACAGAAAACATTTTTGATCTGTGTCTTGTGGCTTTTGTGAAGTTTGAATATAAAAATATTGACTGTCTACTGAGTTGTTCATATGTGTCGTTTTGTGAAGTCCTATTGAGCTGATTAAATGTGTCATTAGCGAAGTCTAAATATAAAAATATTGACTTCCTATTGAGCTGATTAAATTTGTCATTAGTGAAGTCTAAGTATAAAAATATTCATTTTCTATTGAGTTGATTTTTAGTGTTCATTTGTGTTATTCTAAAGCAGGGTTTCTTAATAGGTGGTCCACTGACCCTTTTGGAGACCCATGAATAGCAGGAAAACATAACCTAAAATTTGAATTTCATTTACATCAGAACTTTTATTCCAAAAATTTTCATAGGTTTTTACATTTAAAGAACAATATTATTTTTTATAGATTGTATCTAAGTATAACAATTTTTCTTTTAAATAAAATGAATTATTTTTGTACTAAAATTTAATCTTGCATCTATTAGCTACCACAAAGTGCCCGCTTCTAGCTGTTGAAAACGCACGAAAGTTGAGAAAACTTAGGAAAATTTGTCACGTTTAAGTCGTCACTGTCCCTTTGCTATTAAGCGGATTGTAATAAAATTTATATCACGATACTCATTATCCTCTTCTATTTTGAAATGTACTAATTCCCGAATAATAAAAGTTATTGAAGTATTTTTTTACTAATAAAAACTAACAGCAACGTTATGCGTAGTTGGCCCGGGCGAGGGGGCCAACTCTCTGCTTTTTTGCCTCACCCCCGCTTCATTCAAACGGGTTTCGCTTGACCAGCAAATGTCTGATTTGCATACAGTTTTCACCATTAGAATGGCCAGAGGAATAGCTTTAATTTCGTATAATGCAAGCTGTAGAAAACAAAGTGGAAGACGTAGATTTCTTGAAGTGAAGTTGAAATTTTACAAGATTTGACATTTTAAGTTGTGTTATAATTCTCCTTATGAGAAGATTTCGGAGCCATTTTTATTTATTCCTGTAAAATATCACAGACTTCTGATGTTTGCTGGTGAAGCGATTTGACTTTAAGTAGCGCTCTCTCAGTCAAGAATTTTAGTGAAAAATGCAGAGCGAGGCTGTTACATCAACCGGGATAACTCCCGATGTCGATCAAAATCGGCATGCCACTTATGTTGGTTCGTGTTCTTCTTCTTCTTCTTCCTCGTTTGCCTTCAGACTTCCACATTTATGACTCTAATAAAGGCAGTAGTCAACTCAAGGTTCCCGACATCTCCAAACAGTTTTTCGTTGACAGAAGTGGGTTGTTGCCATATGCTACTCCGTTCATTACTGTAGGTTGGGCAATACTGCAGGAGGTGTTCGACCGTCATCGGGCTGGTACCGCAGGTGCAGAGATCTGTTGCACCAATCTTGTATTTGTGGTATAGATGGTATCTCAATCTGTTGTGTCAAACTTCATCACATCTTCTGATTTGAAGATGACTATACGTAAGTATATCACTTATTAACAATGTTTTGAACTTTAAATGTAAACTTTACAATAGTTTTAATATTATTTAGCAATTTAACACGATCACATAGTTGTTGTAAGAGCGTGGAATGAATGTGTTATCACCACTTCAGACATTCACGCATCAATCTAATTATTTCACGAGCTTGAAAAGCTAAGAAAGTTACCAATCTGAATAAAAAATGCATGTTTTGATTAATGTGTAATTGAATGAAGGTTTATTTTGCAACATAATAGGGTAAATTATGATCTTTATTTATTTATTTTTATTTAAGGAAGAAAAATATCCCGTTCAACCTCTGATGGGTTATAATTAGGATACATATTGTTTTCAATTCCAAATAATATGAAAAACTGCCAATATGAGAAAGTGGCATCACACCATTGTAAATTAGGACAATCACATTTGTGCTTATATGTTAAAAAAAAAAAATAAAATCAAGAAGAAACTGAACAAGAACAAGCCAGTAATAGTAATAGTACATGTAATTCTCTATACATGTAAAAACAAAAATAACTTCTGGAATTTTAATTTTCCAGATGACTCCTAGGGTCTAGTAGGAGTCATCTGGAAAAATAAAATTCCAGAAGTTATATGGATGGGAATGCAACATGGCTCGAGGTAGACTGCTTGTAGTTTTTTTTTTTTTTTTTTTTTTCATAAAGCTACAGACCACAAAGTAACACACTACAAACAGCTAAAAAGTGAAATGGAGAAGAGGAAGGAGCAGATAAAATAAAAGTAGAGAATGCAAGAGTGGCGACGAAGAACCCAAAACATAGACTGGAATGGAAGAAACGGAGTAAAGAGTCAGAGAGGGCAGTCAAAGAAAAAATTAAACAGCGAATAACTGACAAGAATAGGAGGAAAAAAGAGAAAGATATTAAAAATGCAGAGAAGAAGTTAGAGTTATATAACACAATCATAAGCCAAGGAGGTCTGTGCACCACAAAGGAGGATGTGGATAAAATTTGTAAAGGACAAAAGGCCCTTAGAAATCTTAAGGCTCAGTTAAGATACTTAGTTGTTCTCCTTCTACCGTGAGGTGTAGAGGTAAGATACAGATAATTGATATTGAATGATAAGGACATTAATATTGAATGATAAGGAATTAAACTATCAGGAAATATCAAAGAATTGTATTTTGGACTTCTGAAGCATTAGGTTTTGAGGCATCATTGCCCTCTCGCAGGGAAAGAGTGCGCCATGATCATTCTTCTCCAGTTAAAAAATGTCTTTTTAAATGCTAATAACCAGTTATTTTAAAAAAAATATAGCGTTTAGATGTTGCTAATTATTGTTTAGATGTTGTTAATTATTGCCTACACATTTTTTAAATGAAATATGGACAGTATCTTAAAGAAAAAAAATTTTCATTTTCACATTTTTTTCTTCCCCTGCGACAAATTGGCCTCTGGACACATTTTAAAACATTATACAAGAACAATTAGATGTTTAAATCCTCTGAAAAAAATTGAGATATATTTATGTAGTATGCAGGTTAATATGTACAAATTTAAAGCTTGTACCTTTTATACTTTTTGAAATATGATGTTGTGAATATTGACTTTCATTCAACAAACTATATTTTTCGGTAATGTGTTTTGCAGATTTGCAATTTTTGGTCTCAAATATATTGATAATTATTCATGATGTAGCTCTATAGTTTTCTTTATGTGATCAGTATATTCCAGACTATATGCTGTTTGTTAGAGAAAGTTGTAAGATTATATTTAAGAAGACGGCAGTGTTCTGAAGTTGGTGTGATGTAACTTTTTCAATGTTGCGAAGTCCCCACATTTTTTTAAATGCTATAACTTTTTTATTTGTTGTCCTATTTTAAAAAATAAAGTACCAAATTTCCTGATTTACCAAGGGCTTCAAAACTACATTGTTTTCTCTGGTGTTTCTGTGCAAACAAAAATCACTTTGTGGTACCTACATCTATGTAGATTTTTTTTTTAAGAAGAAATCCATAGCCTTTAACTAGCAATCAAAGGTGTCCACGGCACGAGAAGAGTTAAAGAACTGATGTTCTATAGTCCGTTCGGAAATTCGTGCCCACAGAAAGCGTCAATTTTCTCCAAAACTGTTTGTTGTATGGACATGAATTTTTGCATGCAGTCTTAGATTTTCCATGCAGTTATTAATATATTTTTTGCCCTTACAAAACTCATGTCATGTTTGAATTTTCTTCTTTACGTTATATAAAAAACTCTTACTGTTGTCTGGGTTAATTTTTAGTAGTTTTACAGAAAAGTTACAAGATCCGTTCAAAAATATATTTTTTTGGTTTGAATTAGTGACTCGCGACTGTGTATAATAGGTGCGCACTCGTGCGGACATGTAGTCACTACACTAATTCAAACCAAAAAAAAATATTTTTGAACGGATCTTGTAACTTTTCTGTAAAACTACTAAAAATTAACCCAGACAACACTAAGAGTTTTTTATATAACGTAAAGAAGAAAATTCGAACATGACATGAGTTTTGTAAGGGCAAAAAATATATTAATAACTGCATGGAAAATCTAAGACTGCATGCAAAAATTCATGTCCATACAACAAACAGTTTTGGAGAAAATTGACACTTTCTGTGGGCACGAATTTCCGAACGGACTATAGAGTTTGTGTCCTCTATCTGACCTTGTAATTGAATATGGTTGTCGCAGCAGTATCCATCTAGGGAGAAGGTAAACATTCATGACAAGTAGTAAGGCTTGAAGAATTGAAATGAAATGACAAGATCATTAACAAAGTAGACATTGAAAGACCTTGACCTGAAGTGGGGGGATCTATGCCTCATGAAAAGCTATAAGATCATTAATAAGTGAATGATTAAAGCTGGGAAATTAGGTGAGATAAAAACACAATGAAGGGACATCAGAATACTGGTTTTACAGGAAATTATTCTAAAATATTATGTAGTGAGAAAGTGAAGAATACAAGTATTCTTGTCAAAGATAAATCTTTTAACATGTGATGAGATATGTTGGGAATGTTACACATACACATTTGCCACAGGGAGTGTTATACCTACACATTTACCAAAGGACATGTTACTCCTACACTTTTACCACAAGGAATGTTATACCTACACTTTTACCACAGGGAATAAATGAAAGGAGTGCAGACACAGCAAAAAAGAATGCTGCATACATACAACTAGAAATTAGATAGCAATACTATTTGCTGGGATATAAAATACAGCAGCATGCTAGGAAAAAAAAAAAAAATTTTTTTGGCCGAATACCATCACCAACCAAGATCTGCTTACTCGTAGCAAGCAAGAGGACATGCACACCATCATAGCTGGCAGACGCTGGAGCTGGGTTGGTCATGTCCTCAGAAGAGACCCCGATGCCATCACAAGAACAGCTATGCTTTGGACCCCTGAAGGAAAGCGAAAGAGAGGCCGACCAAAAAACAACTTGGCGGAGGACTGTGGAGGCTGAGATGCAAAGAATGAACCAGAGTTGGGGCACTGTACGAAGGATGGCCACCGACCGTGCAAAGTGGAATCAATTTGTTGTTGCCCTACAAGACGCCACTAGGCGTGATGGCCACTGACTGCTTTGACGGTCGGTGGTTAAGGATCGAAGAAGAAGAAGAATGCTAGAAAATGGATTTTTCTCCATTACAGTACAGTCCACTTAATAACTTGCTTAAAATGAATTTTGCTTGGGGAGGTTTTACATAAAATTATATTTTTCTTATTTTTGACTTTACAAGCTTCAATTTTTTTTTTGGGTGGCATGTTTAGGACATCAAAGCATCTAATAAAAATAATGCCGAATCATTGAAAAATAATTATATTTGGTCCTAATTTGCATATTGTTACTAAAAATAGAAACATTTTTGTGTCAAGATGCACACTTTATTTGCAATGATAGGACATTTTTCTTGATTAAAAATACAGGGGTAGAGATAATTTAAAAATTTACTGATCAAAAAGTTACAGGTTTATACTTTTAAAATTAACAGGGAATAAGCATTATAGTTTGAGATCACAGTATGCAAAGTTTAAAGCCTTAAGCTTTAAAATAATATGAGTAATCCTGACATAAGGCTATCAAAATTGCTGACAAACAATATCAGAGAAAATTGCAAAACACAGAGAAAACATGCCTTAAAATTGTCAGACTCACAATAGAATCCATTACCTGCATATCCATTATCTTTATTGGTATTCTTATGATCCAGAAAAGATTTTCTGTGCCTGTATTTTGGTTTTATTCATATCATATGATCTTAGTGAAGCAGTGACTCGTGCCTAGTCAAAACCAGGCCAAACCATCTTAGTTAGGACTGTTCTACTTGGGTCTGCAGGGGGTGGGATTTAAGGCCTTGGCGTATCGTCTGGTTGCGGACCATGTCTCTTCTTGTTACTTCAACCACCTTCCTCAGATACCTCATTTCTGAGGTTTGGATCTGGCTTTTGTGGGTTGTAGTCATTGCCCATGACTCACATCCATATGTCAAGACTGGGACATATGTGGAGCAGTATACAACCATCTTAATTTTTTATCAACCTCTCTCTTGCTGAGGAATCCTCGATTTATGGCCTGAAAAAGTCTCCCAGCTGCTGCTTTTTGAGTGGCAAACTCTTCTTTGATGCCTCCCTTTTGGTCTATAATAGCTTTGAGGTATTTAAAGTGGTCGCCCTGCTCCAGGACCTGTTCTCCCAGCTTAATCTGATGTTTTCTTTCTTCTCATGATATCACCATGGATTTTGTTTTAGAGCTGCTTATGACCATCCCTCTCTTCTCCTGCTCTTCCTTCCAGACTTGCAGATTGGATTGGAAATGTGACTCTGATTTAGCAATCAGGGCAACATCATCAGCAAATGCCAGCTCTGAAATACAGACCTGTCTCATCTTCCAGTACCCCACTGAACACTTTCTTGTTCTCTCCTTACATGCTTTGATGACATCATCCTTGAGGAGTATGAAAAGATAAGGTGACAGGATATCACCTTGTCTTACACCAGTGGTGGTCCTGAACTCTTTTGACTTATAGTTTGCTGTCCTCAAATAATTTCTGCAAGACTTGTAGAAGCTCTGTATAGCATGAATCAGAGGTGCTGGAATGTTCTTCCTTGCCAAACAGTCCCAAAGTTTGCTCATGGGGACCCTGTCAAACTCCTTTTCCAGATCTATGAAACAAAGGTGGATCTCACTCTTATACTCAAGGGCCTTTTCACTCAGCTGTCTGAAAACTACCATAAAAAACATAACATTAGGTAGAAAAATTGTGACACTAAACATCAATACTGAAACAATAATAATTTTTTAAACAAACTGCTAGGATTATGTGCAGAAACCAGGATCAGTAACTCATACATTGATTCACATGTCCTGTAGTAGATATCATGCTAGGATTATGTGCAGAAACCAGGATCAGTAACTCATACATTGATTCACATGTCCTGTAGTAGATATCATGCTAGGATTATGTGCAGAAACCAGGATCAGTAACTCATACATTGATTCACATGTCCTGTAGTAGATATCATGCTAGGATTATGTGCAGAAACCAGGATCAGTAACTCATACATTGATTCACATGTCCTGTAGTATATATCATGCTAGGATTCTGTGCAGAAACCAGGATCAGTAACTCATACATTGATTGACATGTCCTGCAGTAGATATCATGCTAGGATTCTTTGCAGAAACCACTAACAGAGCACACAAATATACTAAGCCAAAACCCAGTTCAGACGTTTTTAAACCTTGCCACTATGCTACTATTAATGTGACACTACTTTGCTAAATTGCTTTTGAAAATGTATTAACTGCAGAAATAAAAATTTAAATCTAAATTCATGTTTCTGATTGACTAAGACAATTGCTTCATGTTTTACCTCTTATTCTGACACAAATACATCTTTGAGTTAAATTCAGATGAGCAGAATTTAGGATATATAGAAGTAATTTAGGCTAAAAATTATGGAATAGATTAAATGTTTCTAGTGATTCTCAGAAAAATCATGTATTGTATTTTTTTTTTTTTTTTAGAATATAGCCCTTATCTTCTGATTCTTTTTCCAGCAGGATGAAGGGAATATTGAAAATGAGATCTCTGGTCTGGCTGTCAAGATGAAACAGGAACAAGATAATGAGGTTACATTTTTACTTTGCATACATACATTTAATTGAGCTTATTTAAAGAAGATAATATATGAAAGTTTCCTATTATGTGTACAGCTTTGATCTCTCTTTGATGTGTACATTATTTGTACTGCAATAATGCAGTTTAAGATATCCTGCTATGGTCCATCACTCTTTCTTCTCAGACTTCAAGTCATGTTGAGACTACAGCTGCATTCAGTGATGAAAAAATAAAACTGGAAACAGGTTATGAAGTGAGTTCTTTATTTGTTAATTGTTTTTAGTAAAGTATCAGTCTGCCTTAGTACACTCATTTATTGAACAGATTTACACTTGCAATATTGCATCAAACAGCTGAAACCTTATCATGATCATAATATCCTATGACTGTGAGGGTAGCTTATGTGATTATTTTCCTCCACAACCCACAACCGTTACTAGTTTATTGTAGCACTGGAGAACCACATATTCTTACTGTTATTGAAAATGATGTATTGTACAGTTTGTTTCTCATTTTCTAGAATGATGCTTTAGTGGGGCTGTTCTAGGAATTAGCTTAAATGTGATGCTACGAAGGGCGTTCAGAAAGTAATGCACCACATCGTTTTTCTCAGCTAATAATGAAGATAGAAGCATGAAATTTTGCACACTTCAAATATGGCATGTGCCAATTGTGTGCACCAAATAGCACTGCAACCGGCCAAATAATACGGCTGCCCTAAACCGTTGAAATGGAGCGTGTTGTGATAGAATTTCTCGTTGCAGAGAAGGAAACTGTTGTGAACATTCACAAGCGTCTATGTGATGTGTATGGAAGTTTTGCAGTCGACAGGAGTACAGTCAGTCACTGGGTTCAGAGAATAAAAAAATCAGGAAGTGGGGATACGGAGCTGCTTGATCGGCCGCGCTGTGGACGTCCGGCCACAGCCACCAATGTTGAAATGCGCTGAGGGCATTATTCGTACTGATAGGCGAATCACTACTCAACAATTGGCTTTACATCTGTCAGTCAGCATTAGTAGTGCAAATGCAGTTATAAAAACTCTCAGATTTTCTAAGGTTTGCGCAAGATGGGTTCCTCAAAGTCTCACAAATGACCACCGATTGCAAAGGAAAGCAATTTCTTCTGAATTGTTGGAGCGTTTCAATGCTGATGGAGAGAACTTTTTGGCTAAGATCGTTATAGGTGATGAAACCTGGGCACATCATTTTGAACCTGAGACAAAAAGACAGTCAATGGAGTGGCATCATCCACAATCACCACGAAGAAAGAAATTCAAGACAATTCCTTCAGCTGGAAAGGTCATGATCACTGTCTTTTGGAACATTGAAGGTGTGATTCTTGTGGACGTTATGCCAAGAGGAGAGACAATCAATTCGCAAGCTTACATTAAGACATTGACAAAACTCAATCAACGTTTTCGCAGAGTTCGGCCGCACAAGAATCCAGCAGACCTGCTTCTCCTTCAAGACAATGCGCGACCTCACACATGTCTGGCAACACTGGAAGCAATCACCAAATTGGGTTGGACTGTACTACCCCATCCACCCTATAGTCCGGATTTGGCACCCTCTGATTTTCATCTTTTTGGTCCACTTAAAGATGCACTCCGTGGGACAAGGTTTGAAGATGATGAAGGAGTGATTCATGCAGCGAAGAAATGGCTACATGATCAAGACAAAATCTGGTACGGGCTAGGAATACATGCACTTGTTTCGCACTGGCATAAAACCGTACAAGTTGATGGGGATTATGTTGAATAATACCGATGATTACATGACATATCCATGTGTATTGTGTATAAATTTCATGCTTTTTGAATAAAGAGCTCCTGAGAAAAACGATGTGGTGCATTACTTTCTGAACGCCCCTCGTAATATAGTGCCCACGTGTTGGAATGTTTCTATTTGTTACATACTGGTACTTTTATATTTATTTAACATTCTGTTTCATACCAGCAGAGACTGCATTGGCTTTATCGGAATGGAAAATTATTTTCTATTTCCTGCAATCCTCTGATGACTGAATTAAAATTAATTAAGACATTTTATTTTTAAATTTTGAATACAAAGCTTTGCTAATTATTTATTGTAATGCACAAACAATATGAAATAATGATTATGTCAAACACAGGGATCAATACATAATCTAACCCAATATAGTGTTGTTGTTGAACTAGGGCTGCTGAGCATCTTGCTGTTATGCAGCCAACACCAAGACTCTGTGGTATTAACTACACTGTAGATTTAGGCTTTTTCTGCCATTCTGAAATGTGCTTAGTTGAAGTCATGAGCTCCAGTTTCTCCAGCTTGGCTTATATTTAAAGGATTGTCACATCTGGTCCCAAGTTAGGAGTAAGAAGCGCATGGCATCCTGTACATTCCTCACCATCCAAGGGGTTCTCCAACTATGCAGAGCTAAAATACTGTACTCTGGTGCTGAGTTCTCCCAAGGCATTGTCACGTCTTACATGGCTCAGCTGCCCCTGCCTATCACTGTGTCCATAGTGAGATCCTCCTGCATGCAGTCAACCAGGTCAAAGCAAAAGAATTACATCTGCTGCTGAAGTGACTCATATGTGCTGTCTCTCCCTCAGAAAATGTCAAAGGGTATGAATGCTAATTGATCCTGTTGCATGCTGGTTGTATACACACAAGATGTATCCTCTTATATGTCCATCACTTCTGGTCTTATGTTTGATGCCAAATTGTAGCAATCTTAGACTTTAGAATTCATTGATTGTAGTGTCATTCTCTAAGAGATGATCATTAATTGTAATTACTGTTTCTCCCTTATCCATATCCAGTGTGTCCACTATGGGTGCTCTAGAAGCTAGTCTGTCAGCTGTTTCATTGCCATATATCCCTGCATGACCAAGACAGTAAATTTAAACAAGTTCTGAAGACTCGAGGCTTCTATGGAGGTTATCCATTCATGATGAAG
This sequence comes from Oreohelix idahoensis, assembly GCA_024509875.1. NCBI lineage: Eukaryota > Metazoa > Mollusca > Gastropoda > Stylommatophora > Oreohelicidae > Oreohelix > Oreohelix idahoensis. Next base: position 151,599 of record JAMPIV010002267.1, on the reverse strand, counting down.
CCATCCATTTTGGACTTTCTGAAGCATGGACTGAGAGTCTGACAAAATAATTGCCTTTGTGTGTGATGCCATAATTGTTCGCTTGTGAGGTTGCTAAGAATGTGACTTAACTCTTTGACTCCATAATTATGTTCCACCCTGTGCCATAATTATTTTTTGAAGAATTCTAAACGGTGAAGTGTACTGACTTTTAATGTAAATTTTATGTTAATCTTTTTCTGTGAACATGTACTTATTATATACCAAACTGTAGGGAAATGGATAGAGAATTGTAATATGTAACGAATTTGATAATATTAACAGAAGTGTGTTCGTTATACTTAAAACATTTTGCATGTAAAATTGAAAAACACTAAAAAGTTAACTGTAGAATACGATCTTACCTAAGACAAATTACTGTTGTAGATAATAAAACTTTCTTTTTAGTCTTCAAACGTCAAGTTAATCCATATACAAAGTTAAAAAAAAAAACATGCTTATGGCCACAATTAGTACATTTAGTGTTATTCACACCAGTTTTTCTGTGGTCCCTTGTAAGAAACAAATAAAGAAGAATAACGTCATATAAAAACGTTTTTACTCTTGTTTAATGTTTTAATAGTATCCCTAGCTTTATCTTCTACCTAGGACTAGTGATTAGATGTTAGGGTAGGTCTAGTTTTGTTGCTTTTTGATCGGCCAGAATATGATACGTCCACTCATCAACTAAATCAAGTGTGTCTAGCTTTTCTGCACCGATTCCGTATTTTGACAACAAACTGTGACTACCAAACAATCATCATCAATGTCAGCAATGTTTCAAAGTAGTTTGACACAATTATTTGATTAGGAGACTTAGAAAATGTAAATATAAAGCGTGACATATTTCTCTAACAATAACAATGAAAAACGCAAACACGCAAATTGGCACACAAATTGTGATAATAACATCAAAACACGCACATGTGCTGCTTAACTACACTCAAATTAATTGTTTAAATAGTAGCGGAAGTCATTCTATGAGTTTTAAAATATGAACTGCATTAAACGGATAATTTTAAGGGTTTATTCGTGATAAAAAAAACCACGCTCTGAGCGTTGCTCTGGCACGGCGTGTTGAATTTTGGAACGCTCAGAGCGTTGGTCTGGAGTCAAAGAGTTAAGGTTTCAAACATAGAAGTAGTAATTAATATTGAAGTGATATCAACTTTAGATTTGTGATGATCAAACCACTATTGCTGTGATAGAACGTCTACTTTTAACATGACAGCTACTTGTGTGCCACTGAATTAATTCATTTCATATATGGATTATAACTTTTTTTCATGTACCTATATTAAGCTCACTAAATAATTCTCATTTTTTTTGTTTTCATGCCAGAATCATGATGGTCATAACTACACTAAAGACTATGATACTCATGATCAGATAGTTGACATCATGGATACAGAAACACCAAGAATTAAGAAAGTAGAACAACCTGGCTTTTGTGAAGATCAAGGTAATGAAATGGTAGTCATATAGCTAAAATAATGCTTTTTTAAAAATACTTTTTAAAAATTTATTTATTTAAAAAAAAATGTTTTATTGATTTCTGAGAAACTAAATCTGAATTGTTAATTAACAAATTTGTAAGATGAGAACATCACTTAAGGTACCATACATAGAGATAATAGGGAATCTGCTCATGGACCTTTTGCCTTGTCTGGCATTCACATTTATTGTCATATGTCAGTACTCACACATACACAAAATTCTTAGACACCAGCAATATAAAACAAAATATTTACAGATAGTGTAAAGGTTCATGTCATAACAAATTTCTAATAATTTCATCTTTTTACTCCTCAGAAGTTACACACATTTACAAACAAATCATTTACAGTATTTTGTCTTCTTATAGTCAGTCTTTTAGATGTTTGTGTTATTTGATCTGTGTGAATCTTTTAGGTGTCCATGTATTTTAGTGTATGTGTGTATAAATATTTATTGTGAGTTTTCTGTTCATACGGCTAAAGCTGCCTGACCCTCTCATTTTCTTTAAAATTGATTAATTTGAACTTCATCACTGCCATTCAAACAACATATAAATTATTGATGTATTATTCTCCAATACCAGAGAAGTTGTTTTGTTGATGTTTTTGTTGTAAAGATTTTTTTACAGGATGGGGTAACAGCCCAAAGCTCAACCCTCCTTAGTCACTTGTTACAACATGCATGGTAGGAAACAGTGTTACTACTCTTTGCTCCTCTTCCGGACCCCGGTAACACACTGGTGTTTGTTCCTATTTAGTGTCTCAGATTTTGTTATAAATTTAGGTGCCATATTATGTCAGCATTTTCACTTTGCTCATTATTTCTCTAATTATATCTTCCTTAAAATAAAACCAAGATAATGAGAATAAATGCAAGAAATGATAACAAGGTTGAACTTGAAGAAGCACCACTAAAAGATGTAGAATCATTCACAAAGCTTGGAAGTAATATAGACAAAGTGGGAGGGACAGACAGTGATATCAAAATAAGAATACAAAAAAGCAAGAGGAGCTTTCATTGCACTGGGAAATATATGGAGAACAAGAGAAATCAAGTCCAACACGAAAATAAGAATCTTCAAGTCAAATGTCAAGTCAGTCCTATTGTATGGCTCTGAGACATGGAGAACAACAAAAACAACAACCAAAAAGCTACAGACTTTTATAAACGGGTGCTTGCATAGAATAGAAGGACTGAAATGGTATGACAAAGTCACAAATGTGGAATTGATGACAAGAACCAGACAAGTGCCAGTGGAACAAGAGTTGAGAAGAAGACGCTGGCGATGGATAGGACACACATTGAGGAAACCTGTTGATAGCATTACAAGGCAGTCCTTGTTCTGGAATCCTGAGGGAAAGAGAGGCAGAGGTAGACCAAAAAACACATGGAGAAGAGAACTGGAAACAGAGGTGAAAATGATAAGGAAAACATGGAAAGAACTTGAGCGGGTGGTACAGGACAGGAAGACTTGGCATGTGTTTGTTGAAGGCCTATGCTCCTTGGGGAGCTAAAGGGTATTGATTGATTGATTGAAATAAAACCCCTTATATTCATCATTTCTTTCAGTCTTCTACCTAACCCATCTCTTACTACTTCCAATTTTGCCTTTGTCACTTTTATGAAAACTCGATTCACCTGCCATCTTTACTTTATTCATAATTGCCAACACTACAAGATTTTACCCCAAGTTTTACTTTCCATTACATTTCTTCAGCCACCACACTTCATTCTAGGGAACAGCTCCTCATTAAACATACAGAGATTAAATTTGTTTTTTAATGTAGGCATTTTTTCACTGCTAGCCACTCTCACCTCTTGTCTGACTTAAGTTTCCAACAATCCCAGCTACTATTTTTCACAGTCTCACCTCCAATAATTCATTTTTTACCTGTTTTATATTCAACATTCTTTACAAATCACTTTATAATTTCTTATCCACCCAAAAGCAAGAAAAGTTCATTTTCACCCCACTACTACTGACATCCCTTACCCCTTCCATATTTATCAATCTCTTCAGGACAAAACAAATACACTGCATCAATAAAAACCTTTCAAAGACCCACTTTACATTAACAATGTATAATAAATTACACAAGATTCATAGTTTGTATTATTTACTTGGCCATGCTTTTCATCCATACTGGTTGCTGTGAAGATTTACATTTTGCATAATTTATGATGTTATATGTATTCACTGAAATTTTACAAATTTATTACATGTTATAAAGGAGGTAGGTAAAGGATCCTGTTACATGCCCATTGAGGCATATTAGGAATATGTTGTTAGACCCATATTTTCTTAACCATATGGCACACTAGGAGTGATGTGGTCAGCATCACACCTGCCACCATAAACTTCCCACAGTTTCTCTGGTAGCAATTCATGCCATTTGCAGTCTAAAAAATCCCACCTCAACTGGGGATTGAACCATAACCACCGAGCTTGGAAGCCAGTGCACTAACCACTGTACTACCATGGCTCCCAGTAATGTCACAAACAAAAGTCAAAAATATTTTCCAGAATTAACATAACACAAATTTTCTATTAAAAATTAACATCTGTTCACTCATGACATTGAGCAAAATTTGTAAACACTCAATAGAGAGAAAGTAAATCTACGTAGACATTAGTGTAAACACTCAATAGAGACAAAGTAAATCTATGTACACATTAGTGTACACATTCAACAGAGGCAAAGTAAATCAATGCAGACAATTATGTAAACATATGTTAAACAAAATTTGTGCTCATAATGAAGGAAATTGTTTATTTTACTGATGGATGTTCAAGATATAGAATGAAATGTGATGCTGGCAAAATGTCTGACTATCCTCAATTTTTAATTTTGATAATCCATATATATAGCTAAAATTGTATAGAGCTACACAATGTAGAACATCTAATAACTGATTGCTTATCATGCACTAGTTATTTATTTCCATCTAAATCCCATATAATTTCAGATGTGCCATATCAAGCCCAGAGCAGCAATAACAATGACAAATTGTACAAGAATGATTATACCAGTGTTGTATTGTTGACAAATGACATTTATGTTGAGTCTGAAATGACAGGAAGTGATGTAGCTGTACATTCCATTATTTGTCAAGACAGATCAGCAGACATCGGTGAGAACCAGAATGATTTCAAAGCCATGGTTCAAAATGAAAGTGGGTCAGATAACATCAGAAAGAAAAGTGATAAATTTGATGGGGTTGATGTAAGTTGTGAATTTGTAAACAACATACAGAGTAAGGAAACACAGAATTGTTCTGCTCATAAAAAACTAAATAGAATACATACTGGAGAGAAGCTTTACAAGTGTGATTTTTGTGGAATAGGGTTTACACAGTCTTCTAATCTAAAACAACACAAAAGAATACATACTGGAGAGAAGCCTTACAAGTGTGATGTTTGTGAAATAGGGTTTACACACTCTTCTAGTCTGAAACAACACAAAAGAATACATAGTGGTGAGAAGCCTTACAAGTGTGATGTTTGTGAAGTAGGGTTTACACGGTCTTCTAGTATGATACAACACAAAAGAATACATACTGGAGAGAAGCCTTACAAGTGTGATGATTGTGGAGTAGGGTTTACATGGTCTTCTAGTCTGAAAGAACACAAAATGATACATACTGGAGATAAGCCTTACAAGTGTGATGTTTGTCAAGCAGAGTTTATACAGTCTCTTCGTCTGACACAACACAAAAGAATACATATTGGAGAGAAGCCTTACAAGTGTGATGTTTGTGGAATAGGGTTTACACGGTCTTTTAGTCTGAAAGAACACAAAATGATACATACTGGAGAGAAGCCTTGCAAGTGTGATGTTTGTGGAATAGGGTTTACATGGTCTTCTAGTCTGAAACAACACAAAAGAATACATACTGGAGAGAAGCCTTCCAAGTGTGATGTTTGTGGAATAGGGTTTGCTCTGTATTCTAATCTGAAACAACACAAAAGAATACATACTGGAGAGAAGCCTTATGAGTGTAATGTTTGTGGAATAGGGTTTGCACGGTCTTCTGGTCTGAAAGAACACAAAATGATACATACTGGAGAAAAACCTTATAAGTGTGATGTTTGTGGAGTAGGGTTTGCACAGTCTTCTAGTCTGAAACAACACAAAAGAATACATACTGGAGAGAAGCCTTCCAAGTGTGATGTTTGTGGAATAGGGTTTGCTCAGTATTCTAATCTGAAACAACACAAAAGAATACATACTGGAGAGAAGCCTTACAAGTGTGATGTTTGTGGAGTAGGGTATGCACAGTCTTCTAGTCTGAAAAAACACAAAAGAATACATACTGGAGAGAAGCCTTACAAGTGTGATGATTGTGGAGTAGGCTTTGCTCAGTATTCTAATCTGAAACAACACAAAAGAATACATACTGGAGAGAAGGTTTACAAGTGTGATGATTGTGGAGTAGGGTTTAAACGGCCTTCTAGTCTGAAAAAACACAAAAGAATACATAGTGGAGAGAAGCCTTACAAGTGTGATGTTTGTGAAGCAGGGTTTATACAGTCTCTTAGTCTGAAACAACACAAAAGAATACATACTGGAGATAAGCCTTACCAGTGTGATGTTTGTGGAGTACAGTTTACACGCTGTCACAGTCTTAATAAACATAAAAGAATACATACTGGAGAGAAGCCTTACAAGTGTGATGTTTGTGGAGTAGGGTTTACACAGTCTTCTAGTCTGAAAGTACACAAAATGATACATACTGAAGATAAGCCTTACAAGTGTGATGTTTGTGGAATGGGGTTTACACTGTCTTCTAATCTGAAACAACACAAAAGAATACATACTGGAGAGAAGCCTTACAAGTGTGATGTTTGTGGAATAGGGTTTACACACTCTTCTAGTCTGAAACAACACAAAAGAATACATACTGGAGAGAAGCCTTACAAGTGTAATGTTTGTGGAATAGGATGTACACACTCTTCTAGTCTGAAACAACACAAAAGAATACATAGTGGAGAGAAGCCTTTTATGTGTGATGTTTGTGGAGTAGGGTTTACACGATCTTTTAGTCTGACACAACACAAAAGAATACATACTGGAGAGAAGCCTTACAAGTGTGATGATTGTGGAGTAGGGTTTGCACACTCTTCTAGTCTGAAAGAACACAAAATGATACATACTGGAGAAAAGCCTAATAAGTGTGATGTTTGTGGAGTAGGGTTTGCACAGTCTTCTAGTCTAAAACAACACAAAAGAATACATACTGGAGAGAAGCCTTACAAGTGTGATGTTTGTGGAGTAGGGTTTACATGGTCTTCTAGTCTGAAAGAACATAAAATGATACATACTGGAGAAAAGCCTTATAAGTGTGATGTTTGTGGAGTAGGGTTTACACAATGTCGTTATCTTAATAAACACAAAAGAATACATAGTGTGATGTTTGTGGAATAGGGTTTACATGGTCTTCTGCTATTGAGACTATTCCGAGAGGGGCAAGAAAGAACTATAAACCATACTGGAATGAAGAACTGCAAAAACTTGAAGATGAGGTAGCACAAGCCAGAGACACGGCAGAAACAGAACAAACAACTGAGGCAAACATCTTGCTCAAAGCAACCGCTACAAAGTACAGAAGAACATTAAACCAAACAACAAGAGACTGCTGGAGGCAAACAACAGAAAATCTCAACCTAGATAAAGAAGGGAACAAGCTGTGGAAACTAGTTAGAGCTTTGAACAACGAAGAACCTTACAAAAATCACATCACATTCAAACAAGGTGAAAATATGCTCTCGGGGGGAAAAAAGCTGCAAATGCACTCATCGAACACTATGCTGGTGCAAACCACATTGATGTCCCTATAGACAGAAGAAAGGCCATCACTGATGAACAAAGGAGTCATGATAACAAAAAGCTTGCACCAGAAGAACACATGATGGCAAAGTTAACAATGCAAGAAATGAAAGAGGCAATGAGGGCGCTAAAGAAAAAGAAGTCACCTGGAAAAGATGGGATAACAAATGAAATGCTAACAGGTCTAGGAACAAAGGCAAAAAAGAAGCTTCTGGCCATCCTAAACTGCAGCTGGAAAAGAGGAATAGTACCACAGGCATGGAAAGACGCCATACTGATTCCAATACCTAAGAAAGACAAAGTTCAGACAGAACCAAATGGCTACAGACCTATCAGTCTACTTAGTTGTGTTGGAAAATTGATGGAGCACATAATTAATACCCGACTAATGTGGCATCTAGAGGAGAAACATCTCTTAGCCCCACAGCAAGCAGGATTCAGAAAACACAGATCCACTGAAGACCAGATCACTTATATAACTCAGAAAATTGAGGACGTTTTTCAAGAAAAAAAGCACACACTGGTGGTTTGGGTGGACTTAGGAAAAGCATTTGACAAAGTGTGGAAAGACGGACTGAAAGTCAAGCTGCAAAGAAGTGAAGTGTGTGGGAGAATGTTCAAATGGATCAGCCACTATCTTGAGAATAGAACTGCCAGAGTCCAACTACAAGGACAGACCAGTAGGAAGATGATATTGGAGCAGGGTGTTCCCCAAGGGGGAGTCCTGTCACCCATGTTGTTCCTCGCATATATTAATGACATATCAGAGAATATTCCAAGAAGAACCCACAATGCCTCCTTTGCAGACGACTTAGCCCTGTGGATCTCAGAGGAATATAATACTACGGCAAGCATTCGGATGCAGCAAGCCCTAACATCATTGGAGGAGTGGGCCAAGGCATGGCTAGTAAAGATAAATGAAGGGAAAACATCATTCACAGTGTTTTCTCTCTATAACAAACCACAGATCTCCAAATTGGTGCTAAATGGGAAAAATCTACATCTGGATGACAACCCAAAGTACCTAGGCATTACCTTTGATCACCACTTGACTTGGAAAACCAAGATTGAGAAAAACAGGACAAGAGCAAGGCAGAGAATAGCAATCATGAAAAAACTTGCTGGCACGGGTTGGGGAGCAGATGAGAGAGTACTAGAGAAGCTATATACTGGGCGAGTGAGACCAGTCCTAGAATATGGCATTGCAGCTTGGTCAACGGCAGCCAAGTCGAACTTTGACAAAATAAACAGAACCCAAAACCAAGCAATGAGAATCATAACAGGGGGCATGAAGTCAATGCCCATAAAAGAGTTGGAAAAGATTACTCACCTCCAATCTATGGAGGATAGAAGAGATAGCAGAGCCCAGCAACAAGCCGAGAAATTCAGGAGGCTGATAGACCACCCAATGCACCAGAGAATAAATGGACTTGGAAGGGGAAGACTGAAGCGAAGCAACTTTGTAGAGACAGTCAAAACAAAAATGAGAGCAGACCCCATTAATGCAATGTCAACAGCTACACCAATATGTACTGCACACAAGCTACCAGTTTGGAAACAGCAGTGCTTCCCTGAAAAGATAGAAAATGTTCCTGGTATTAAGAGAAAGAACAGCCAAAATGAAACAGAAAGGAGAGTCCTAACCACAAAATATATAGAGAAACATTACCCAAGCAACACCTGGATCCATTCATACACAGATGGATCAGCAACTAATGCAACAGAAGATGGGGGTGGAGGAGTCTTCCTGAGCTTAAGCAATGGCACACAAAAGAAGAAAGCAGTCGCAACAGGGAAATTTTCAACTAACTTCAGAGCAGAGGCAGAGGCCTTAAAAACTGCATCAGAAATTCTAATGACAGAAGAAAGCTTAGAGAGACCAGTAGCTATCTTCTCAGATGCGCTGTCAGTGATTACAACATTGAAAAGTCAAAGTAATGCCGAACTGGATGACCTAAGAGTAACACTTCACAGACTATGTCAGCAGTACAAAAGAGTTGTGATACAGTGGATCCCTTCTCACTGCAACATCCCTGGAAATGAAGAGGCTGACAGATTGGCAAAGGAAGGGGGAAAACTTCCTCAACTTGACACAAATATAACCTATGAGGAGACCAAGAGTTTTATCAAGCGCAGATACAGGCACAAGTGGGAAGAAGAGCATACAGGCCACACAAAAAATGATCCTTATTACCAGCTCAGCAGAAGAGAACAAGTGGTAATCTTCAGACTTCACACAGGTCATAACAGATTGAGATACCATCTATTCAACAAATTAAAGATAGGAACTACTGATGAGTGTGACTGTGGCACCAATAAAATAACTGCCGAACATCTGTTTCAAAGGTGCCCAACATATGAGGAACAGAGAAAACGCATATGGCCATCACCAGTACCATTCCTGGAGAAAATCTACGGAGATATCAACAGCCTCAGTCTGACCACTGCTTTCTTTGAACTTATTCAAGTTGACATCTGAGGGTGAACGAAGAAGACATGGTCTTCTAGTCTGAAAGAACACAAAATGATACATACTGGAGAAAAGCCTAAAAAGTGTGATGTTTGTGGAGTCTACGAAACCTCCCTTTACACCTAAACCTGGGGCTTCTCATGCCCTGGACCTGTATATCAAGAGCACCATCCATGACATTCAGCAGCTCTGCCCTCGTAGATTGCATTATTCCAATCTCACTTCTGCAGAGTCCCGTGCTCTCTCCCTTCTTTGCCCTAGAGACGACATTGTCATCAAACCGGCTGACAAGGGAGAAGCCATTGTCGTCTGGCAGAAGGACTTATACCTAAGTGAAGGTAAAAACTAGTTGACCAATGGTTCTTTTTACAGGCCCAGGACCAGCGATGCAACTGTCTCCAACAATCGCGTTGTACACAACACTATTAAACAGCTCATCACCAGTAATGCTCTTCCTCCCCACGCATCTCATCTTAGGATTCATGAAAGTTCTTTGGGCAAGCCTGTATTCTACATGCTCCCCAAAATTCATAAGATCAACAACCCTGGCAGACCTATTGTCTCGGCCTGTTCCTGTCCTACTGAGCACATTTCTGACTTCCTCGATAGCATTTTCCAGTCTATCGTTGAGAATCTTCCCTCCTTTGTCAAAGACACTAATCATGCTCTTTTAACGTTTCTCCTCTATCCGACTCTCAGCAGACTGCTCCTACCGCCTTTTCTTGTTAGATTTCTGTTCTCTGTATACCTCAATTCCCCACTCTGATGGTCTCCGAGCTGTTCGGTTTTTTCTTGACCAACGCACTTGTCCTTCTATATCCACTGACACTCTTCTCCGTCTTGCTGAACTGGTCCTTCAACTTAATTCCTTTGAATTCAATGGTCAGTTTTTTTTAACCAAATTAGTGGTGTTGCCATGGGAACGAAGATGGGTCCTAGCTATGCCTGCCTGTTCATGGGCCACTTGGAGCATCAAATATGGCAACAATACTCTGGTCCTTTCCCCGGGTTTTACCGCAGATATATCGATGATGGCATTGGTCTCACAGATATGAGGGAAGGTCAAAAAGTAATGCCTCCTATTTTTTATGTATGTAAATACTGCATCGGTGCGCAATTTGTAAATTTAGCAGGATTCCCCAAACACTCTTCTGCACTGTATAGCATTACCAACCTGTTTCAGTAACAGGTGGCACCACTGTATCAGTTTAAAAATGGCTGCCAAAGACGTTCGGTTAAAACAATGTTATGTCATAGAATTCCTCAATGCTGAAGGCGAGACCCCATTTCGCATCTACGAACGTTTGAAGAATGTTTATGGAGATTCAACAGTGGATGTTAGCACTGTCCGGCGTTGCGTACATCGTTGTGACGAAGCTGAAGTAGAATCCAAGAGGCAGTCAATGGAATGGCATCACACAACATCGCCGACAAGAAAGAAGTTCAAAAGTTCACCATCTGTAGGGAAAGTTATGGCCGCCGTGTTTTAGGATGAGAAGGGTGTGATTCTTCTCGACTTCTTGGAACAGGGAAACACGGTGAATGCAGACCGTTACATTGAAACTTTGAAGAAGCTTAGCGGTCGTCTTTGGTGACTTTACCCATTAAAAGATCAGAGAACTGCACTACTGTTGCACGATAATGTCACGCCACACACCGCTAAAAGCACCATTGATGCGATTGCAGAATTTGTCTGGACATTATTATCACATCCCCCTTACAGTCCCGATCTTGCACCTTCTGACTTCCATCTGTTTGGACCACTGAAAGAAGACCTTTGTGGACATCACTTTCAGGACACCGAGACCCTTAAACGCGCCGTATGTCAGTGGTTTAGGGAAAAATGACACAAATTTTTACCGTGCGGGGATACATGCCCTTGTGAGAAGGTGGACAAAAACTGTAACAAATAACGGAGACTACATTGAGAAATAAATTTTTGAAGTTCAGACTTGGGGCTACATTTCAATGTGAATTTTATCTGTTTTCTTGCCCATTGAATGAAATTAAAAATTACGAGGCATTACTTTTTGACTGCCCCTCGTATATCCGAGACTGATTTATCCCGCTTCATTGACTTTGTCAACCACTTCCACCCCACCATCAAGTTCACCTCCCTCATCTCCACAGTATCTGTCAACTTTCTTGACATTACTATTTATATCACGCCTTCCGGCCTTAATACCTCAGTATACTACAAGCCGACAGATGCCAATAGCGACCTTCTGTATACCTCTTCTCATCCTCGGGCTTGTCGTGTCTCCTATTCTCACAACTTCTCCGCCTCTGCCGTTTGTGCCTAGACGATGATGACTTCCTCTTCTGAGCCAATGAGATGTTGGATTTCTTCCATAGCAGACTTTATCCGGAACATGTTCTCACCTCTGCCCTCCAACGTGTGCTCCCCATCTCTCATCAGGAGGCCCTCAAACCTCACTATAAACCCACTTTGGATAGAGTCAAATTGATCTTGACCTATCACCCTCACAGTACTGCAGTCAAACAGATCCTTTTCCGCCATCTCCCTATCCTCCAAGCAGAGTCTGTGACCCAAGAAGTTTTCGGTGAAGCACCTTTGGTGGCATATAGGTGCGACAAGAACTTGAAGGATCTTCTTGTTCACAGCCATCTTCCAAAGGAGAATGCCACTCAGTTTGGCACACTACCCTGTGGTCGGACACGATGCAACACGTGCAAGTATGTCATCTCAACCCACAAAGTGTCTTTTCCTGAGGCTACGTACACCATCACTAGTAGCTTCACATGTGAGTCGCGCAGTGTCATTTATACGATCACATGTAAACGTTGCTGCAAAACCTATATTGGCCAAACAGGCAAATGACTTGGGGACAGATTCAGCCAGCACTTGAATGACATCTCTCAGCAAAGATCCACACCAGTTGCCATACACTTTAATGGTCCTGACCACCATGGTCCCATCGACATTCAGGTCACGGCGATCAGATCCTGCTCCTCTGACACTGCTAGCTGAGATCAGCTTGAGAACCGTCTTATCCACCGCATGGGGTGTCTAAAACCAGCCGGTCTTAACACTCTGCACACCTTTGTCTGAGGTCACCCTTTCCTCTCTTGTTCCATTTTGACTCTTTCCACTCTTATCCTATTTTTCTGCAGCCTTCTAATAATATGTATGAATATATAATACACTGTTTTTAATATGTCTTGATTTTTTATTTCATATTTATTTATTTCTAACTCATTCTGTCCTCTTCTATTTCCAGTCCCCACTTATATTACGTTTGGGTAGTTTATTGTTCAGTTTCATTTTTTAGTTTCTTAGTATGTATTGTGTACATCCTGTGGTGTCAGTCATTTCCTTTGGAGTAGTTTTTGCCGGGCACGCCTTGAGTTACAAGTGTGGTGTTTGTGGAGTAGGGTTTACATGTTCGCTGGAACACAAAATGAAGCAAAAGTTGTAGTATGGTTTACTTCGATACATCTACATGGTCTTCAGGAAAGAACAAAATGATACATACTGGAGAGAAGACTTACAAGTGTGATGGTTATGGTGTAGGCTTTACACACTGTAGTGATCTTAGTAAACATAAAAGAACATATGCTGGAGAGAAACCATACAAGTGTGATGCAGTGGCGTATCCTGGTAATGCGAGCTAGGCGTGCTGCTACTTAAAATGAATATGTACGCCTACTATTTAACTTCTTCCCCTCTTAATTTAAAAACCAACTATATTCAATTACGCAACGATAGTTATTAGGGGTATATGTCAATTATCTCCGAAATACTAATTAACTTAACTTGAAACTCACTGTCACTGTAATAATCTGCATTCCCGGCAACTAACAAAAATTAATCACAAAAAACACTGGGCGGAAACAACCGATTTTTACAACCCGAGAGCTGCAGGCCCACCGCATGCATATTCGCATTGTATTGACGTATCTGGCCTTTGACCCCGATCCAATCAAACCAGTGTTCAGACGTGAATCCGAACAGTCCAGCACGCATTGTGACGGAATTACCCGAGAAACTTCGGCCGATTGCTACCAACCAGTAAAAACTGCACTATAAATAGCATCTGGGGAAACTGAAACTAGATTATACTCGTAGATTCTATGCGGGAAAATCCGTTATCCTGGTGCGTGCGGTCAGAAAGCAGAACATTAGAAGAGAAATATTTTATAGAATAATAGATTAAATTTTTATTTTCCTTCGGGCATAGGTGTGCGCAGCACGCACAGCACGCATAGAGAATACGCCACTGGTGTGATGTTTGTAGAGTAGGGTTTACACAGTCTTCTAATCTGAGAGCACGCAAAGTAACACATACTGGAGAGAAGCCTTACATGTAGGATTTTTGGCATGTGGGATCTGCATGATGCAAATATCTTAATAAATACAAAATAATACATATTGGAGAAAAGCCATTCAAGTAGGATTTTTGTGGAGTAGGGTTTACATATTCTTTTATTCTGAAGGTACATAAAATAACACATACAGGAGAGAATCATTACAGGTGTGTTGTGCGAGGTTTGCTTGATATTCTAATCTGGAAAGATACCATCAAATACAAATAAAAATGAAGCCTTTAAATTGTGATATTTATGGTGTAGTGTTTACACAGTTTATTAGTGTGGAAAGACATAGTAAGAGGGATACTGGAGAGAAGCTTTTCAAATGTGATGTTTGTGGTATAGGGTTGACAGATTGTGGTTATCTGAGAAGACACAAAAATACACCAGGAAAGCAGCCTTACAAATGTGATGTTTGTGATGTAAGGTTTAACATCTGTAATAGTCTGAGAACACTCAAAAGAATACACTTAAAGCAGTATCTTTACATGTGTGATGTATGTAACGTGTAGGTTACATAGTCTCTAAGTCTTGTAATGTTGAAAAAATACCCACTGGAGAATATTCTAACACGGTTAATGAATTTTGTGATTTAAAAACATTTATTCATACTTTTGTATTCACTGAAATACTTTTTTCCCATCACTTGTTAGAATCAATATAAAAACTGTCCAACTGGTTGATCTTCACATGACATTTTTTTTTGATTATTTTATAATTATGGTTCCAGTTAATTCAGCACCAACATCTTATATATATATTTTAAAATATATTTTGAGTTACTTCTGTTCATCACTTAATCTAAACCAGTATGTCCTTCACATGTTTGTGGTATAAACAGTCTACCTTTTATGGTTCACATGAAGAGTGTTTTTCTCTGCACATGAGATATACCTGTTAATGTTGATTGGTTGCATTTAATAAGTTTCCCCCCTAAATATGGGATCATGTTTGGTTTTTTTTTGTTTTGATTTGGTTGTTTCACAAATTTTTGTGTCCTAAATATGAAATCAAATGTATTATATTTGCAATATATGGTGGAAATTTCTGATCACCCTGGTAGAGCCACCATCCAAATGAAGAGGCAAGGGATGTTCCTTAGGAAGTCCATCTGCGTGGTGCCGCCTCGCTCACATCCCAAACAGCCAATGTTCAAGACTACTCTCCCAGTAACCATACAGCCTCTTGGCACATTGGATCACTTTAGACTTGGGTTCATTAACTAATGACTGTCATTGAAGATGCCTTGACTCGAGTTTTATCATGCTTATTACAATGTGAAAACATTTGACATATATAGCGTGCCCTCGTCTGCCAGGCCCACATGGATTTGCATAACGTCTGTAGCCTGGGCAGTTGATAACACTATTGGCTTCTAAATTCGTCTCCTGGATGATTAGGATATCGGAATTGTAGATGATTATTTGTATAATGTCTGTCCGTTGTTTGGCACTTTGACAATTCCAGTATCCTATACTCACATACTTCATTGAAAGACGATCTGCTTTCTTTCTGTACCTTCTCTTTCTGGCCCTTCTTTTTCTTTCTCTTCTCTTAACTTTCACAGATGAGATACTCATGTACAGAACTGGCTTAGACAGACAGGAAATGGTACAATACATTCAAGAGATGCTACATGCAGTTTCTAAATGGTGTGTTATTCTAGTTATCTTAATCTAGGCAGCGAGCTCTGGTTTTCAGGCAAAGAACTTTCTGACTTTGTACTTACTTTGGTGAGAAAGAGCACAAAGAAAAAGATAAAAGAGGAAAAAGACAGGATGGAGGCAGAGAAGGCAGCACTCACAAGATAACTTCCAGCATGATGGCAATCTCCCAGTCCTTTGGTATGGTATTGTTGCATCACGCTGCCTGTAGGACCCTTAAGAGTAATAGGTTGCTTGATGCTCCCATGTACTTAACCATTTCTGGTGTTATGCCATCATTCCCTGCTGCTTTGCCCATCTTGATTTTCTCCACTGCTGCCTTCAGTTCTTCCATCTTTATGTCATCTTCACCATCATTGGTTTTCTCTTCTGTGCTAGTGGTTATCATTTCTGATGCTTAATCTTGCTCACCATCCAGTAACTCTTAGAAAAATTCTTTCCATCTTTCCATTACTTCCTTCGGGGCAGTAAGCAATTTGCTTTGCTTGTCCTTTATAAATTTGAGAGGGCATTGTTTTTCCTACCTCATGTTCTTTAGGGTCTTATTGAACAATTTCTGGTTTTCTTGTGCATCTTTTTCTAGCTTTTCTCCAAATTCTTCACAGGACTTCTGTTTTGCTGCTAGCACCTTGTTCTTTGCTTTAGTTCTGAGTGTCACATATTCTCTATATTTCTCCATTTGTCCTGTTGTGTTTTTAGCTCCTAAGTATTGTTTCCATGCCGTTTTCTTCTCTCTTATTTTCTCTTTAACTTCCTCTGTCCACCAAGGTGTCCTCTTTCTCTTGTTCCCAAGTCGGACTTCACCACATGCTTCTGCAGCAGCTGTCTTTATGATGTCCTTGAATTTAAACCAGAGGGTTTCCAATTCATCAGGTTGTTCTTCTGTGTTGCTCACCGCTGCAGTAGTAAGCACTGATATCTGGTCTTAATTTCTGGCTCTCTCAGCTTGTGGGTCTTAATACTCATTTCTCCCGTTCGTTTACTTAGTTTCTTGCGTGATATTAGGCAGTTCCTAGGCTGAGCAACTCTTTCAGTTGTTCTTTTGATTGTAAGCAAGTAGTGATCACTTCCAATCTCTGGCCCCCTCCAGACTCTAGCATCCCGGACATATTTGAATGAGCTCCTCCGAACAATGGCATAGTCGATCACTGACTTCGCATTCTTTGTTGGTTCACATCTAGTGTATGCAGGTATGCGCTTATGGGAGAACTTTGTGTTTGTAATGATCAGATTCTGCTCACTGCAAAATCTAAGGAATCGCTTTCCATTGCCATTGAGAGTATAGTCTGCACATCTTCCGACAACTCCACCCCATCTAGCATGGTCATTTTCAACTGTGTCATTGAAATCTCTGAGCATGATAATTTAATCTAGGCAGTCATCCACTGCCCTTTGAAGAATTCCTCCTTGACCTCTGCTCTCTCATCCTCATTTGGCCCAAACACTGTGACCAGGTTGACTATGGTTTCTCCTTCTTTTATTTTACAACCATAATGCGCTCAGAGACAAAGTTCCATCCCTTGATACTATCTTTTTGGTTTTTGGCCACAATGCAATCCACGCCCCCTTTAGCTCTTTCAGATGTGAGTACACCGCTGTAGAGCTGCGTGTTGCCATGGAGATCCATGAATCCTTGTCCCTTTTTCCTTGTTTCCGTTATAGCCAGGATTTCTAGTTTTGCTTTCCTCATCTCTTCCACCAGCTCCTCTTCTTTCCCATTTATACTTCTTGTGTTCCAAGTCAACTCCGCCTATGCCGGTCCCAAGCCCGGATGGAAAAGGAGGAGGGCGGCCTGCATGGAGGCCGTAAGAAGGCAGCCCCTCCACCATGCAAAGGCACAACAGGCCAATCACCTGTTTGCTTTAAATCACGATTACGAGCAATACAAGAGAGAAAACTGGACTGATTCTAAAGGCGACGAACTGGAACGGACTACGACTTATGGAACTTGGAACACAAGAAGTATAAATGGGAAGGAAGAGGAGCTGGTGGAAGAGACGAGGAAAGCAAAACTAGAAATCCTGGCTATAACAGAAACAAAGAAATCCAAACCTCAGAAATGAGGTATCTGAGGAAGGTGGTTGAAGTAACAAGAAGAGACATGGTTCGCAACCAGATGATACGTCAAGGCCTTAAATCCTACCCCCTGCAGACCCAAGTAGAACAGTCCCAATTAAGATAGTTTAGCCATGTCTGCAGAATGGGAGAAGATCGGATACCACGACAAGCATGGGAAACAAAGAGCCAAGGATCCAGACCCCGAGGACGACCCAGAGTCCGCTGGGAGGACAACATTAGACAATCTTTGAAGGACCGAGGACTAGAATGGAACCAGGCCAGGAGGAAGACAGCCGATAGGATAGTCTGGCGCTCTCTCTTCCAAACCTCTACACCTCACGGTAGAAGGGGAACGACTAAGTAAGTAAGTAAGTGTTCCAAGTTCCATAAGTCGTAGTCT
The DNA here is from genome assembly GCA_024509875.1 of Oreohelix idahoensis. Lineage (NCBI taxonomy): Eukaryota > Metazoa > Mollusca > Gastropoda > Stylommatophora > Oreohelicidae > Oreohelix > Oreohelix idahoensis. The sequence continues at coordinate 133,332 of JAMPIV010002267.1, read as the reverse complement.
GTAGTCCGTTCCAGTTCGTTGCCTTTAGAATCAATCCGGTTTTCTCTTTTGTAGTTCTCGTAATCAAAAGTTTAAAGCAAACAGGTGATTGGCCTGTTGTGCCTTTGCATGGTGGAGCGGCTGCCTCTTTACGGCCGCCCTCCTCGTTTTTCAGCCAGGCTGTTGCTAAGCACATTTGTGAAGAATTCAAGCACTTATTTATCAGCTCGTTAAGTCCCCACCCCTTATTTACTCAGCGGAATTCTCTTATTCAAGTATAGCTCTGTTTAGAATGTGTGTAGTAAGTGACTGAGACAAACATGCAGTAACTTTAAAATGATCAAAGTGAAGTTAAGTTTGTAACATTAGAAATGTGAAAAGTTCCAGCTGAAGTATGTTTTATTTTGAGCTGACTCTTTTCAGAGTATGGCGCTAAAGTAATGTCTTCCATCTGCGCTCATCGTAGCTCTGCTTTACTACATAGAAATGTTGAGTTGAGATTCGAGTTATCCAACTTTGGTTGTTGGTTACTCTGCTCAGACTCTCTCTTCGTAGTTTTATCCTTCTGGTTGTCCGGGCTAGGGCTAACAGAGCAAGCTCGCATAAACTGTCGAACATCATGTCATAAGCCTGGTCAGAAGTAATTCAGGGAAATATGCCTTACCAGGGCAAATGAACCTTTAATGGTATGGGGTAGGGTTAAATGCATTTCTTGCATGAGGGGTGTGCGAAAGGGGAGTGGGACAGCTAACTGCCTCTTATTCCCCACCCGTCTGTATATCAAACCTTTCTTCCTGTAATAGGCACCCTGAGGAGTAGGGGAATAATTACCATTCAACTTGGAAAAGCAAGGCATTAGGATTTGGTCAGCCCTTTGTTCCTGCTTCAGCTCTGAAATATTCAGGCTGTGTAAAAATGACAACCCAGGGGCCGTTGAGACTTGTCCTGGGTTCCTCCCTAAAATGAGAGGATACACTAATTTGTCTACCAATGCAGCGTTGATTTTGCCCCGAACGTATCGGGTTGAAACATCAATCTCCGTGACTGGAAGTAGCATAGCCTTTATTATCTTCCAAGGCCCCCGTATTTCTACAGTTTCACCAGTGTATTGTTGGGCCTTTTCCAAAGATGGGTAAATTAAAGCTGAATATTCTAAGCCCGAATCATACAGGCACCGTATGGTTTGGTTGCCAATGGTTACTTGCTCAGTAATGGAAGGGTAAATAGGATTGTGTTCATATGCCTGGGGGTCATATTTCCCTATCAGCCCCCTGATCAGGCAAGCGAAATTATAAGGGCCGGATTTCGGCCTCTTACAATCCGATGTGAAATGCGTGTCAGTTTTGCAGGATTTACAATAATCTCCCAGTTCCTTGAGCTGAATTGCTCAGTTTCTGCCTCTGATGGTCTTGTTGTTGTTGTTGCTGTTGGTGGGCTGTTTTGGGTGTCGTGTTGTCCGTACTTTTGGAGTTATCATCCGGGTGATCCTTCTGTTTGGGGTGACTATCGTGGTGGCGCCTCTTAGGCGGATTCACTTCCGACTGGGCGCTCTGGTACCTATCGGCAAATAGTACCACCTGCTCAAGAGTTTTGGCCCCATGCTCATCCAGGAACCTTCTCATGTCAGTGGTGAGCGAGTCCTTGAACTGCTCCACGAGAATCATCTCCTTCAGCCCTTCAAAAAATTCATCAAAGGTGTTGAGAGACCCCCACTTCTCCAAGTACGTTTCTAGTCATTTAGCAAACTGTCGAAAAGATTCATCTTTCTGACTTTTCACCTCACGGAATTTACCAAGAAAAGTCTCTGCATTGAGCATAAAACGCTGTAGCAGAGCTTTCTTCAACATGTCGTAGTTGTTTTGTTCTTCCTTGGGCATCTTGAGAAACACGTCATAAGCAGATCCCCTAAGATTCTGGGAAAGCTTCATATTGTCTCTCTCTCTCTCTCTCTCTCTCTCTCTCTCTCTCTCTCTCTCTCTCTCTCTCTCTCTCTCTCTCTCTCTCTCTCTCTCTCTCTCTCTCTCTCTCTCTCTCTCTCTCTCTCTCTCCCTCCCTCCCTCCCTCCCTCCCTCCCTCTCTCCCTCCCTCTCTCTCTCTCTCTCTCTCTCTCTCTCTCTCTCTAAGCTATATGTAGCTGCTAAGGATTTTCCTCTGAAGACGCATTATAGACATCAAGTTGGAAGGATATGGTACTAGGTGCCACTACCTGAGTGGTGCTTCCTCCTTCGCTATTTTTAGAACTGCCAGACCCGCCATTGTTAGAACTAGATTCCACTCTTCTTCCTTCGAGTTCCAAGTGCGTCATTCTGAAAGCAGGAGCTTTGTCGTCCTGTTCCTTCCGTTCGGTTCTCTTGGCCTGTTCCTTTTCCTTAGTGGATGCCCTCTCAGCCTGTTCCTTCTTTTCTGCTCTTTTGGCCTGTACCTTTTCCTTAGCAAATGCTCTTTCCTTTTCTTTCTCTGCGGCTTCGAAACCCCTTTGCTTTCAGCTGTCTGCTCTTCAAAACCCCTATGCTTTTCCCTCTCTTCATCTTGTGCCTTTTCGTGTTCTCTGGCCATCCTTCTCTCTTCCCTCTCGGCTGCTTTCTCTTCACGGAGTGCTGCCTTCTCTGCCTTCATCATGTCTTTTTTTTCTTTATCTTTTTCTTTGTGCTCTTTCTCACCGAAGTAAGCACGAAGTCAGAAAGTTCTTTGCCTGAAAACCAGATTTCGCGGCCTAGATTAAGATAACTAGAATGGAGGTTTGGGGATTTTGCCATTCTGAGTGAAAAGTCTGTTTAAAAAGCTACACAAATGCACAACATCTACTAACAATAAAAACCAAATGTACAACCCTTAATTTGCCACACCATGTGAACTTCTTATCTATTTAACTTTAACTTCATTTTACAAGAAATTTTGCTTCTTTCAATTATTCTTTACAAAGTTATTTTTACTGTTATTTATACATACAATGAATGCTCAGTCTTACTATAACACACTCTATTGACGATATTCTTTCAGTAAATATGAAATTTATGTCAGTCGTGTGTAGTAAGTCTACCGAGACAAACATGCAGTAACTTTAAAATGATCAAAGTGAAGTTAAATTTGTAACATTACAAATAACAAAATTTAATAATGACTTTAGTTGTAACAGTTTGAAAATAATTTGAATAGTTATGGATAAAGAAAAACTCTCATCATCATATTTGGGGATGACAAAAAGGGTAAGAAAGTTCAGATGGCAGCATAAATTTGAACTTAGCTGCCAATGACGGTTCTGTCTTTTTACACTGATCACTCATCTCTGGTCAAGGTTGTCGGGTGTAGCTCGTCTCAGAGAAACTTCAAGGTAAGTCTTCGCAGTGTTCTTTGTCTTAATGCGCAAGCGACTGATCCCGTCTTGTTCCAGAAATAGTACGTTCTGTTGGTACCACCAATACCTGGGATAGAAGAATAGAAAAGAACGCTCTTCTGAGTATGGCAATCTCCGACACAGTTATGTGTCCCCCGTCTTCTATTTCACCATCCCACTTAACTCAGAGTTTACCCTCAATGAGAAATAAAATTAATCCCTTGAGATAAAACTTCCTTTACATGTAAACTGAATAGCTTTATCTTTGCATTGCATTTAAATGGGAAAGGTTAAACGTACATATATAATATGTTTTACATTTACATCTCCACTGTTTGAAAAGTGTTCACAATATAAATTCATTTATGTTTCCTTTATATTTCCACTTATGAAAAGTTTGAAACTTCTATTAATTAAAATGAACATTATCCCATGGACATTTACACTGGTTTAAAGCGTGAAACCTTACATTAAATTTAAAGTGAATATGTTTATAGGGACATTTACACTGCTTTGAAAATGTAAGTCTTATGCTTGGAATGGACATCATTTTTTTCATCTTTCCCTCTCTGCTCCATAGGGAACCTGGAACTACTTTATGCTTTTAGTTCTCTTTACGAAACTAGCAATGAAGCAAATACCAGCCCGTGCAGTGGTGGTTCATGAATCATCATTCTATACGCTGAGGTTGCCAGACTCAAATGCCTTTGACATCCTATAGCAAGTTTCACACAATAAAATTCACATGGTAATAAATACATATATATGTTAGTTCACATGTTAGTAATAAAATATGAAATGTAAATCCAACTTACACCACTCCTGGCTGCAGACTTGTCGCACAGATGAATAAAAGAGACGAATCGTTCTCTTACAACACGTGTCTGGGATTTCTTTTACTTTTAACATAGATAGCCCCTTCTGACTCCATGTTTCTTCAGTTTCCTAGTTGTTCCGTATTAAAATTTGAAAGAGATTTCCTGGGCTTTATAAGTCTTATCTGGTTCTCCAATAAAAAGGTCCGGATAACAATTAGGAATTATGAATCTAGTTCTTCCTCTGGTGAAGGTCTGATCTCTTTGGGGAGCGTGCAAATCACAGAAAAATAATACTGTGTAATTATCAGCCTATATTCCTTCCAGTGATGTTATGAATCTAATCAGAAAGATCCAATCATTTCAAATCATGCAGGACAGGCTGTGATATTTCAAAAAAAGTCCCACGTGAAATAAGGTGTGCGCCTGTAAAGGTCACGTATTACCATATATGGACATCTGCTGTCTTGCGTAAACTCTTGCAACCACATTTATAGACTCATATTGTCTAAATGTAATTTTTTTTTAAATAATGTGTTTGCTACTTTTCTTTGTAGCACGCCCCTTTCAACCATCTACCATGTACATGGAGCTGTTGGTTATATCAGGACGTGTTTCCTTTATTGTAATATGTTTTTGTTTGTATTTATTTTATACTATATTATTTCTAGTAGGTATTTATCCTTTTGTAGTTATAGTTCTGAATGGTTTTTTTAATCCAAAACATGATATTTTCTAAGCTGGTATGTTTTTAATTTTCCCTGGACGGTTTATTTGGTTAATCTATATGTATCTGGGGGAGTCTTTCACCAGTCTGGACAACTGGCTCGGATCCTTATTTATTTTTTGTATGTTAGCTTTAGTTTTTGTAATATAGTGTTTTATTAACTTTTGCACTTCTAAAGGGGTCTTTGTGCCTATGAGATTTTTTACACTCATTTCTACCTTGTGGGTACTACAGTATGTCTTAATGTTTTGCCTCTGCTGGTCATATTTTTTACAGTCCACCACACCAGAAAGTGTCTAATTGTGTTTGGTTCTTGATACTCTTCACACGTGGGTTCCTCAATCATGAAATATTCAGTTCCAAGCTTGAGCCTCAGCAATTTTTTTTATTAATTTGTATTTTTAGTTCATTTTGTATTTGACATTTTTTGCTTGTTTTTTTTTTAAGGATTTTATATGAGTGTCTTGCTTTTTTACCTTGGTCCCATGCTGTTATCCACTCTTTAGTTATTGTGTCACAGGTTCTCTATCGTTTGGCCAGCGTGTGTTGATCGTATAGAGTTAGTAATGTTAGTGGTGGGTGAGGGCCAAGGATTCTTCCCCGATATCATGTTAATTTTTACCTGAATGCTATAAAGCTACTCCAACATCAACATGCTCGACACAGGAACTGAAAACAATGGCGAATAATTACAACCTGATGGAGGACACTGTCTGTAAAGGGTTATCAGTTTAATATCAGTTCCATCTTCAACAAGCTTACAAGATTCCTTCTGGTAATTAGACCTAATGCAATCAGTCAAACGAGCTTCCTTCTGATAATTAGATCTAATGCAATCAATCAAACGAGCCTCCTTCTGGTAATTAGACCTAATGCAATCAGTCAAATGAGCCTCCTTCTGGTAATTAGATCTAATGCAATCAATCAAACGAGCCTCCTTCTGGTAATTAGACCTAATGCAATCAATCAAACGAGCTATGTTAACTATTTCTTGAGAGTTCACCCCTGGGATCCTTTTTCATTTTGGCAGTTGGCCATTGTTTTACATTTTCTTTGTCCTGCGACCCATTCGAAATAACCTTTTTAACCTCCATCCCTTCACGAAAAGTTAACTCATCCCAGTATTCGTTCACATTTATAGAGGTTGACTAGGATGTTGTATCCTTTTCAGAATCCCATCTGTTATAAACTGTTCAGTGCAATCTAGATTCCAGGTTTTTCTTGATTCCAGGTCTTTATTTTTCTTGACCTTCCTTCATGGCTTCTCGATGTTATCCCCTTGTGTGTTTTGTGTCATCATCGTTGCTCTCTGTCGTGGTACTCTATCTTTTATTTTTTCCCCTGTAACCAGCATAGAGAGTATTACTTTCCTTCTCACAGCCAACCCATTACTCTCTATTTGACGTCATGCCGAACCATATGTCACTGCTCCTGTGACAGTTGCTTGAGCAATTAAGCTCTTAATTTCAAACTTCCCTAAGCCTACTTCAATTTTGTTATAGCTAGTTCTACCCCCTTTGGCTTCTTTGTCTGCAAGCTCATTTCCTGCTATCCCCACATGTGATGACATCCATGTTAGTGTTGCACTGCATCCTATAGTGTGCAGATATGTATTAACCTGTAGTATCTCCTCTATAATCTCTGGCCTGCTACATTCATTTCTGTTTCTGATAGCTAACACTGATGAAAGGGAATCTGTGAGAATGGTTACTTTATTTGGTGGGTTTTCTGCAGCTATTTCTAAAGCTTTTAGGATTGCCACTAATTCTGCTGTAAAGATGGATGTATTACCTGTTACTTTGTATCTTTTATAAATTTTTAATTTTGGTACTGCTATTCCTGCTCCTAATTGTCTTTCTTCATCTTTTGACCCATCTGTATATATAGTTAGGCTATTATTTATATACCGTTCTATGTACTCTAGTGCTTTACTTTTTGCTGAGATTATGTCGTTAGATTTCCTAATGATCTTCGATAAGTGGGAGTCAGTTTCTGGCACTTTTAATTCCCATGGTAGGATCTTTGCTTTATACTAAGCACTACTGTTTATCATATTAAATAGGTTTGGGTGTTGATCAACTTCATCCATTGTTTTCCACCCTGACGAGTATATATTATGTTTTAATGGAATGTGGCTTATGTACTGGTTACCCCTATTACTATTTGTGTGTGTGTGTGTGTTTTTTTTTTTCCATTCAACTGTTACCCCTATTAAAGGTGTTGTGTGCTGGGTGAGCTTGATCTTTTGCCACTCTTGCCCAATAGCTGAATCTCAGTTCTTTTCTCCGTAGCTCCAGGGGTATAATGCCTAGCTCTACTTTTAATGCCTCTGCTGTTGTTCCCTTTGAGGCACCTGCTATTTATTGACAGTGCCTGGTTTTGGACTGTGTCTAGTTTTTTCTTATTGCTCGGGGCGGCTGATGCATAGACAACACTGGCATAGTCAAGTTTGCCCCTAATAAATGATTTGTAGAAGGTTAACATTGTCTTATTGCAGGCTCCCCAACCACTTCCTTTCATATATCTTAGCATGTTAATACGTCCCCTACTGCTTTGCGCTAATAGGTCTATGTGTTTGTTCCAGTTTAGTTGCTGGTCTAGTACCATACCAAGAAATCTAGTTGATTTTGCTGTGCATACTTTTTGCTCATTAATGCTTATGTCAATTATATTATTTTTAATTATACGCCCTCTACTGAAGATCATTCGTATGGTTTTTTTTAACGTTTAGATTAAATCCCCACTTGTGCATCCAGTCAAATACTTTATCTATTTGTTTTTGTACTATTTTATAGAGGAATGGGAAATTTCTTCCCTTTCTCTATATCGCAGTGTCATCTGCAAATTGAGATAGGTTGTTTTTTAAGTCTTTAAACTCGTCGCCTAGGTCGTTGACCATAATCGTAAATATAGATAGTGATATTACTGATCCCTGTGGGATTCCATTCTGTTGTTCATACACCTCAGATCTATCATTGTTTATTAGTACTGTGAAGTATCTATCCTGCAGGAAGTTTTCTAAATAATTGTAAGTTCTGCCTACTATACCTAATTTCCTGATCTTATCCCTCCAACATTTATCATATGCTCTTGCTACATCAAGGAATATTGCTACTGTCTTTTCACTCCTTTTGAAGCCTGTTTTAACATCATGTTCCAGCCTTAACAGCTGCTCTATTGTACTATGTTGGCTTCTAAAGCCTGCCTGGGTTGGACTGTACAAATTATGCTTTTCTAGATGAAATTTTAGTCTGCTTTTCACTATTGTTTCTAGAATTTTTCCTAGATACGATGCTAATGATATTGGCCTGTATGAGCTGAAATCATGTGTTTTTTTATCTGGCTTTAGTATTTGGATGACTACTGCTGTCTTCCATGAACATGGTATTTTTCCCGTGTGCCAGATTTTGTTGTAGAGGGATGCAATCACCCTTAGAGTTGTATTTGGAATGGTACCTTTTTGAGGATTTCATAGCTTAGAATGTCTTTCCCAGAGGTGGTATTGGTTTTTCCTGCTAAAGCTCTTTCTATTTCATCTACTGTAATATCTGCATTTAAATAATTAGCATCCTGTGTGGTGTCCCTATTTTCTTCTTTTAATTTTTCTAGCAGTGTTTTTCGTCTATTTATTTCTGCTTCATCTAGACTGCCTATTGAACTAACCCGATAGAAGTATTTAGCTAGTATGTTGGCTTTTTCTCTATCTGTTTCAGCTCTCTCTGGTACTTTAATTGTTGGGATTTTAAATTTCTTGTTGTTTCCTCCTTTAATTGCTTTTAGTTTTCTCCAAACTGTAGTTGCTTGTGACCTATGGTTTAATGTTTGACAAAATGTTCTCTATCTCTTTTCTTTAGCTCTGAATATTATTTTATTTGTTTCATTTCTTATTTTTGTATAGTTGTTACCAACAGATTACTGGTGGCAATGAATATATATATATATATATATATATATATATATATATATATATATATATATATATATATATATATATATATATATATATATATATATATATATATATATATATATATATATATATATATATATATATATATATAGGAAGATATTTATTTGTTTGTATACTTGTTATGTTTGGAAATATTTGGTAATAATATTTTGAGTCTGAGATTAGAACCCTAGTCAAAGGGCGAATACTCAGTATTTGCTTCGTATGAATGTAATATATAGTTGTCCCACTTGAATATAGAGTTCAGAGGTTATCTTTAACGCATGCCCAGACCGGGTGTGTTTTGAAGAGGGTCTTCCGTTATGTTTTTTCTGCGATGGCTGGTCTGTACCAGGGAAGTCCGAAGATGGGATCTTTCCGTGGTTTATTTGGGGAAAGGAGATAGTTTATCTATATGACTGTTATGTCGGTAATCCTCCCCAGTGTTTGTTCTTAACGCCAAAAGATGGTGTAAGCTATTCGCCAGTGTATTTCCATAACAAGGTAACGAAGCCAGTTTATGTACCCTTCTGCAATGCCTAGATGGGCAGACGTTTCGTCATGCCTAGATTATTATTGACTACAGAGGAAGATGATATGCTACCTAGCAGTCCTATGTTATTTGATGTGACCAGCATTATTAATTGCAGAATATTCAGAGCCCAATAAGGACATTTATGTATGAACAGCATCTTTAATTATGCTTCATATTTTCACCTTGGGTGAGCGAGGCTCACTGAAAAGTAAAGCCATTTTGGATCTCATTGCCAGTTTAATGAAATCATCTATCGAGAACAGGGACAACCTTATTATCTGATGATGATAGAGATCTGTTATCTATAAGGAAAATAAAACCCCACTACTGGGGGTTTAAGATCGTTACCATGAACCTTTGCTGGATTTAAGGCTTGTAAGACTTAGGCAGAAGAGGGTCTGATAGGAGCCATTATTAAGTAATATTTATTGGCTGACGCGATTAGTCAGCTAAGGAATGAGACTATAGACAGATCAGAATACTATGTGCTTGCCTACGATCATTCCATAATATCCAGATGCTATGTATTTCTTCACGTATACAACAATGTGTGTTTCAACTTGTTCCAGTGACTGTCAACCGTAATGTCAGAGTATGTGTCACAATAAATATATGACAACGTCAATAGCAGTTCAGGACATCATTGACTTGCATATGAGTGTATGAGTGTATTCTAACCAACATGTCAACTTCAGAACATTCCACACATTCGCGCAATTGACATTTACACTTTCACTCATTGTCAACATCACCTGTCCAGGGCCTCACTATTTTATGGACCAGGTGACCTGTATGTACAACCCTGTGTCGGTTAGCGAGTTGACAATCATAACACCTTACACCAACAAATAGCATTTCAACAATGTGATGACCATTAACCTGCACCTACGATATCAAATATACTCTAATCAATGTGGTAGGCCAGCTTTCTGGGTCAACCTGCACAGTGGACATTGTACAGAAGTCAACTACTGATACCAGATGGTTTCCTGTGGCCACATACGACACACATGAACACCAGTGTACAAGTTTGCAGTACAACTTTACAGTCGATGTCAGCGTGACCTGTCCTATCGAGCGTATGCAGTAACTAGGTCAGCGCTTGTTGACATTTGTCATAGTACAGACAGCATTGAACAGACTGTTTATTTGGAAGAAACAGCATCACACATCAGTGTTGGAGCGTATATTTGACTGTGTTTGCGACAAGTACAGTGCAACTGAAGTGAGAAGTCCTACTTGTTATTCTTAGGAACAGTAAACGGTGGATTTTCCTGCACTTCTCTAGATTGTGTTGAACTTTGTAATAAAGGCCAGAATCAATTATTGATTAAAGTGGTAGTGAATATTGATAGAAACTGTACCATAATTCTTTATAACTGAGCCTTCTCCGCAACACATTCTATCTGCAACACATTTCATTATATTACACATGTATTTATGCTATATGTATTTATGTTTACATGTTTATATGTGATATTTGTTTATATGTCTGTGGGAGGTTGGGTAAGGTGACTATTATAAAGGATACCACGTCATAGAGGTTTTATAATAGCGTTCAGTAGGTGCGAATTTTCTTAATTGAAAATTTGCTAGCGACAATTTGTTGCTATTTCTGTTAGTTGTGAAGACGCGTTTTTTTTCTTCGACGTTTTTGTGATATTTTCCTGTTCTTTAGTTTTGTTTTGATTTGTGTGTATTTGTTGGTCTCATCTTTCCTGTCTTTTAGTTCTATACAACTTGATATTTATACACTGTGACGTCATTTGTGTTGTTTATTTCATCGCGGTTATCATCACAGGTTCTGTGATTATTTTCTTCAGTTTTCTATTTAACTTATTTGATTTCTGCGAATGTTTTCGTATTGTCTTTCTTGATTGTCTTTTGTTTATGTTGTTGGTTGACATATACTATAAAATATACTTGATCATACACTATTAGCTGTGTAGTGAACTTATGAGAAAGAATCAACTGATGATTAATTGCTCTTATTAGAGGTACACAGTTGATTATACAAGACCTTATTTAAAGGCTTGTTTCCCACAGAGATTGGGATAAAGGGAGCTGATTATTCAAGCTATTGTTTCCATTTAGTTGGAGATAGATTTCATTATTGCTATTTCAGGTATCTAGTCACATATTGGTATACATTATGTCGACTTTAGATTACTTCATTGAGTTAGGGAAATCCCTAGGCAAGACTGGTGATAAGTTGGAGGAGTATGCTACCAGTCAATATGAAAAAGCACAAAAATTTGAAATTGATAAACTGAAGGCTGAGGAGAAAAAACAAAAAGCCGAGGATAAAAGAATGGAATTAGAATTTGAACAAAAGAAATTGCAGATGCAAGTAGACGAAAGGAGATTCCAAATGGAAATGGAAAAACAAAATAAAGAAGCTGAACAAAAGAGATTAGACAAAGAAGCTGAACAAAAGAAATTAGACAGAGAAGCTGAGGCTGAACAAAAGAGATTAGACAGAGAAGCTGAAGCTGAACAAAAGAGATTAGACAGAGAAGCTGAAGCCGAGGAGAGAAAAGCAAAAAGAGAACATGAGGAAAAACTGTTAGCATTTGAGTTTGAAAAATTAAAATTGACAAATATGGGTATTGCTAATCGGTCAAATGGTAATAGTGGTAAACCCTTTACTTACAAGGTCAAGGTACCAGCGTTCAATCCTTCCAGTGATGACATATCATTCTGGCTGGATAGATTTGAACGCTCTTGTCGAGCTCATAATGTGGATAAATCACAATATGCTAACCAGTTATCAGAAAATTTGAAAGGTGATTCTCTGACTAGTTTAAGTTTGGTTGAAGAGACTGACAAAGATAATTATGATGTTATTAGGGCAGCTTTATTGAGAAAATATCAATTAACAGAGGAAGGTTACCGTATTTTGTTTAAGAAAATGGTACCTGAATCAGGGGTAGAATTCTCAGAATTCATTGCAAGGACACGTCTTACATGTAATCGTTGGATTGAGCTGTCCAAAACAGAAAAGACATATGAAGCCCTTATGGACTTGTTGCTCAGAGACAAGATTATGTCAAGGGTAAATAAACCATTCCTTGAATTCCTACATGAGCGTAAACCCAAGACACTAAAAGAAATGGAAGAATATTGTACCCAATACGTCGCGGCACATCCGGACGTAGTTTTTAGCAATGCTAAGGTTAAGGAAAGTATGCCAGTTGCTTCAGCAACACCATACAACCCTAATTATTCACACAAATTTCAGGGACCACAAAACAGGTTTGATAAAAAGGGTAACCATAATAGTTATCAAAACCAAGGTAACCAATCATTTCAGGGTTCTTCTGCGAAGAACTGGAGATGAGCCGACAGCCCTCGATACAGAGGTGGTCATAATTATAGGAATTTCCGCAGAGGAAGTCATAGGAACTATCCAAGTCATCCATCATGGAGACAACAAGATCATAATTATAGAGATACTCATTATAATGAATATGATAATGGTAACCATGAGAACTATGACTCAAACCCAAATAGGGGTTACAATAGAGGAAACAATAATGATTACAGAGGCAATAATAATCGAGGTAGATCACAATACAAAAAACATAAATCACATTATCAGGCAAACTCTGCACAGCAAGAGTCACATGAAGCCTATAAACAGACTAAAGATAATAATGACGCTAATAATATGGCATGTTCCGCTTTTTGTTGCGGGGCTTTATACGATTCACTTCTTTTATTGTTGTTGGGGCCCCGTCTTCTATTTCAGTGGTCGTTGTGGAAAGCCACCGTTCTCATTGATTCAATAAGCTTCTTAGTTCTGGTCATTTGATTCATTAATTCTTGATCGTGCTATTGTTGGAATAGTTACGCGAATGTGAGTTAATACTTTCTGTCTGTCACAAGGTTTGAACTCAGTATCATAATTGTTGAATTTGTAACTTCAATGAACGTGATAAGTCTCTTCTCGAGTCCACACAATTTTTAATATACATTTCAAACAGTAGACAGTCCATGGAGGTTGATTATGAAAACATTATATATTAGAATTGAATCATACATCATAAATGCTATCCATGCATTATAGTCCTGGTCCAATAATATGCAACACTATAGTCAGAACGTCGTAACTATATGTACGCGCGGTTGGGACATCCAACGGCCGACAATGAGATTAGACGTCTGGCGATATAAAACGAATGTGGACCATAATTTCATCCTTCCTTGACTTTAGTTAAAATTACTAACCTCGATACATTCCTCTCTTCATAAGAATATCGGACTGACCCATGTCCGTACTGCAATAACATATGTGCGGCAATATCATGCCTACCACTGGAAGGATTATAGGACACGTCTTATCCGTTTGACGGTCATCTAAGAAAAGGGTGTGGTAACCTAGTCACGGTGCGTGACATACCAACGCATACACGTCATAATCAATCGTGTGTATCGCGTACACTAACTAACAATTATTTACATTATATTAAACGTAGTCACCTATTAATCTTATGCTGTTAACCTCTAGCAGACCATGCCAATAAAATACCTTAACAATTCCCTGTCCACTGGGGGAAAAAAAAAATCTATTAGATAGATTTTTTTTAACAAAAACCCATCTGAAAAAATACCAATATGTTAACAATATCAAAAAAAAAAATTTAACGAGATTGCGGCATATGGCCTACGACGTTCTGTCTAGAACCAATGTCGTGGTCATGTCGACTAACCAATAGTCATGTAATATATATATTCATTATTTATATCATAAATAAATATAAATGGTAATAAGAACTAAAAGAGAATGGTAATGTCGATCTCTAATTAAATAATTAATTAACTTAAAATATGTCGTGATAAAATGTCATGTCAGACTAATTTAAAGTGTTAAAATTAAACTAAATAACTATACTAGGTATGGAATAAGAATAAGTTGTTGAAAATCTAATGTAAGAAAAATGAGAGGATCTGTTAAAGAAAGACATAATAACGAATAAAGAATAAATTAGAGAAAGAAAAAAAAAAAATGATGTATAAATTTAACTAAGTTATGTGTGTTGAACATCAAGTAAGTGTAGTATTAAGTTATTAATACCTTTCTAACTAATTTAAACAATAGTATGCAATATAATCATGTAATTCTAAGAATATAATCAAAGAATTATGTGAGTTTTCTTTTCTTTCTTTCATTTTTTTAAGTTTCATTCATTTTTTTAAAATTCAACTCACTTGTCATTTTAATGTGGATTAGTTTTAAAGAATAAATTAAAGTAATTAACATTGGATATGAAGATCCATTCGTAGTCTTGATCCTTGAATTTCCATTAGACAAAATGTTCAAGTATTCTGAATCACGTTATATAACGAATTAGTTCGACTGGAATGTCATTTATTTTCTCCGAAGTGTTTTGAAACAATGTTGTGACAAATGTAAACCAGGAAAGTCCCGGTGTAAAGACGAATATAGTGTCAATTGATTGCAGTCACTTTGCGTATAATTTGCCTATAGAAAGCAGCTGAGTAAATGGTTCATTCATGTGTCAAAAAGCAACGATGGTGCTATGTTCTTTGATTAAGTTTCTCTGTACATAGTATTGTCTTTGCGACAAACAACGTAAATTAGGAATCGACATCATTAGGATTTCGAGATAATGTATCTGCCAAGATGTTGTCGGATCCTGTGATGTACTCGATTGAAAACTCGAAGGGTTGGAGGAGTATAGCAAATCTGGTCAATTTTGGACTCTTGTGATTTGCTCGTTGTAGTGATGCTACGGCCCTTTGATCGGTTTGTACTACAAAAGGGGCTCCCAGTAGGAATTTTTCTAGTTTGGTTATCGCCCACACGACGGCTAAGAGTTCGCGATCAACCGTAGAGTACTTCACTTCTGGTGGTTTCAGTTTTCGTGACACGTACAAGTTTGGATGGAGGATGTCGTCATGGTATTGGAGCAAACATGCGCCAATTCCGTAGTTACTCGCATCTGTACGAAGAATGAACTTTTTAGAAGCATCAATTAATCTCAAAATAGGTGGATTTGAAAATATAGAAATTATTTGCCGAAAAATTCTGTCACATTCGTCAGTCCATGTCACTTTCACTGGCATGTTCTTCTTTAGTAATGAGGACAATACAGCAGTGATGGATGACAAGTTAGGTACGAATCTACTGTAATATTGGACTAGACCTAACAAGCTTCTCACTTGTTTCTTCGTTTGAGGAACGGAAATGTTTAAAATTTTTGAACTGTACTGGGTAATGTTCGGATATATCCAGCTCCAATAATGTGACCCAAAAAAGTGATCTCATGAAATGCTACCTGTAATTTTGTAGGTTTAGCAGTTAACTTGTACCTTCTCAAGGTATCAAAAACGTATCCAAGACCCAAAAAATGTTCCTCAAAAGATGAACTAAACAAGCATATGTCATCTATATATGTAATAATGTCTGGTCTACCTGAAAAAATGTGTCGCATCATGCGAACAAAGGTAGCTGGAGCGTTAACCAGCCCAAAAGGCATCACGTTCCACTGGTATAGACCTAGCGGAGTTGAAAACGCTGTGTAGTATTTTGCTTTTTCGGTTAGTGGTATCTGCCAATAACCTTTAGTTAAGTCTATCTTAGTAAATATAGTTGCTGTCGATAGACGTGGCAGTAAGTCATCGAGAAGTGGATGTGGTTCGCTATCAACTATCGTTTGTGCATTTAATTTTCTATAGTCGACGCATAGTCTAATGTTATTGTCCTTCTTTCGGACAATAACTAATGGAGAAGAAAATGGGGAATTACTAGTTTCGATAATTCCTAAAGATAACATCTGTTCAAGTTCCTTAGTAGTTTTAGTAAGAAAGTGTATAGGAACAGAATAAGGATGTACCCGAATTGGAGTATCCTCGTTAAGAGTGATGTCATGATTAATGACTGATGTGCGACCTGGAACATCGGTCAACACATCTGGATAAGATTGTAGCAGATCAGCAATCTTTTGATGCTGTTGCGGTGTAACCGACGAAGAGATGGTTACGTCCCGCCAAGATTCGCTAGATTGTACTACAGGTACAGGTAAAGCTAACTGTACCTCAGGAAAAGAAGATTCTTCTTCCTGGATAACGGATAAATTAGAATAGTGACATGTAGGTCTGAAAGTGTCATCTAATTCATGAAAAATAGCTTGTAGATGTTCAGGTCGAGTATGAAATTGCTTGAGCATATTTATGTGAAATATTTTGTGATGTCCCTAATGTCCAGGACATAATCAACATCAGAAATCTTATTGATAACCTGGTAAGGACCATTCCACGAGATTAGTAGTCTATTATTGTTATGTGGCAATAACACATAAGCTTGATCTCCTGGAAATAATTGACGTAATCGTCTATTACTGTTTTGGAAAGTTCTAGCTTTCTCTTTCGCAGCCTCAGATGAAGCTGTTGCCATTTGACAGGCATCAATAATGTTATTCCGGAGATTAATTACATATTCATAGGATGACTGAGTGTCCTGAGTCATCTCAGAATCGATTAATAAATCTTTTATCAGTCCCATAGGACCTCTTGGAGGAGCGCCAAAGACTAAATGAAACGGAGAGAAGCCAGTTTGTTCATTTGGCACCTCTCGATAAGCGAATAACACCGCTGGTAGCACTCTGTCCCAGTCCTGTGGATGGTTAACTGTAACTTTATGTAGCATTTGTTTGAGTGTACGGTTAAGTCTTTCTACAGCACCATTACTCATTGGGTGATAAATGCTGCTGAGGTTTCTATCTATTTGCCAAGTCTTCATTACCTCCGTCATAGTCTCAGATATAAATTGAGAACCATGATCTGACAAAAGTTTTCTAGGAAAACCTACTCTAGAAAAGATCAAGTGTAGTGCATCAGCTACATCTGTTGTGGTGGTTGTTTTTAATGGGATGGCTTCTGGCCATCGTGTGCATAAATCGATGCAAGTGAGAATAAACCTATGTCCTCTGGCTGATGGTAAAAGTGGGCCAATGATATCAATGGCCATTTTGTCGAAAGGTCTCACCGATATATCACAAGCCTGAATAGGCGCCGTGTGAAAGGCTCCCCGTGCTTTCACTTCTTGGCATATCGTACAGGAGCGTACGTACTGTGAAATATCTCGTGATACTCCCGGCCAAAAAAAAGAAGATAATACTCGTGAACGTGTACGAGTATAACCCATGTGACCTGCACACTTAGAATCATGTGCATGTTGAAGTATGTACCGCCTAAAAGCAAAAGGTACCATGACTTGTTGTCTTATCTGAGTTTTATCCATAAAACATCTTAATAAAATGTCATTTTTAATACTAAACCACTGACTATAATTTATGTTCCTAGAAAGATTGTCATCTTTGTTGACCAGCGTAAAAAATTTTGTTAGTGACCTGTCTTCCCTCTGTTTTGCAGCAAATGATACTCGGTCAATAGCAGAATGAATCTCGATATTTTCATGATCATTTGTTTCCTTGTTTTCCGTGTCTATAGTCTCTAATTGTTTTGTATGTGCTCTGGTTATTGCTGCATTTCCGATGTATAGATTATTTTTTTTTTTTTTTTTAATCTCATCTGGTGTGCAATCTTTACTCCCGTGTATGCATCCCACCATAAGGTCGGCAATTGGGTTTCTTAACATGCATGCTTTAACATTGCCTGTGAAGAAAGGTGTGTCAATGTAAATAATAGCTGTTGGATAATATTCTATGGTTCCCCCAAAGTCATGCACCTGACATGTTCTCCAGTTGCACAATTTGGATGAACAAGTGTCTGACGGATTCCGATCGTGGTCGATCCCGAATCTCTTAAGACTGAGACGATGGATCCATTAACTTTTCCTCTGTTGAAGATCAGTGATCCTGTTCCGTCATTGACTGCTAGACTGACTTCTGGTAGAATATGACCGCAGTTCAGAACTGTCTCTTTTGCTTTCTGAAATATAAGATTACATGTTGGGCAACTATTTGCCACGTTATAATTCATTGCAAAACAAGTAGACGATGACTGTATTTTGTTATCAGTAGTTGAACTCTGAACCCTAGGGGTTGTAGCAGTAGTAACAGCTGCCCCTGTATTATGGTTATAAGTTGTCGATCTACGAGAATGAGAACGATGACGAGAATAATTAGATGAATTATCCCGTTGTCCTCTATTGTAACTGTTATCTCGATGTCTCGAGTTATAATTATCGCTATTGTTCCACTTGTAATCATTATTATAGTTATTTCTTGACTGAGGTGAATAGTTTCTGGTTTGTTGTCGTCCTCTATTAAAGTTATTGTTAAAGTTATTCTGTCCCTTATGAAAATTAATGTCATAGTTTCCTTTGAACCTACCCCTGTCTACACTGTGTGTTCTAGGTTTGTTATGATTATGATATGCCATATTGGAGGCTACAGGAAGTGGTTCTCTTATCAATGTGCCAGAAATATTAGCATTCGGATGAGCTGTGCAGTAATTTAAAGAAATTTTTTCTAACTCATCAATAGATTCTGGTTTTCTTTCTTGCAGATAAGCAAAGAATGGTGGGCTGACAGACGATAATACTTTATCCCTCAATAACAAATCGACTAACTTGTCGTAGGATTTGTTGACACCTGCCAGTTCAACCCATCTGTTAAAAGTATTGCGTATGTTAGCAATAAAACCTGTGAAATCTCTATTGTTATCTGGCAACAAACTTTTAAAACGCAATCTACATGCCTCTTCGTTCAAGTGGAAACGACGTAGTAACAACGTCTTAATGGCCTCATAGTCTGTTGATAGTGTTGGATCTATATTTTGTGCTGCACTTGCAGGTTCGCCATCTAGAAATTCCTTAAGTTTCAGTGCCCATGCCGCTTTGTCAAGGTTATTCACCTTACATATGTCCTCAAAGCGCGCGAGCCACGATGAAAGGTCATCTACGTGTAACTTGAATGGAGGCAGCTTAAAGTAATAATTACCTTTAAGTCGTGTGGATGAAGATCCAGATTGAGCAGTATCATTTTGGGTTGCTGCAGCGCCCTGTGAATTAAGTTTTGCTGTTTCTAATTTAAGTCGTTGCAATTCCATTTCTTGCTGCAGTATGATTTCTTGTCGTTTCAATTTATTCTCTTCTTCAATCCGTAGGATTTCATCTCTTGCTATCTTTCTTTCTTCTTCTTGTCTTAATTCTGCCTTCTTTTCCGCCTGTTTTCTTTCAAGTTCTTCCATCTCTGCTTTAGCAATGGCTTTCTTTTCCTCCTCTTCTGCCTTATATTTTGCAAATTCAGCCAATGCATAAGCCTCGAGAAGTTCTCCTTTTTTCCCAAAATCTTTACCATTTTTAATAAAATAGTCTAAGTTAAGCATCTTGACGTTAATATTGTACGTAATGGTTATGTAATAATCACCAATAAATTTTAAGTAATTATTATACTTATTCAATTTATGAATAGTCGATATAAACAATCATAATATTATTGAACTTAATCTGGGAATGTTCAATTTAATTAATTGTAATATTATCTAACTATTATTTGTAGATTCCATACATAGACATACTATGTTGGGAAAATATTACATATATACTCGTTAATATATCATAAATAGTTATGATATTTATCTATTTCGGGTGCTGAATTACTATCATGCACCTAATAATAAATAGTATTATTCCTCAAGTATTATATCATTCAGTCAGTGATATGTGCTAAGTAAATCATTTAGTAATGGAAAAAATGTACCAAATAATATACACTATGTCCTTTATATGCAGGACAGACTAAAAAGTCAAATTATTTTATAAATATATATTATTATTATATTATGCCTTAATCATGAGCTATAAAGTGCATCGCCCATTTCTTGGACTACCACTGCAAATTGGTGCAAAGTCCCTAATTCTCCTTAAAAGTCATTAAATTTTAATTATATTCATATACACTCTTATTAAGCAAGAAATTATATTATTAGTGTTAAATCATGAACAGATGAAATGAGGACATACGATACGATGGGTAAACCAAGGATAAACAAACCATATTATCACGAAACAAGACGTTTCTACAATAAAAATTGATATTATGAAACCAAATCTGCAAACCGGAAATATAGAGTAGGGTGAAGGTTAACTGAATATAGAGTTAAATCTGCGTACACAAAAATTAATGACGCAAACATGGACTCATTGACGGTTATACAAAAAAAAAAATGAACTGAATAATAGCAAGATCAGAAAGAACAAGATAGATTACTAACATTGTTACCAAACTAAATAGAATTTAAACTGAATACGATAAAATACACCGATTATTTCACCAAACTAGACATCTAACATATACTGTGAATTAAATGCAGTCCCGAACGAAACAAGCCCCGGAAATGTCATCGACGCGTTCTCCGCGAAATGCGATTTAATTCACTACCCTAAAGACCGTTCAGAATGAATATCGGCAATCCGTAGAGCCATAATTTATTCATTCTGAATCTCCACTCCAACCTCCCACAAATTAGGCACAGCACAAACAATGAAAACAAATATAACGTGCATATAAAATATATAGAACGGACATGCCTGCAAAATGTGAATTAGACTCAGTGATGTTTCTTATGAATGACAACAGTCACGAACTGAGACTTATCTTTTAACCCGTCGTCCGATGCGATCTTCACCAACGGCCTAGACTAGAGGATAGGACTGTTTGCTCCTTGTTGGTAAATAATGTCTTTTCAATCCTATGATCTACTGAGAAGTTGTATTCTTGAATGAAACATTAGGTGAGCTGGCATCGTCCTTCGATCGTTGGCTTGTACACGGAATATTGTGACGTCACTGATTTTTGCATAGTTACACAAGCCACGTCATGTTCGGAATCATGTGACTTGAACGTTTTCTTGTAATCGTAAACAGTCCGTGAAAGTATGTAAACAAGAAAAATTTCTTTCTTCCTTCGTTCCCCAGCAATGGCAACCACTCTGTTGCGGGGCTTTATACGATTCACTTCTTTTATTGTTGTTGCGGCCCCGTCTTCTATTTCAGTGGTCGTTGTGGAAAAGCCACCGTTCTCATTGATTCAATAAGCTTCTTAGTTCTGGTCATTTGATTCATTAATTCTTGATCGTGCTATTGTTGGAATAGTTACGCGAATGTGAGTTAATACTTTCTGTCTGTCACAAGGTTTGAACTCAGTATCATAATTGTTGAATTTGTAACTTCAATGAACGTGATAAGTCTCTTCTCGAGTCCACACAATTTTTAATATACATTTCAAACAGTAGACAGTCCATGGAGGTTGATTATGAAAACATTATATATTAGAATTGAATCATACATCATAAATGCTATCCATGCATTATAGTCCTGGTCCAATAATATGCAACACTATAGTCAGAACGTCGTAACTATATGTACGCGCGGTTGGGACATCCAACGGCCGACAATGAGATTAGACGTCTGGCGATATAAAACGAATGTGGACCATAATTTCATCCTTCCTTGACTTTAGTTAAAATTACTAACCTCGATACATTCCTCTCTTCATAAGAATATCGGACTGACCCATGTCCGTACTGCAATAACATATGTGCGGCAATATCATGCCTACCACTGGAAGGATTATAGGACACGTCTTATCCGTTTGACGGTCATCTAAGAAAAGGGGTGTGGTAACCTAGTCACGGTGCGTGACATACCAACGCATACACGTCATAATCAATCGTGTGTATCGCGTACACTAACTAACAATTATTTACATTATATTAAACGTAGTCACCTATTAATCTTATGCTGTTAACCTCTAGCAGACCATGCCAATAAAATACCTTAACACTAATGCTGTAGTCACTAGAGCTCAAGCTCTTAATATGCCTCAAACTTCATCTACTGAAGATAATGAAGTGCATAACCAAGATCTTCTTCTTCCATCCTTAGCCACCAACCGGCAAAGCAGTATGTGGCCAGTACGCCTAGTGGCGTCTTAGGGCAACAACAAATTGATCAATCTATCGCTGTTTCCACCACGCCTAGTGGCGTCTTTGTGGAACAAAAACAGACCAAACAATCCATCATTGTTTCCGTAATCAGATTGGTTGGCAAGCAGGTATAACCAAGATGATCACTCGGTAATTTCTCGTGACTCGTTTATAAAACAGCAAGAAGATGATCCGACTCTAAAGAAGTTCTTCACTCTTGCAACAAAAGGTGATCCGAATAAAGATACAAAGCATAAATCTTGGATTACAATGAAGAATGGCGTACTTGTACGTATGGTGCA
Source organism: Oreohelix idahoensis (assembly GCA_024509875.1). Taxonomy (NCBI): domain Eukaryota; kingdom Metazoa; phylum Mollusca; class Gastropoda; order Stylommatophora; family Oreohelicidae; genus Oreohelix; species Oreohelix idahoensis. Next base: position 110,773 of record JAMPIV010002267.1, on the reverse strand, counting down.
AGACTCCGCTAAGTCAAGTCATTCTCAGATTCTTGTGCCCAAGAATTTGAGAGTTAAAATTTTGCAACACGCACACGACTCTCAGTGTGCTGGACGTATGGGTTTCTCCCGTACAAAGTCAAGAGTTCTGACGGCTTTCTTTTGGCCTTTTGTGAACAAGGACATACGGATTTATTGTCGATCTTGTAAAGTATGTCAAGAGGTCAAATCCAAAGGTCCACGCCATGCTGCACATATTCAGGCTGCAGACATTCCTATTCAACCATTTCAGAAAATGGCGATAGACATCATTGGTCCATTTAAGATCAAATCTGCTAGAGGACATCAGTTTATCTTGACGTGTGTTGATATGTGCACACGTTGGCCAGAGGCTATTCTTCTGAAGAGCATTACTACTGCTGACATTGCAGATGCTCTTTGGCTTATATTTTCTCGTCTGGGATTCCCCGGAGAGATATTATCAGACCATGGCACCCAACTAATATCGGATACCATGTCTCAAGTAATGTCTACTCTGCAGATAGAGAGATCTTTGAGTAGTATCTATCATCCTATGTCCAATGGGATGGTCGAACGGCTAAATAGAACACTCAAGAACTTACTAGGGAAGATAACTGAGGATCATCCTCAAGATTGGGACAGGGTTTTACCCGCGGCCCTCTTCGCTTACAGAGAGGTCCCAAATGAACATACAGGATTTTCTCCCTTTGAACTTGTCTTTGACGCGCAACCGCGCGGCCCTATGTCTTTGCTTCATGATCTCATAACCGCTGATAATATTACCGATGACACAAAATCTTCTTACGAATATGTCATCGCGCTGAGACAAAAGATTATCGAAGCATGCAAATTGGCAACTTCTTCTTCTGAATTTGCTAAACAGAAGGCAAGACAATTTGCCAATAAGAAAAGAACCTTACAACAACTTTGTCCTGGTGACAAAGCATTTGTTTTGCTACCTTGTAGGGAAAACAGACTTCTTATTTCTTGGAAAGGTCCGTACGATATAATCTCGAAAATTTCTGATGTTGACTACATTGTCGATATTGATGGAAAGCATAAATCCTTCCACATCAATATGCTTACGGAATTCCATGAGCGTCCGGATTATTTACAGCCTATTTTCCAGGCAACGGACGATTCACCAGTCCAACATGGTCATTACTCATCACTGTCCGTAATACAGGATGAGGAAACAAGTTTTTTCGGATGTTAATCTTCCGCTTCCGATGATTCCACTTCATTCTAGTGAATCATGGAAAAATGTTACTGTCTCTTCTGATTTATCTATAGGAGAACAGCGACAAGTTTCGGTTATGTTACAAACATTTCAGGATGTCCTTACTGACATTCCTGGACAAACTCATGTCATTGAACATGACATTATTCTAACTGACCATAATCCTATTAGAGTCAGACCTTATCCTATCCCTATACATTTTCAAGCACAGGTTGAGAAGGAGTTGGATGAGATGATAGATTTAAAAATAATTGAACCATCCACTTCTGCATATTTTTCGCCGATGGTTATTGTTCGGAAAAAAGACAATAACATACGTCTTTGCGTTGACTATCGCAAATTGAATCAAGTTACGAAGTTTGATGCTGAACCTATGCCTTTACTAGAAGAGTTACTTACTAGGCTTTCTAAATCTCATTTTTTCACTAAACTTGATTTGTCTAAAGGATATTGGCAAGTTCCTTTATCTGAACGCGCCAAACCTTTTACTGCTTTTTCTACACCTAGAGGCCTTTTTCAATGGAATTTCATGCCTTTCGTCCTTATGAACGCACCAGCTACATTCGTACGCATGATGCGTCAAATCCTATCTTATCGGTCAGATGTCATTGCGTACCTAGACGACATCTGTCTTTTCAGCGATACTTGGGAAGATCACTATTCAGGGTTAGTTGAATTACTATCTACTCTACGCGAGTATAACCTGACAGCGAAACCCTCTAAAGCCTGCATTGGTTTTAGCGAAATTTCTTTCCTAGGCCATCGAGTTGGTCATGGTTTCCTAAAGAAAAAGAACCATAATATCACTAAAATACTTAACTCTTTAAGCCCCAAGAGCCAGTATACTGTACTTTCCGCTAGACACATTTGACCCAATCAACAGTATACTGGCTTTCGTATCTCTTGATCCTTTCTAGGGCTGTTTTCTAATTTTGACAACTCAAAAACGCTATTTTCTTAAAGTATAGCCATCCATTATGGACTTTTGTTATTTATGAATATGAACATTTAAAAAAATTATTTCCAAACAAAAACAATAAAAACATACTGGTATGGCCATTTTTGTTTGGGCCAAACCCACCTTTTTGCTTGGGACTGAAAGAGTTAACATCTCTATTCCTAAGACTAAAAAGCAAGTGCGAAGTCTCTTAGGTCTTATTCAATTTTATGGAAGATTCATTCCGAATCTATCCTCTATCATGGCACCTCTTTCTACACTACTAAAGAAAGGGTCGCCTAATATGGTCCACTGGTCACAGGAATGCCAATCCTCTTTGGATAAGATTAAAAATTTGTTTTCAACACCACCTATTTTAGTGTTACCTACTACAGATAAGACATTTGTTCTTCATAGTGACGCTTCATCCACTGGGATTGGAGCGGCACTAATGCAAGAGTACTCTGGAACTCTGCATCCTGTAATGTATATCTCCAGAAAACTTAATGCTGCAGAAAGGAATTATTCGGTTTTAGACCGTGAGCTATTAGCTATGGTATGGTCAATTCTCAAACTACAAAGATTCCTTCTAGGCGCACATTTCATAGTAGAAACCGATCAGAAAGCTCTTACAGCTATACAGAGTAAGAATTTGAAGAGCTCGAGGTCTACTCGATATGCAATTGCTCTTCAACCTTTTCATTTCTCAGTACGAGCTATCCGTGGATCAGATAATGTGATGGCAGACATTTTGTCTAGATGCCCACATGATTCCACCTAACTGTTAGGTCTTGGATTTCTTAACACATCTAAGTCTATAACAGTTCTTTCTCTATATCAAGATAGATACACATTGTAATTTGTAATATAGTATAATATACTATCACTACGTTCATTGATATATATTCACCGCTGTTCTTTGATGATTTTTCTTCTTTGTCAATCATGTACTTATATATATAAATACGGCAAGACACGGTTAAGTACGCAGTAAGTGAAATCGAAGGAATTTTGCTACAAATATTCACATAATTCCAAGTTTCTGATTGATGCAGTATAGGAACTGATATTGTGAAACAAATACCGTCATCTTATGTACTCTCATCGGACACTACAGGTACACATGATAGATTTTGCTCTTTTTTAGTGATGTGATCAATTACAGGCTCAAGACACTCAGGTCTGTCATGATATATAGCTTGAGCATGTTCATATGAACAATCTTGTTTTTCCCTTTAAAGTTAATAACACAGTCGACAGTGGTTTCTTCACTTGCCATTCTAAATAGGCCTTGCCAGGTAATAAGTAACTTATTTTTTTTTGTTGAGTGTAGAAGTAAACAACACTTCATCGTCAGGGTTGAGAGTTCTAAATTTCCTACATGCGTTTGCATATCGCATGAAGTTGATACCAGTAAGTCTCAGAGATTCTCTGGCCAAATTACACGACTTTACTATTCTTTCTCTCAAACTGATTATGAACTCATAAGAGTTTCTCACATCTGCAGGAAAACCTAAACCCGCATACAAATCTTTAAAATGGTCATCGTGCCATGTGGATTTGCACCATAATAGAAGTTATAATGGAGAGAACTCGGTGCTCTCCTGAGGCACTTCTCATCATGCGAACAATACAGATGGCAAATATCTATCCCAAGTTGATTTTCAGATGTGACTTTGCTTAGAATCTTCTTAAGAATACCGTTGAACTTTTCGCAAATACTGTTGCTTTTGGGGTGATATGGACTTGTAAATGATTTTTTGATACCTAGCATCTTAAAGTGTAGTGCATCACCTTAGAGATAAGCTGTGTACCTCAGTCAGACAGTATCTCCTCATGAAAACCTAGTTTGGTAAACACAGAAATGAGAACTTCTGCCTCTGCTTGAGATGTGACAGTTTTCAGAGGTACGGCCTCTGGCCATCTTCTGCAGAGATCTACTAGAGTCAGTAGATACCGATAGCCTCTTTCTGGCTTTGGTATAAGAGTTCTGATAATTTCAAAAGCCACTTTTTGAAATGGTCTATCTGCTAAATCTGTTACCAGCAGTGGAAACTTCATGCACTGACCCATTGGAGCCATCCTTTGACGGATACTACAAGACCTACAATATTGTTTAATATCATTGTTGTAACCTGGCCAATAGAAATCAGATGAGACTCTACTGAGAGTACGGGCTATTCCTATATTGCCTGCCAGCGATAAATCATACGCTATCATCAGAACCATGTTCCTTTGGCCTGAAGGTACCCCTAGCTGGAGTTTTATTATGTGTGCATGTTAATACAATCTAATCAACACTCTGATTTTTAAATTTCACATGAGTAGCTCGTTAACTTAGAGTTTTTAAAACTCTGATTCTCCGCAAACGTAAATAGCTTGGCTATTTGGCAGAAACTCTCATTTCTATGTTTACCAGACCAGGTGTTTCTGAAGAGATACTGTTTGGCTTAGGTAGGCAGTGTATCTTAAAGGTGGTGCACCAACTGTGATAGAATCTCAGCTAATGAATTCGGTGTAGGACCTGAGATATGTTGCATATTGATCTCCCTGCAATAAATGTTGTTTCAGTAATATATCTTCTTGTTTTCTACAGCTTAGTAAGTTTCAAACAATAGCCCTCAGTTTCACTTTGGGGAACTAAACCTTGATGCTTGCGATGACCTTGAGATACCAATCTGTGCATTTTCAAAAGAAAAAAAAGAGAATTATTAATGATATGCCATAAAACCATCCTAATAACTCTCTCTCTCTCTCTCTCTCTCTCTCTCTCTCTCTCTCTCTCTCTCTCTCTCTCTCTTCTCTCTTCTCTCTCTTTCATTTCACAATTAGAAGAGCAGTCAAGATTGTTCTACCGTTGAACAAACAAAACTTGTTAAAGAAAAGTTCTATGTCCGCTATTTAGTATGACTTTCACGTTTTTCATGCTTTTCAATTTTGTGCACACCTTTAGCAAAATTCTGGCAACTAGTTTTCAGATCACTCTAACTAAGCATTCGAACATTTTTAGAAAACAGGGAAAAAAGTCAATGTTTGTTCTTAGTGAGTGTCGTAGATTTTTGAAAGGGAATTAAGACATAGATTGGTCCCTTCTGAATAGAAATAGAACAGGTGATAGCTCAGTGGGAGATTATAATAGAAATAGATTTTCACGAGTGAGATGGAGGAAAATAATAGAGTCTGTCCCTGAATTTGAGAAGTTTTTCTCTCCTTCAGCCTATCTCTACAACAGTTCTAGATGTATCAGACAGTCTGTTAGAACACACACACACACACACATATATATATATATATATATATATATATATATATATATATATATATATATATATATATATATATGTATCACTCACATCACACACACATAAGTGACGACAGTTAGACGCACAGACGTGAAAACTATAACAATGGAATATAGATATTTTGGGACGAGCTGACCGACACACTTGAATAAGTTTATGTAAATTTTATTGATCATAAGAAAAATTCACCTCAAGTATAAATTTGAATATCAATCACATATAAATACACATAGGTTAAAGAATTACTAAAAGAATAGACCCATAGGTGTAATCCTTTCCCCCTCTGTTTAGACCACGATCCTGTTAGAAGAAACGTTATAGCCCCAAAGAGTCACAGATTTATACGCTATGGTCTAAGATTTCCCTCTATAGTTAAGAACAGAGTTGATATATTAATCTATCCTAAGAGGAAATCAGCATTAGCAACAAAAAATTGCATAAAGAAATTTCAAAGTGGGTGCATGAATTTTAAAAAAATGAAAGAATCACTCGTTCTGCTTTCTCTCTGTTCATTCAGCAGGGGCCCCTGACATACTTTCTTACCTACAAACGTAATGTTTTTCGCCTTCTGGCGCAAACTTCAGGACACACCTCTACAGTGAATCTGTATTCTTTTGATAAAGAGAATCCCAGCTCTGCAGATACAGGTTTCATCCAATGTTCCGGGGAACTTTCACTTTATAACTATATTTTCAGATTACTGTTAATGTCGCTTGAATCAGTTTAGGTAAGAAATTTTAAACGGGCTCACAGTGTCAGAATCACGAGGTTTCCACTACTTAGGAAAATGACAGGTTGGTAACTTCTCTCAAAATGTAAAATTCTTGGTCACACCACAATTAGTCAAAACGTCGGAAATGTTACTGTTTGTAATTTCTCTCGCTACAGGGGCTGAATGTACAATGAGATTGTTGGGAAGAATTATAATCTGGCTCGATAGGCCCAGTTATTGCATTTAGTATTAAAGTTCGTGAGATGAGTACTCTGTCTCTTTCTGGATGCAAACACAATGCCAGACAGGTTGTAACTTGGAAACTCACTTATTTAAATTACAAAAATGTTTCTTCTAGGTTATTCTCATATACTGAAAAAAAACCGCTGGTAGATTTTGGGCTTGACCCAGACGCTGTATAAAGAAAAAGAAATATACAGAATACTAAATCATAATATACTACTCGTCAAAAGTCAAGGGCAATCTTATTATTTTCAATACACTTTTATATGAGTGCATAGAATGATTAAATGAAGAAAGTTTTTAGTAAAAACTGGTGCAATATCTTCCTCTGACAGTCCTCTATGCACGTTAATCATGGTGATCACGTGCAATTTGGTTTGCTGACCATAAATTCACATTTTTAATCGGTTTTTTCAAACTTCCGTAGAACCAAACAGGTGAAGTAATCGTGCTGATTGACATTCCACCTGCAATGGCGACTTTTCGTGAACAGAGTTCACTCTTAATTTCTTTTACAATCAGCAGACTTAGGGTAGTTTCATCACTTGCAAAAACCATGCCACCGAGAAGAAGTCTTGACACCTTATAAAGAATGAGGGCTATAGCGTGGGTTGAAAGTGGTTAATCTGTCCGTGAGGTTGCTAGACGGCTTGCGGTGTCACACTCTACTATCCAAAGAATTTTTGAGAGATTTCAAGCCACAGGAAGTGTAGAGGATCGCAACCGTCCAGGTCGCCCTAGATGCACCAATATACATGATGACCGGTACCTCTTGTTGTCAGCCCTGCGCCAACGAACAGTGACTTGTTCCCCTCTAAGATGTCAGCTGAGACAAACTGTAAACGTTTATGTCAGTCAAAGCACCATTCGCAGACGTTTACATGAATTTGTACTGGCTGTTCGACGTCCTGCAGTCAGAATCCCTTTTTACTCCTGCTCATCGCAGAGCCCGTGTTGCTTGGTGTCGCGAGCACATCCGATGGACAAGGCAACAATGGAGTCAAGTTCTCTTCACTGATGAATCTCGCTTCACTGTGTCGTTCAATGATGGCAGGATTCGAGTTTGGAGACGACCAGGAGAGCGGTTTACTGATGACACAATTCGAGAGGTGGATCGTTATGGTAGGGGTTCTGTCATGGTCTGGGGAGGCTTCTACAGACACGGCAGGACCCCACTCTACATCATCCAAGGCAACTTGACCGGCCCAAGATACCAGAACGAAATCTTGAGACCAATTGTTCAGCCTGCTCTGGAGGCCATAGGTGGTAATGCCATCCTCCAAGATGATAACTCTCGACCCCATCGAGCTCGTGTGATGAATGAGTTTATTCAGCAACATGGGATCATCAGGATGGCGTGGCCAGCTCATTCACCTGACCTTTCTCCGATTGAGCACCTCTGGGATGTCCTTGGTCGAAGATTGTCAACACATCACCCTCTGCCAATGGATGTTGCACAGCTGACTGCATTTCTGCTTCAGGAATGGCAAGCTGTTCCTCAGGATACTCTTCGGACCCTTGTAGACTCGATGCGTATACGCTGTCTTGAATGCCTTGCTGCAAACGGTAGTCATACCCGATTTTGAAATGTCTATTTGTCCAATATCTATTGTGTGACTTTTGTAAAGGTGGGTGACACACTTCACAGCTTTATTGCGTTTGAATGTGTGTTTCCATTTCTTTATGTGACATGTCAATTTGGTACTCAATAAATGCCGTTTTGACTGATACCAATTACGTTTATATCAGACTTGTTTTATGGTTTCAACCAAGGTTTTTCTAAGTGGCCCTTGACTTTTGACGAGTAGTATATTATACACCCATCCGATCCTACCCTCGCGAAGAATATAATATCACTTCGGTTATTTAACTTAAATCAGAACTATAAGCTTAGAGCTTGTCTCATCGTTTAAAACTTCCATGAAATAATTTCTAGTCATTAAAAGAATCGATCATCATGAATTAAAAATACATAAGTATCTCGTCAATACTCAATGATGAATCAGTGCATTTACCAGTTAGCTAAAGTATTCACCGACTGGTTACTAGCAATTTAATTAAATTTATTTATAGAAATATGAGTTTTTGCTAGAAATCATAATTTATTCTGCTATCCACTGTAACACAGTAACTTAGAGAATTTAGAATGACTGGCCTAACTGGCAAAACACTCTGCACAAAAATTTAACTAGTGAAAATGAAATAGGCGATCTACCACTTAAATCACTCAACACTATTAATCAAAGGAAGGTTACGTCTATAACCCGAACAGACTCATTTGCCAGATTTTAGCACCTACGTCTAGATTTACATATTTCCTTACTCATTCTACGAATCGGAGGGATTTCTCACACAGAAACCGAAACCAGACTTAACACCTACAGTAACTTCTCTCGATGTGATCAGACATCGGCAATAAAACTTCCAGTGTGCGTTTTACACATTCTGCTTCATATGGCCATTCCCAGCGATCAATGTCTTTCATCTCAAATCTTTCACCAAGAATAATTTACTATAGGCGAATAGATCAGAGAAAAGTGATAGACGATAGTCTTCCTTCTTATCCCTGTCGAGAAGAAATTAACACGATTCGATCTCTCATCAAAGAACTTAGCTTAACAGCAATAAAATGCGTTGCTAAATTAGAAAGGAAAAGACAAAGGATAGAATGGGAAAGTTTATCTTAACAATCGAGCGTATGCGAAAAGAAGGGTAAAAGAGCGAAAGAAAGGTAAAAGACAAGTGTAGAATAAAGAAAAGATATAGAAATTTATTAATCATAAATTTCTGCCACAGACGTCCCCCTTTAAGATATGGAACCACTCCATGTCTACTTTTATGGAAATACATTTCCTATATCAATAGCTTCAGGGTGCCTGTTATTTACACTCTCCTCTCCACCCCCAGGCCCCCCTCCGTCTCTTTCCAATTCTTACTCATGCTATCTGCTCCCAAAGTTTTCTTCCTCTGGAATGTCTTCCGTGCGCGCTTGAAAGAGTGTCGCCCCTTTTGACATTTTTGAAAGATTCCGCGTGTTTGTAGTGGCATTTCCCTGCCACTATTGTCATCTTCGTCAATTTTGGCGACCGCCAGGAGATATTCGGAGGACGGCACTGGTCTTTCCAAGTATTTCTTCAACAGATTTAAATGGAAGACCTTCTCCTTTCCTTTAATAGAGATCTGCAAGTTAGCTTTTGAAATCTTTTTAAGGACGGTAAACGGCACTTGCCACCTGATACGTAGTTTGTTGTTCCCGGTAGGGAGTAGCAACAAAACTTTCTCTCCTGCTTCCAATTCTCTTTCTTTCGCGACTTTCCTGTAACGGTTAGCGTGCTTTGCGCGTGGTCGCTTAAAGTTGGTCGTTGCTAGGTCCCATCCTAGTTTTAACCTTTCCTTTAATTCCGACACATATTTACTAGCTGAGACAACTGTCTCATCAGCCTTCTGGTCTGTCAGCGACTGAAGTAAGGCTTCAAGCAGCCCCTTAATAGGTCTGCCGAATAACAGAGTCGCTGGGGGAAATCCTGTGGAAGAATGCGGAGCTTCTCTGTAGCTAAATAAAAATGCAGGAATACAAAGATCCCAATCTTCAGGTTTCACTTATTCCAGTTTACTTAACATCATGTTGAGGTTTCCGTTGACACGTTCTACTAACCCACTTCCGGCCGGATTATAAGGCTTTATGTAGATGTGCTGGTTCCTCAAGATCTTAACGATCTCATCCATTAACAGGTTTCGGTATGGAGATCCGTTATCCGTCAACACTTGTTGAGGGAATCCCAACCGAGTAAAAATCTGCACGAGGGCTTCTGCGACATGCTTGGCATCCGCGCATGTAAGCGGTATAGCTTCTGCCCATAAAGTGCATGTGTCGACTAAGGTCACGACGAACCTGTTACTTCTTTTAGTCCTTTCGAAAGGCCCTAAAATGTCGATCACAACCCGTTTGAATGGTGTTCCCATTATTGGCATTTCACCCATGGAAACTGAGGATGTCCGTTGCTTGGGTGGCACACGTTGGCACTTGGCACAGGATTTCACCTACCTGATAATATCAGAGTTCATTCATGGCCACCAATAATGAGTAGATATACGTTGATTTGTGGCGTTCTGTCCCATATGTCCGCTAAAGGGAAGAGAGTGCCCCATTTCTAAGATTTGGCTTCTGTACTGTTTCGGTACTAGGAGCTGATTGTAACCTTGTTCAGGCTTGCCTGTTCTGCGATAAAGTACGCCATCCTTAGAAAAAATGTCCCCGTGTTTTCTAGGGTCCTTAGCCATGGCCAGTTTCATAAAGCAGGGTGCCAAGGTAGGGTCCTTTTGTTGCGCCTCTTTAAGTTCCTTAGGTAACAAATTTGGTGCACGCTCCCGTTCCTTCTTGGTGTGCCCTCTTGTAGTTACTGCTGCCACAATTGGCTCTTCCAGTTTCCCAATAAACACATATCTACCGCCAAGTATGACTGGGTAGATTGGGTCATCCATAACAGCCGCTTTGATCACACCTCTGACAAAATCAGAGTGGATCTCAACCAATGCGATGGGAAGCGCTGTAGGGGCATCACTCTTAGAAACTTCACAAAGTTAGACGGTTTCTCCTGTCTGTTGACCGGTTTTGACCAGGTGCCTGGCGACAGTGCAATCATAAGAAAGCCCCGTGTTAAATAAACACAAAGTTGAAAAACCGTTCAAAATAACAGTACCTTGCGTTGAGGGTCTCCCCTCTTCAGGTTGAGAATCACTGACATCAATTCTGCCTTGCGAGACTGTTAGCAAGCATCCTATGCGTTTAGGCTCGGTGTGCACGCTCTGATCATATGTCCCGTGCTCAGGGGTTTTCCCTTTGCCACCCTGTTCTTTCTGGCCGCGCTGCCATGCAGGACGGTTGGGTGAATCAGACTGTTTATTGTTGGTGTTGGGGTACTTGTTTTTGTAGAACTTAGACTGTTCAGGAAAGGAGTTTTGGGGTCCAGTTTTTCTGTGGTTATTTTGGTGAGAAGCGTGAGAAGATTAGTCTAGATTATTCTTCCGAAAAGGCTCTTCTGTCGGTTTAAGTTTTGTGGCCGGCAGTTCCGCCAGCGCATTATGATAGCGCTCAGACTTTTCCAAAATGTCTTCAAGCTTTTCTGCCCCCTGCTCAGCTAGAAATCTCCGGGTGTCACCAGACAAAGTGTTCTTTATCTGTTCGCATATAACTAACTCCTCAACACCTTCATAGGTAGAGGCGAGCTGTGAAAGCTCCAAGCACTTTGTCAAGTATCCCTTTAGACGGGAAGAAAACTGCTGAAAAGTTTCAGAGCTCTCCTTTCTGCAGTTGCGGAACAGTTGCAAAAATTTGCGCGCATTCATTTCAAAGCGCTCAAGTAAAGCTTACTTTAACACGTCGTAGTTGTCTTGTTGGCTGCTTTCCAGTTTAGAGTACACATCATTCGTAGTACTTTTTAAAGCCTGGAAAGCTTCATACACCAACGCGACCTCTCTAACCCGTACAGAGTTGCCATTTTCTCACAGTTTTCTAGCCACGTGTCAATCTTCTCATTAGGACAAGGGAAAGATTCTAGAGCAAAAGACATAGCGGTGAGTTGAAGAGATTGAGTGTTAGATTGATCAGTTAAAGAAGAATGAGGAGAAGACTCTCCATTGCTGAAGGTAAAGGCAGCCCCACGGCTTTGGACCTCTAGAGCCTTAAGAGCCAACTCATGCTCTCTCTTTCTCTCTTTCCTCATGCTATCTCTCCTTCTCTCTTTCCTTTGCCCTGCGAATTTCCATTTCCTCATCCATCTTCTTCTGCTCCCTAGCTTCATCTGCTTCAATCTTCTTCTGCTGTAATTGGCGTTCTTCTCGTTCCTTCTCTCTGACTTCCGCTTCCGTCCTCTCCGCATCATATCTGACAAGTTTGTCCCTGACAAAAGCTTTCGCTTCTTCTCCTTCCAATCCCTCTTCCCTTGCTTCGTCTCTGAAAATCTGCCAGAGCTTTGCACGCTCAGCCATTGTAAATCACTGACTGAGACTCCAGAAAGAAGTAAGAAAAAGGATACACTGGTTCCCTACCACTTACGAGAAATTACTACCAAAAAGATATTATTTAACTGGGATACCTCCACCTATAATATTAGTTATCTAACTATCGCTGCTATTAATGGCAATAAAGGCTCTAAATGCAAGCGACTCTGCCAATTAAATGGTAGTTAAGATCAATCACTAACAAAAATAAGTTGCTACAGTGGAAACAAACAATTATTGCAAAAATTTTCGGAGAAAAAAATTCCCTTAATTTTAAATCCTATGCCACTAGGCGTGATGGCCACTGACTGCTTTGACGGTCGGCGGCTAAGGACCAAAGAAGAAAAAGAATTTATAAATCCACTACAAGTTCACCCGTGAAGTTAGATCGGGTAAGGGAGGCAATTAACTGGACGAAAAGAAAAAAATATAAGTCCGAACGCGCTCCTTAACTTAGTTCAAACACCTTTCTGCTTCAAAACCCTGTGATTGTTATACAACCACACTCTACCAGCGGTTTAGTATTACAAAATCAATACATAACATATCTTCCGACAAAATCAACCTGTAAATCAAATGTATAATATTAAATACTGCTGTGGAAAAAAACAATGTACTATTTGTGTGGTCAGCAAGCCCATAAACAGATCGTTAGTCTAGGTGATAGTTATTTTTAAAGATACTATCACGAGACAACACACTTTTACTCTATTTCAGAATAAAGAAAATTAATCCTGCAGACGAGCTGATATTGTCGTACTTGCTCATGATTAATTTGTCGTGTCGGTGCAATATATACATACTTAGAGAACTTTCTACAAGATAGATATTTCACTTTACAAATTAACGACAGGTCAGAATTGTATGAAGAACAGAATGGCATTCCTCAAGGATCAGTTTTATTCCCTTAATTTTTAACTATAATGGTAAATGATTTGAATGAAGAATTTATCTCTTGAAGTCCCAAGAGCCGATTCATCATACTTCAGGCTAGACCCATTTGGCCCGATCAACGATACACTGGCTTTTATATCTCTTGATCCTTTCTAGAGCTGTTTTCTAATTTTAACAACCCAAAAATGCTATTTTCTTAAAGTATAGCCATCTATTTTGGACTTTTGCCCTGAAAGACACAACGAGTACTGTGTTAAGTAATTAATTTTTAGTTTTTTTTTAAGTGCATATTTCATTATATAAAATGGCCATGCCCACTACTTCTGACAGACCTCACAAATTAACGTCAAAGCAAGCTAGAAACTTATTTGAAGAAATTCTAGATAGTGATAAAAATTCACATTGTAGCAGATCTTCAAATAGTAGAGGCAGCTAAGTCAGATGTCGAGTTATTTAAAATTGATGATGATAATGGGAGGTGTGATGTTAAATCGGATTTCATATCTTTTGCTCCTTTCCAGAGCTGTTTTCTAATTTTAACAACCCAAAATGTCAATTCTGACAGGAAGTACATTCTTTTAAATACCTCGTGTGTTTAACAGTAGACATGAATTTGTGGTGTTATTAATTTAAGATTTTTTAAAGCAATTTTTAGTGAATATTTTCTCGGATAAAATGGCCACGCCCACTGCTTCGAATAGGCCTAGACGATTAACATCAGATCAAGCTAGGAAGTTATTTGAAGACATTTTTGATAGTGAAAATGATTCTAACTGCAGTATTTATTCACAGCATAGCCGTGACGATGATTTTCAGCCTGATACTGACTCCTCAGAAACCGTGGAAGATAATAGGAGGTCTGATGTAGATAATGAAGTTATGGTTACAGGAGCATGTAATCAGGTTGTAATAAATTCAAGTAATATATCCAAGCCAAAAAGAAAAAGAACCAGGAGGGATGGGAATGTTGATTTTGTTAGTAGGCCTAATACAAACGTGGTTTGGCATTCAGTGACAACGAGAAACTAAAGCAAATTTTACTTTTTGCCATACAAGACACAACATAAATCCAGCTCTGCATAGCTTGCAAACACCTCTTGATTTTAAACAATTTTACATTGATGATGCTGTTGTTAGCACTTTGATAACCAGCATTAATTCCTATGCTGCAAAAGTTGTTGAAACAAACAACCCACATAGAAAGTATTCATTATTTGCTTCATGGACACCAGTCACTTATTATGAATGGCTCAAGTTTACAGCTGTAATGATTGCGATGGGACTGGATCAAAGACCAAAAATCAAGGACTAGTGGTGCACCGCAGGAAATTTTGAAGTGAAGCCACTGAGATCAGGACATCATATTTTTGCTGATAGATTTTATTTATCCAAAGCTCTGATTGAATATCTGCTTGCACACAGTTATAATTACACAGGAACCCTGAATGTTAACCGTGTCGGCTTCCCTCCTGAAATAAAAAATCTCAAGATTGGCCATCAAGAGATGAAATGGTTTTTGGACTCGGAAAATACAACATTATGTGTTGCCTGGAAAGATTAAAAAAAAAGCTAAAAAGCCTTGCATACTTGTTTCAACAAAATCAGCTGTTGCAACAGTTGAGAATGGCAAGGGTCTAACCAAAGTTACAAAGCCAAAGGTGGGTGGTGACTACAATATGAGTATGAATGGCTGCAACTGCATGGATCAAATGGTTGGTTACTACAGTATGCACAACTGTAAAACCAGAAAGTGGTGGAAGAAGATTTACCACTGGATGATTGAAGTAACACAGGTAAATGCCCACATCCTTTACAATTTGTTTTAGGAAGGTGTGACAACAAAAAGGAAGCTAACACATCAAGATTTTAAACAGAGTTTGATTTAGGATCTGACCAAAGAAGCTGCTGAGCTGACACCAGGCGATGTAATAGATTGTTCACCCAAAAATTCTAAACGCTCCATGAAAGGAAATGAACTGGAACGGATGATTGGAGCCAGACATCTAGTGGAATTTGATGGAAAGGACAGAGCCTGTGTTCATTGTAGTGCCAATGGAAGGCAGCGGTGCAGATCACGCTTTGTGTGTATAGGATGCACATGCAGACCCCACCTTTGTACAAAAAATTGCTTTGTAGCTTATCATAAACAACAATATATATAGGGTCTGCCTAGATATGAATAAGCTGTGTAAATAAAATATTCTTTTCCCATTTCTGAAATGTTTGATAGGGCTTACAATTTGAAATTTTCATTTTTTTTAAATGCTAGGGACTTTTTTTCTGTTAAATTTTTTACTTAGGATTTAATTATAAAATAATGTTTATACATAGGCCCCTTAGTGTGAATATATTTAGAAAAAGTGATCTTTTGTGATTTCCTATGGATTATGTGTTTTCCTATGGATTATATCTTCAGAAGAGGAGCAACTCAGCAAGGTAAGAATATATATTTTTTTCAAATTTACCTACTGTTTCATCTGCGTCTTATTCAGCCTCCATTTTACCTTGCATTTTACATTTTACTAACTAATAATTTTTATTGATAATATAATATTTAAATTATGCACAAGATGCAGTTACTAACAATCATTCATGTGTAAATAATATTATAATTCTCATCTTTCTGATGTAGAAACTGAAATTTCTTCTTTTTTTAGAAAAATGTGACCTGTTGTTGCAATCTGTGCAATTAACACTTTCCTGAGTGTTTATTGACTAAAACTGATTGTGCTTTGTTAGAATACTTCTGTTTGTGACATTTTGAATCTTCATCCTTGGATATTCTCCTGAGGAACAATTATAGAAGAATTTTAATGAATACATTTGCTCTAATTATTCACTGGCTTATTCTTTCAGCCTCCATTTTACCTTGGATAACTAATAATTTTTCAATGAAAGCTTTTATACTTGTAGCACAAGAGTAAAGTACATCCATTTACCTTCAGTTTCATATAAAACAACAAAGTTATTTATGCATATGAACATTTAAACAAATTATTTCCAAACAACAACAATAAAATCACACTGGGGTAGCCATTTCCTCTTTTTTACAACCATGTGACCTGTTGTTGTAATCTGTGAAATTAACAATTTTCTGAGTGTTTATTGACTAAGAACTGATTGTGCTTTGTTAGAATACTTCTGTTTGTTACATTTTGAAACTTTACCCTTGGATATTCTCCTGCGGAACATTTATAGAAGAATTTTAATGAATACTTTTGCTCTAATTTTTCACCAGCTTATTCTTTCAGCCTCCATTTTACCTTGGATAACTAATAATTTTTCACTGAAAGCTTTTATACTTGTAGCACAAGAGTAAAGTACATCCATTTATCTTCAGTTTAATGTACAACAACAAAGTTATTTATGCTTATGAACATTTAAATTTTCTTTTCTCCAAACAACAACAATAATAACGCACTGGGGTGGCCATTTTTGTTTGGGTCAAACCCACTTTTTTGCTTGAGACTGAAAGAGTTAAAGATAACAAAAATAATTTGATACAGTTCGCAGACGATGTCGTTAAATGCAGATCTGGGAAAAATCTAACAATATTATATGATAACCTTTAAAAATAAATAAATAAAGTATATAAATGGATGAATAAATGGGGATTTCACTTAAATGTGAATAAGGCAGTAGCAATGATCTTCAGTAAAAGTAGAATTGTTAAAAATAAGATAATTGACATAAACTTACAGGGTCAACAAATTAGTACAGTCTAAAGCACACGATATGTAGGAATGGCACTAGACCAACAACTAAACTGGAACAAACAGGTAGATAGACTGGTAGAGAATTAACTAACAGGCTAAGATATTTGAAAGGTCATGAATGGGGTGCAAGCACTAGGACAATTATCATGTTTTATAAATCTCTCATTGGAGGCAAAATAGATTATGGAAGCGTAATCTATGACTATGTAGCACATAGTCACAAGATTAAATTAGATATAATTTAGCACCAAGCATTATGTACAATTGCAGGTGCAATCAGATCAACATCAACTGGTGCTCTGGGGGTGGCTTAGGAGTCCTCCATTTGGAACTTTGGAGAAAGTAACTAAGACTAAATTACATGACCAAAATTATGTTGGACGACTCATCCAGCTTTTCCAGCATTTGCTAAGTATCAATTACCAACTCAGAACAGGTTCATGAATACCAGTAGATACCTGACAGGCTGGAAATGCATGGAAAAACTAGCACACTTGGATACTCTAAATGCATCAGTTAATAACAGTAGTATATACAAGCCAGTGGTACCACCCTGGGAACTCAAAAAAAAAAACCAGATACAGACTATCGCCTGGCATCCATAATTAATAAAACAACTGATATTGCTACTATCAAAAACAAAACCAGGAAATATATTCAACAAATATCAAAGGACAGTATTACAGTGTACATAGATGGATCTAAATGAGATGATAAGATGATAGGAAACTCTTTACAGAGCGATACAACAGGAAGCAATCTGATCATCAGAAGAAGTCCCCCCGTCCGACAAGTGTTTCGGCCCTATATACTCCTTTACACTCTAAGGGGGGCGGGCCCACTTGGGTCATGACTCCCAAGCGTCTCAGCTTCCTGTTGTCTTGCATCAAAAATGAACCCATTTCACTTATGGTAGCAACTTTAAATTCCACAACTCCGCCAGCCGTGGAGGCAATTGTGAAAGTAACAAAGAGAAGACAAATTATTCCGTTCGTTCCGTCGCACACACTGAGACACCAGCGCGAAGTCAACGAGTCGCCACTGCGCGTTCCCCACTGGACTTTGGATACTGACACCCCTTATAGTATACACCGCTTGTCGCCCCTGAGTCGCAGCCCGTTCACTAGTCCACCACAAACCTCAGCGTATTGTGGACTTAGAAAATTCCTGGTGTTTTCTGTACCGCAGCGTTTATTGTTACGATCTCCATTCCCCATTGCGGTTGTTCCACAGCCATCCTGATGCCTTTTCGGCAGTTTCACTAAGCCTCTTCAGGGCCCTTGTTCTCGACTGTCCCCTCAGCCCCAACAGTTTCAATAGATCATACACTGATGCAGCCACAAGCCCTCTTGCACCCACTTCAACAGCCATGACCCTTGCAGTGAACCCATCGTGTCTCAGATCCGCGGCCAGATCACTATACTTGGCCGCTTTGAACGAATGTTGCTCATCTAATCTGGATTCAAATGGCACGGTCAGTTCAATCAGTATGACCTGAAGCGTTGCTGCAGAATGAAGCACTATATCCGGCCGTCTCCGCGATTTTCGGATACTCTCTGGATATGCCCCTCGTCCAGGTAGGTCTACCGCCATCTCCCAATCATTTGCACAATCAAGAAGAGATGGTAAACTGCTACCAGGTTTATTCGGTTTGGGGTGTGCTGACTTTCCTGCCCTCAGAAAGTATGTGTTTGCGGTGTCTGGCCGGACTTTGCTATTCGCCTTCATTCTTGCCAGATCTATTGTCGCAGCAAGCTCATTTAGCACTTTGTTATGGCGCCAAGTGTATCGCCCTTGCCCTAATGACACCTTACACGCTGAGAGCACGTGTTCAAGTGTCTGCCTCCCCTGGCACAGGGGGCACTGCTCATCATCCGACTTTCCCCATTTCACAAGGTTGGTGGCCGATGGCAGCAGGTCATACAGTGATCTGACAACGAAGCTGAGCCTAAGAGGTGCCATATGCCATATATCATTCCATGTCAAGGACCTCTGCAGGGCTCCTTCCCATGTAGTCCATTGGCCTTGTTGGACCTGCTGCACTGCTTTTTGCAACCTCTTATCATTCTCAGCTTCTCGTATCTCCTGAACTACCATGTCTCTGCGCTCCCTGCTTGATGCCTTGGACCACCAGCGGATGTCTCCATGACCAAATCCCTGTCTATTCGTTTGTGTGTATCCGATTACCTCCCTCAGTTTGAGTGACTCTTGGGCAGCATCAACAGCTTCTTCCACTTTCCACTTCCTTCCCGTTTTCAGTGTGGGCTGAATGGACTTAACCACGTCATCAGCTGACTCGCGTAGCATCATTGCAAGCCTTGCCTTTCCAACTTTGTACTCTTCAACAACTGACTTGAAAGGAAGCAGAAGTTTTGACTTTTTGCAGTACAGTGCTACATCTGACAGACCTGGTGGTACTCCTAGCCATTTTCTCATGAACTTGTTGACCTTCTGCTCTATGGCTTCCACTGTACTTGTGCTTATTTCATATATAAGCAGTGGCCACAGCAACTTTGGTATCAACATGAACTGGAGGCACCACAGTTTGAACTTCCCCAGGAGTCTGCTTTGGTCTATGATCTGTAGCCCTCTGTCTGCCATTTCTATTGTCTGTTGCACTGCCTTTGAGTCTTTTAATGAGGCATCGTACACCCTGCCCAGACTTTTAACAGGTTCCTCAATGACAGTAGGGATTCTTTGGTTGGAAACCGTGAATATGACCTCTGCTATCTTCCCTTTCCTGACTGATAGGCTTCTCGACTTCTTGGGTTTGAAGCTCATTCTGCACCAGCTGACTAGTTCATCCAGGCGTGCTAACATCCTCCGGGCCTGATGTTCATCTGATGTCAGAATTGTTGTGTCATCCATGAATGCTTTGAGCGGTGGCATGAGACACATTCCACCGAGCTTTGGACCTATAGCCATTCCTTCAGCCGCATTGAGGATTACCTGCATAGCCATCACGAATAGTATCGGAGAGATGGTACATCCCATCGCAATTCCAACTTCAAGGCCAATCCACTTCGTTGTGTACTCTCTGGTTGAAAATCTGACAGCAAACCCTGCGAAATACAGCTTCAGCATTGCTGCAATCTCTTGTGGAACATGATACATTTCTAGGGCCTGCCACAACATCTGGTGTGGAACGGATCCATAAGCATTCGCTAAATCCAACCAGATTACATGGAGGTTTGTTCTGTCAGACTTTGCCTTTTGGATTGCTTCCCATATCATTGTGGCATGCTCTAGACATCCTGGTGTACCTGGGATACCTCCTTTCTGAATGGTAGTGTCAATGTACCCATTTGCCAGGAGGTATGTAGTGAGTCTTTCCGCCATCACTGAGAAGAATATCTTCCCTTCCACATTGAGTAGTGAGATTGGCCTGAACTGACTGATGTCTGTGGAATTTTGCTCCTTCGGGATGTAGACTCCGTTCGCCTTTCTCCATTCCTTGCTTACAAGCTGGGTTTTCCACGCACTCTTCAGTAAACGAAGCAGTCGTTTGAGCACCTCAGGGCATCTCTTATACACCACATATGGAACACCATTAGGACCTGGAGCTGACTTGCATCGAGCTTTCTGGACAATGCTTTCTACCTCTTGCACCGTTGGGGGCTTGGTGTTAAATTCAGCTCCTGGCTTACTCGGCCATTTAAGGCCTGCCATGCTGCTGAGCGGCTCATCTTTGCGACCATCTGAATATGTCATTCCAAGGTGTTCTTCCAGGTCTTCTTTCCTGATGTTTAGCGTACCCGACCGTGGCTGCTCAAACAGTTCTTTGGCAAACTTGAAGGGCTCCCTGAAGAATCTTTCCCTATCCATTCGAGTCTTCCTTTTCTTCCTGCACAACCTTTCTGCTCTACAAAGGGCATTATGTTGGCCTTTCAGGTGCTCCCAAACCTGTCGTAACCCTTCCTTCTCTGCGGCAACTGCGTTTTTGAACAGTTTTCGGGCATGCTTCTTCTGTTTTCTGATTTCTTCTATTTTAATTTGTCTTCTACTTTTTTGTGGTGGGTTACTTTCCCTTGCCTCCCTCACTCCGAACACTTTGCGACAGTGCAGATATATTATGTCGCCGAAGATTTCCAGCTTCTTTTCCAAAGTTATCTGCTTCAGGTTGTTATCCAACTCTTTTGCCAAGGCTTCGTCCAGCTGTTCCCAAAGCCCTTTTGCACTGGCGGGTGGAAACTTGATTGCATCTCTCTTCCCGTCCAAGAAGTGTGTGAGATCATCATCAGGCAGATCAACTTGAATGTACTCAGCACTGTGGATTGACTCCTGGCTGCGTTCTTCTAACGTCTTATCCGTCGAGACAGAGCGCTGTTGATCTCCCACTGATGACCTCCCACACCCCTTTTTCGTTCTGTGGATTTTCATTCCTCTCTGAGTAGAGAATTCCCTACCACAGGCACATGGAAACTCCAGCCGTTGTTCAGAGCTCGAAGTCCGTGTAACGGGTCTGGTCGATTCCAATGAGGCGCCTGTGGATTCATCATTCTCCCCCCCTTTCGGTGAATCCTGGGGGCATCTATCGTTTTTGGGTTCTATAGCAATTGAATACAGCTTATGGGGTGCTAACCCGGTCAGCCGGGGATAGAAATTTATGTTCCATGTGGCAAATGGTGAAAGGATATAGTACAACAGATAATACATCTATTTCCATGGCAGAGTTGGTTGCAATTCTGAAAGCTGTGGAAATCTTCTCTAGCAACCCTCATAAATTGACAGATTCACTTTCTGCTATTCATGCTATAAGAAACTTATGAGAATGCAGTAGACCTGATATAGCAGAAGAGATATTACTGGCAAATACTTACCTATGGCCCAGAGGATGTTCTGTTCTAATAGCTTGGATACTTTCACATAGAAGGAAATGAAAAGGCGGATAAAGAAGCTAAGAAAAGTAGAAATAATAAAAACCAGATAAATGTTAGGATGAGTAAAACAGAAATCAAAAGCTTAATAGAACAAATAACTAGGAATGGACAGTAGAGTGGGATGGAAGTCTGAAGGGCAGGCATGCATATAAATTGTTCAAGGGGAAGCTGTTGGACCCAGAATAATAACAGCTACTTTTAAAACAGCTAAAAAGAAAATAAATGTAAATGTCATCCAATGTTATGCACCAACTAATGACAAAGAAGAGTATGTGAAAGAAGCATTTTATGCTAGACTACAGGAAATTATGGATAAAGTAAAAAGAAGAGACATCACAATTTTGATGGGTGACATGAATGCAAAGATAGGTACAGTCAACACCGGATTTGAAGAAGTCATGGGAAAACATGGGCTAGGAATAATGAATGAAAATGGGGAACTATTCTCAAACTTCTGTGTTTCAAATCAACTGGCTATAGGAGGAAGCATGTTTCCACATAAGAGAATACACAAGGCAACATGGATATCACCAGATCATAGAACAGAAAATCAGATTGATCATATATGCATAAACAAGAAGTTTAGATCATCATTGCAGGATGTAAAGGTATATAGAGGAGCAGATGTGGCATCAGATCACCACCTTCTGATAGCCAAAGTAAAAATGAAACTCAAGAGATATGCAACAACGCAAAATTATAGACAACAATTTAATGTAGGACATCTAAGAAATCTAGAAACAAGAGACAAATTTGCGGTCACAGTATCCAACAAATTCCAAGTGCTCCAACAGCTGGAAGAGGTACAGAATACAGAAGACTATTGGCAGCAGGTCAAAACTGTATGGAATGAGACATGTGAAGAAATACTGAGGAAAAGGGAACGACAACAAAAAGCATGGATAACAACAGAAACCATCAATAAGATAAAAGACAGAAAAAACAAGAAAGCAGATTTAAACACAAGCAAAACCAGACATTCCAAAGCCAAGGCTCAAGAAGTGTACACAGAAGCAAACAAAGAAGTAAAAAGAAGTATCAAAAGAGACAAGAGAAAGTATATTGAGGAGTTGGCAAGAGAGGCAGAAGATGCTGCAGCCAAAGGAAATATGAGAGAACTGTATAGCAGCACAAAGAAGCTAACAGGGAAATACAAGCAAACAAGTTGCCTCATAAAAGACAAGAATGGAAAACTGCTCAGCAGTATACAGTAGCAAATGAAGAGGTGGACAGAATATTTTGAGGACCTTCTCAAAAGACCAGCTCCACAAAACCCCTGGACATCCAGCCAGCAGAAGAAGAGCTACAAATTAATGATGAAAGACCAACAAAGGAAGAAATAAAGAAAGCCATAAAGCTTCTAAGAGATGGAAAAGCGTCTGGACCTGATAGCATTCCAGCAGAGGCCATCAAAGATGTTATATAAATTACTTGGTAAAGTCTGGGACAAGGAAGAGATACCAGCAGAATGGAAGGAAGGATATCTGGTTAAGTTGCCTAAGAAGGGAAATTTACAAGAATGCACAAATTATAGAGGAATGATGTTACTATCAGTGCCAGGAAAAGTATTAAACAGGATTATCCTTGAGAGATTAAAAGAGTCCATAGACAAGAAACTGAGAGATGAACAAGCAGGTTTTCGACAAAACAGATCCTGTACAGACCAGATAGCCACTTTGAGAATAATAGTTGAACAAAGTCTGGAATGGAATTCACCACTATACATCGGATTTGTGGACTACGAAAAAGCATTTGACAGTGTAGACAGAGAATCACTTTGGAAATTGATGAGGCATTATGGAATTCCCCTGAAGATCATTAATTTAATAAAGAAAACATATGAAGACATGACATGCAGAGTTCTTCACAAAGGATAGCTTACAGAACCGTTTGGGATAAGAACAGGAGTGCAACAGTGATGCCTCTTGTCTCCATTTCTTTTCTTACTAGCAATAGACTGGGTTATGAGATCATCGACAACACACAACAGAAAAGGAATCCAGTGGACTCTGACTAAGCAGTTGGATGATCTGGATTTTGCTGATGACTTGGCTCTTCTGTCCCATAACCGTAATCAGATGCAGGACAAATTGAAAACACTCTATGAGAGATCACAACAATTGGGTCTGAAAATACACAGGGAAAAGACAAAAATAATAAGAATAAATGCAGGTAATGATAACAGGGTTGAACTTGAAGAAACACCAATACAAGATGTAGAATCGTACACATATCTTGGCAGCAATATAGACAAAGTTGGAGGGACAGACGGTGATATCAAAATAAGAATACAAAAAGCAAGAGGAGCTTTCATTGCATTGGGAAATACATGGAGATCAAGAGAAATCGGATCCAACACGAAAATAAGAATCTTCAACTCAAATGTCAAGTCAGTCCTATTGTATGGCTCTGAGATATGGAGAACAACAAAGACAACAACCAAAAAGCTACAGACTTTCATAAATGATTGCTTGCGTAGAATAGAGGGATTAAAATAGTATGACAAGGTTACCAACGTGGAACTGAGGACAAGAACTAGACAAGTGCCAGTGAAACAAGAGATGAGAAGAAGATGATGGCGATGAATTGGACACACACTGAGGAGACCTGTTGATAGCGTTACAAGGCATTCCTTGTTCTGCAACCCCCAGGGCAAGAGAGGCAGAGGTAGACCAAGAAGCACACGCAGAAGAGAGCTGGATGTGTTTGTTGAAGGCCTATGCTCCTTTGGGAGTGGAGGGTTATGAATGAATGAAAGGAGAGGTTTCACCCATATTTTGGCATTTTGTTTAAAAATTATCATTTTAACAATATTGATGCTACAGTTTAGTACCACCATTTTTCAACCTAATGCTATGTGTTTTATTGCAGTTTTCAGCTTAAAAATATTTTAAATTAATTTTTCAAATACATATGTTCAGCCACAAATCAGCTAATTATATGAGCAAAAAAGTTATTTTGTTATAACTTTTTTATTTATTAACATATTTTAATACTTTTTTCGGTATTTAGTCCAGCCAGGGCATTAGATTGAAATTTTTAACACTTATGAACCTTAACATAAAACAACATTTCATTGGCTGAAACTTCTCATGAGGGTCAAAAATCGCCAGCTTCAACCAATGAGAATCAAGCTTACATTGGGCTAGACTGGCTCGAATGTTTACATCTCACACGCTTCCTCTAGCATTGTGAAGTCGAATTTGCGAGGTTACTATCAGATTTATAGTGATTTCTTATTTAATAAAATGGATTGTGTTAATAAATCAACAGCATCAGGTAAAAGAAGGAAGGATAGGCCCATTAAGAGGAAATTTAGAGGTAACAGGTATTCTGGTTCTCTTAATCGAAAGTCACAGCCACATGTCAGACAAATGAACTATCGTTTTGTCTCGGAGCGCATTATGGTTGTAAAACTAAAAGAAGGAGAAACCATAGTCAACCTGGTCATAGTGTATGGGCCAAATGAGGATGAGAGAGCAGAGGTCAAGGAAGAATTCTTCGAGCTGCTTCAAAGGACAGTGGATGACTGCCTAGATGAAATTATCATGCTCGGAGATTTCAATGCCAGAGTTGGAAATGACCATGCTAGATGGGGTGGAGTTATCGGAAGATATGGAGAAGATGCTCTCAATGACAATGGAAAGCGACTCCTCAGATTCTGCAGTGAGCAGAATCTGATCATTACCAACACAAAGTTCCCCCATAAGCGCATACATGCATATACTAGGTGTGAACCAACAAAGAATGAGAAGTCAGTGATCGACTATGCCATTGTGAGAAGGAGCTCATTCAAATATGTCCGGGATGCTAGAGTCTGGAGGGGGCCAGAGATTGGAAGTGATCACTACCTGCTTACAATTAAAAGAACAACTGAAAGAGTTGCTCAGCCTAGGAACTGCCCAGCACCACGCAAGAAACCAAGTAAACGAACGGAAGAAATGAGCATTAAGACCTACAAGCTGAAAGATCCAGAAATTAAGACCAGATATCAGGGGCTTATTGCTACAGCGGTGAGAAACACAGAAAAACAACCTGACGACTTGGAAACCCTGTGGCTTAAATTCAAGGACATCATAAAGACAGCTGCTGCAGAAGCATGTGGTGAAGTCCGACTTGGGAACAAGAGAAAGAGGACACCTTGGTGGACAGAAGAAGTCAAAGAGAAAATAAGAGAGAAGAAAATGGCATGGAAACAATACTTGGGAGCTAAAAACACAGCAGGACAAATAGAGAAATATAGAGAATATGTGATACTCAGAACAGAAGCAAAGAACAAGGTGCTAGCAGCAAAACAGAAGTCCTGGGAAGAATTTGGAGAAAAGCTAGAAAAGGATGCGCAAGAAAACCAGAAATTGTTCTATAAGACCCTAAAGAACATGAGGAAGGAAAAACAATGTCCTCTTAAATTTATAAAGGACAAGCAAGGCAAATTGCTTACTGCCCCGAAGGAAGTAATGGAAAGATGGAAAGAATATTTCTCAGAACTCCTTGATGGTGAGCAAGGTAGAGCATCAGAAATGATAACCACTAGCACAGAAGAGGATACAAATGGTGATGAAGATGACATAAAGATGGAAGAACTGAAGGCAGCACTGGAGAAAAATCAAGATGGGCAAAGCAGCAGGGCATGATGGTATAACACCAGAAATGGTTAAGTACATGGGAGCATCAGGCGACCTATTACTCTTAAGGGTCCTACAAGCAGCATGGTGCAACAAGGCCATACCAAAGGATTGGGAGATTGCCATCATAACACCGATTTTCAAAAAGGGTGACAATCGACAATGTGGAAACCACAGAGGCATATCCCTTCTCAGTGTCCCTGGTAAAATCTACTCTAGAATCCTAGAGCAGAGACTCCGATGCCTAGCTGAGCCACAATTGGATGAAGCCCAGTGCGGATTCCGAGCAAACCGAAGTACTCAAGACCTAATCTTCACACTCAGGCAGCTGAGTGAAAAGGCCCTTGAGTACAAGAGTGAGATCCATCTTTGTTTCATAGATCTGGAAAAGGCGTTTGACAGGGTCCCCTGGAGCAAACTTTGGGACTGTTTGGCAAGGAAGAACATTCCAGCACCTCTGATACATGCTATACAGAGCTTCTACAAGTCTTGCAGAAATTATGTGAGGACAGCAAACTATAAGTCAGAAGAGTTCAAGACCACCACTGGTGTAAGACAAGGCGATATCCTGTCACCTTATCTTTTCATACTTCTCATGGACGATGTCATCAAGGCATGTAAGGAGAGAACAAGAAAGTATTCAGTGGGGTACTGGAAGATGAGACAGGTCTGTATTTCAGAGCTAGCATTTGCTGATGATGTTGTCCTGATTGCTAAATCAGAGACACATCTCCAATCCAACCTGCAAGTCTGGAAGGAAGAGCTGGAGAAGAGAGGGATGGTCATAAGCAGCTCTAAAACAAAATCCATGGTGATATCACGAGAAGAAAGAAAACATCAGATTAAGTTGGGAGAACAGGTCCTGGAGCAGGTCGACCACTTTAAATATCTCGGAGCTATTATAGACCGAAAGGGGGCATCAAAGAAGAGTTGGCCACTCGAAAAGCAGCGGCTGGGAGACTTTATCAGGCCATAAATCGAGGATTCCTCAGCAAGAAAGAGGTTGGTAAGAAAACGAAGATGGCTGTATACCGCTCCACCTATGTCCCAGTCTTGACATATGGATGCGAGTCATGGGCAATGACTACAGCCCACAAAAGCCAGATCCAAACCTCAGAAATGAGGTATCTGAGGAAGGTGGTTGAAGTAACAAGAAGAGACATGGTCCGCAACCAGACGATACGTCAAGGCCTAAAATCCCACCCGCTGCAGACCCAAATAGAACAGTCCCAACTAAGATGGTTTGGCCATGTCTGCAGAATGGGAGAAGATCGGCTACCACGACAAGCATGGGAAACAAAGAGCCAGGGATCCAGACCTCCAGGACGACCCAGAGTCCGCTGGGAGGACAACATTAGACAATCTTTGAAGGACCGAGGACTAGAATGGAACCAGGCCAGGAAGAAGACAGCTGATAGAATAGTCTGGCGCTCTCTCTTCCAAACCTCTACACCTCACGGTAGAAGAGGAACGACTAAGTAAGTAAGAAAGCGTCTTGGAGTTTGTTAAAAAAGTTCCCATGTGCAAAGTGTTTGACATCACCTGCTCAATATGAGCAGTGAGCAGAACCAGTTTACAGTCTTTATACACAGTGAATGAGACTCACTATGGCCTGTCTTGCTCATTTACTTTCACTTGTATATTTTGTTGTGAAAGTTTTCAACTATCTTCAATCTGCTGAAAATATAAATTTAAGGTTCCAGATGTCAATGTTTAGCATAGGAATAAACAAAGAAAAAAGTAAACGTTTTCTGACAAATATGAATATGCCTCCACCAGTAGCATCAGGAACACACAGTGAGTTGAAAAGGAAAATTTTGCATGCTACAAAAAGATGTGCAGAAGAAAGTATGGAGTCTGCTGTCAGAGAATTAAAATCAGATGTTAAGACAAATGAAGTTACTGTGTCATGTAATGGCACCTGGCAACGGAGAGGCTTCTCAAGTAAAAATGGCATAGCAACAGTTCTGTCTGTGAACCCAGTGAGAGCAGCAAAAGTTGTTGATGTAGAAATTTTGTCCAATTACTGTGATGCTTGCAGTAAGGCTAGAAAGAAATACAAAATAGATGAAGAATTTGCAGTGTGGATGACAGGTCACACACAAATCATGCCAAAAAAATTACGAGGGTGTCTCTGGTCTGATGGAATCAAATGGAATGATTAATATTTTTAGAAGATATGAGGAAAAACATGGTTTGAAGTATGTAAAATATCTTGGAGATAGGGATTCAAAAAGTTTTAAATCTGTTGCCGAGGCAAAGCCACAAATGTATCCTGGACTTCAAATCGAAAAATTAGAATGCTGCAGCCATGTTCAGAAACGAATGGGATGATGTCTCCTTGATAAAGTTGCAGAATGTAAAGGAAAGCAGTATGAAGAAGATGGGAAAAAGTATAAGGGTATTGGAAATTTTGGAAGGTTAACAAAGAGTGCTATTATGAGTGTCAGATACTAGTAATGCTGTGGATTTACCACCAATATCATATGCATTGTAGTACTAACAATATCAAGACTCATTGCCTAAGAGTACGACCACAACTAGAACTAGCTGACATTAAATAACTAATAACACCTGGAACAGGTACTGACCCTTTAATGAAAAGTACACACACAAAGCCACACACGGCGATCGATACGCGTGGAAAAGACATACACAATGTAATAAGAATGCCAACTTACTTGCGAGAAAAATACCAGCTCACATAATAGCAAAATGGTCATCGGCATAATCTACTTAGCAACCGCCATGACTATCGCTCACAGGCGGAATGCGCTACTGACACAATGCAATACATAATTGTAAATAATCTTCTCATAAATAATATCCAGGAGATGAAAAATCGGCAAGAAGTAGGAACCCCACTGGCATTCACATAATCCTAGCAAAACTGCTGACAAAGGGAACACGTCCTCTCCGTAAGGCGGACATCTCTAGACTCCTTTGCGCCAAAAGTTTTATAGCGACTTCCGTTTAGCCCAGACTGACCAAACAGGCTTTTCTCTATCCTAACAGCGTAGCCACTTTCCAACGTGACCACTCACAATATTTTAGCGAATGACTGTGCCGTGACAATGAGGATACAAGGTCATTACGGTGCTGCAATAAGAGGAAATATTGGTTCAATTTCCAATATTAAAAAAAAGAGAGTAATGGCCATTCTCAAGCATCATGCTGGAGATCATGAAGATTGTGGAGATTGGTGCCCAAAGGATATAAACAAGGCTAACAAAAACAGGCTGCCTAAATTTGTCATTAAAGAAATTCAGCCTGTGTTTGATGAATTGTCTTCAGACTTCTTCTTTTCAAAATGTCTTCATGGAGGAACACAGAATTCTAATGAGTCTTTCCACAATCTGATCTGAAACAGATGTCCCAAAGCAGCATTTGTAGGAAGAGATAGATTAGAACTTTCAGTTTATGATGCTTTGATAGTTTTCAGTGATGGAGCACTTGGTCTATCTTTTGGGAAATACTGCTTCAAAGGATTTTCTGGTTTTGATTCGGCACGATTCTCTGCTTACCTAAGATCATATGATATGAAAAAAGCAGAATACAGGCACAGAAAATCGTTCCTGGATCATAAGAATACCAACAAAGAGAATGAATATGCAGGCGGTGGATTCTAATGTAAGTCTGACAGTTTTAAGGCATGTTTTCCCTGTACTTTGCAATTTTCTACGATATTGTTTTTCAGCAATTTTGATGACATTATGTCAGGATTACTCAAAATATTTTAAAACTAAAGTCTGTAAACTTTGCATACTGCAATTTTCATTTTGTAGTGCTTATTCCCTGTTAACTTTAAAAGTATAAACCTGTAGCTTTTTGATCAGTGAATTTTTAAAGTATCTCTAACCCTGTATTTTTATCAAGAAAAATGGGTCTAATTTTTGAAAATTCATAAAAAATCACTCAAACAGTTTATAAAGATGAAACTAGAAGGAAGCCTTAAGAATGCTGTGATCTATGTGCAAGTTGCACACGTTAAAAATCCTACAGCAGTTGGAAAATCGTAAAGAGAAGGCCTATCAGGCCACTGCCCTGGCAAAATTTAAAAATTAGAAACCTACCTACCACAAAAATATTTATATACACACATTGGGATTCTTACCAGTGCTATGGAGTTCATGTACTGTGCTGAGATCCTCCTTGTGTGATCTAATGGAGGAGATCGGAGCACTGATGGAGTTTTCTATGTGCAGTGAAGATGATCCTTAAACCCAAAACAAACCAAACCAGAAGTAATTTAGATGTTCCCAGAAACTTCTACTTATCTGGACTACACTGTAAAATGTTTGTAGTTATCACAACTTACATCTCTACATCATCTTCTACCACCTTAGAGTTTTTAGTTATCACAACTTACATCTCTACATCATCTTCTACCATCTTAGAGTTTTTAGTTATCACAACTTACATCTCTACATCATCTTCTACCATCTTAGAGTTTTTAATCATTTTTAGGATTTAAAACTTTGTTGTATATTTATATGAAACATAATTTTTTTTTTCTCCAATCTCCAAGAAATAGTCTAACACAGTTCCCATTTATGAATGAAAAAATGAAACTGGAGCAATATTGTAAAGTGATTTTTGTTTCCTCTTTTGTTACTATTGATATACTAATTCTTCATAATTTTGACCCCTACACATTTATTTTTTAGGTTTTCAGGTTCAGGTTGCTAAAAATTATGGAATAGATTAAATGTTTTTAGTGGTTCTCAGAAAAATCATGTATTGTATTTGTTTTGTTTTTTTAGAATATAACCCTTATCTTCTGATTTTTTTTTTTCCAGCAGAATGAAGGTAATATTGAAAATGACATCTCTGGTCTGGCTGTCAAGATGAAACAGGAACAAGATAATGAGGTTACATTTTACTTTGCATACATACATTTAATTGAGCTTAATTAAAGAAGATAATATATGAAAGTTTTCTATTATGTGTACAGCTTTGATCTCTCTTTGATGTGTACATTATTTGTACTGCAATAATGCAGTTTAAGATATCCTGCTATGGTCCATCACTCTTTCTTCTCAGACTTCAAGTCATGTTGAGACTACAGCTGCATTCAGTGGTGAAAAAATAAAACTGGAACCAGGTTATGAGGTGAGTTCTTTATTTGTTAATTTTTTTTAGTAAAGTATCAGTCTGCCTTAGTACACTCATTTATTGAACAGATCTACACTTGCAATATTGCATCAAACAGCTGAAACCTTATCATTATCATAATATTCTATGAGGGTAGCTTATGTGATTATTTTCCTCCACAACCCATAACCGTTACTAGTTTATTGTAGCACTGGAGAACCACATATTCTTACTGTTATTGAAAATGATGTATTGTACAGTTTGTTTCTCATTTTCTAGAATTATGCTTTAGTGGGGCTGTTCTAGGAATTATGATGATAGGAAACTCTTTACAGAGCGATACAACAGGAAGCAATTTGATCATCAGAAGAAGTCCCCCCCATCCGGCAAGTGTTTCGGCCCAATTACTCCTTTACACTCTAAGGGGGGCGGGCCCACTTGGGTCATGACTCCCAAGCGTCTCAGCTTCCTGTTGTCTTGTATCGAAAATGAACCCATTTCACTTATGGTAGCAACTTTTAAATCCACAACGCCAGCCGTGAAGGCAATTGTAAAAGTAACAAAGAGAAGACAAATTATTCCGTTCATTCCATCGCCCTTCACAACTAAGGACACACACTGAGACACTAGCGCGAAGCCGGCGAGCCTTAGCCCTGCGCGCAAGCCACTGAAATTCTGTTCCTGACACCCCTTATAGTATACATCGCCTGTTGTCCCTGAGTCGCAGCCCTTTCACTAGTACACCAAAAACTCAGCGTATTGTGGACTTAGAAAAAATTTTGGTGTTTTCTGTACTGCAGCGTTTATTGTCACGATTTCCATTGCCCATTGCGGTTGTTCCACAGCCAGCCTGATGCCTTTTCAGCAGTTTCACTAAGCCTCTTCAGTGCCCTTGTTCTCGACTGTCCCCTCAGCCCCAACAGTTTCAATAAATCATACACTGATGCAACCACAAGCCCTCTTGCGCCCACTTCAACCGCCATGACCCTTGCATTGAACCCATCGTGTCTCAGATCCGCGGCCAGATCGCTATACTTGGCCACTTTGAATGAATGTTGCTCGTCTAATCTGGATTCAAATGGCACGGTCAGTTCAATCAGAATGACCTGAAGCGTTGCTGAAGAATGAAGCACTATATCCGGCCGTCTCCGCGATTTTCTGATACTCTCTGGATATCCCCCCCCCCCCCCCCCCCGCCCCCGCCCCTCGTCCAGGTAGGTCTACCGCCATCTCCCAGTCATTTGCACAGTCAAGAAGAGATGGTAAACTGCTACCAGGTTTACTCGGTTTGGGGTGTGCTGACTTTCCTGCCCTCAGAAAGTATGTATTTGCGGTGTCTGGCCGGACTTTGCTATTCATTCTTGCCAGATCTATTGTTGCAGCAAGCTCATTTAGCACTTTGTTATGGCGCCAAGTGTATCGCCCTTGACCTAATGCCACCTTACACGCTGAGCGCACGTGTTCAAGTGTCTGCCTCCCCTGGTACAGGGGCACTGCTCATCATCCGACTTTCCCCATTTCACAAGGTTGGTGGCCGATGGCAGCAGGTCATACATTGATCTAACCACGAAGCTGAGCCTAAGAGGTGCCATATGCCATATATCATTCCATGTCAAGGACCTCTGCAGGGCTCCTTCCCATGTAGTCCATTGGCCTTGTTGGACCTGCTGCACTGCTTTTTGCAACCTCTTATCATTCTCAGCTCCTCGTATCTCCTGAGCTACCATGTCTCTGCGCTCCCTGCTTGATGCCTTGGACCACCAGCGGATGTCACCATGACCAAATCCCCGTCTATTTGTTTGTGTGTATCCGATTACCTCTCTCAGTTTGAGTGACTCTTGAGCAGCATCAACAGCTTCTTCCACTCTCCACTTCCTTCCCGTTTTCAGTGTGGGCTGAATGGACTTAACTACGTCATCAGCTGACTCGCGTAGCATCATTGCAAGCCTTGCTTTTCCAACTTTGTACTCCTCCACAACTGACTTGAAGGGAAGCAGAAGTTTTGACTTTTTGCAGTACAGTGCTACATCTGACAGACCTGGTGGTACCCCTAGCCATTTTCTCATGAACTTGTTGACCTTCTGCTCTATAGCTTCCACTGATGCTAATATAGTGCCCACGTGTTTGAATGTTTCTACTTGTTACATACTGGTACTTTTATATTTATTTAACATTCTGTTTCAAACCAGCAGAGACTGCATTGGCTTTATCGGAATGAAAAATATTTTCTGTTTCCTGCAATCCTCTGATGACTGAATTAAAATTAATTAAGACATTTTATTTTTAAATTTTGAATACAAAGCTTTGCTAATTATTTATTGTAATGCACAAACAATATGAAATAATGATTATGTCAAACACAGTGATCAATACGTACATCTAACTCAACATAGTGTTGTTGTTGTTGTTGTTTAACTAGGGCTGCTGAGCATCTTGCTGTTATGCAGCCAACACCAAGACTCCAAGGTATTATCTACACTGTAGATTTAGACTTTTTCTGTGACTTTTCTGCCATTCTGAAATGTGTTTAGTTGAAGTAATGAGCTCGTTGCAGGCGATCTTTGGCTTCTCGAGACTGTGCGTGGTCCCAGCAGCCGGGTCTTCCCAGTTTAGTAGAGGCATTGCTATGTGTCTGTGTCCATCCAGATAACGTCCTTTGACAGTTGTAGAGGCTAGGTCGCAGCTGCGCCATTGGTAAACATGCAAATAGACTTGCCGTGTCCTGTCGAGACTGTGAGTTGTCCCGGTTGCCGGGTCTTCCCAGTTCAGGTGGGGCAGAGCTGTGTGTCTTCTTGGTAATACGGCTCGGCAGTGGTAGAGGCTCGGCGTTGGTGGCGTTGCCCCCACACCACTATGCTGTCTAACTGCTCGTGCCATGGCTGGTGACTGATTGCTCGTGTCAGTTTTGTCTCGGAGATATAACCCCCCCCCCTGCACCGGGTAGAGAGTATCAAACCTCTTGGTATCGCACGCACACCAAAGTGGGCCTGGTGTACCATACCGCTGAGTCTAGGATGCTCCCTTGGGGTTAAAACAAAGCCCACACCTCACCTCCCATAACTGGCTCAAGGGTATGAGTGGATAACTCGTCCCTTAAAGGGCAAAAGAGTGGATAACTCGCGCCCAGGGAATGAAAAGAAAAAAAAAAAAAAAAAAAGAAGTAATGAGCTCCAGTTTCTCCAGCTTCTTTGATCCTTAGCTGCCAACCGTCAAAGCAGTCAGTGGCCATCATGCCTTGTGGCGTCTTGTAGGGCAACAACAAATTGATTCCACTTTGCTCGGTTGGTGGCCATCCTTTGTACAGTACCCCAACTCTGGTTCATACCTCGCATCTCAGCCTCCACAGTCCTTCGCCAAGTTGTTTTTGGTCAGACTCTCTTTCGTTTTCCTTCAGGGGTCCAAAGCATAGCTGTTCTTGTGATGACATCGGGGTCTCTTCTGATGACATGGCCAACCCAGCTCCAGCGTCTGCCAGCTATGATGGTGTGCATGTCCTCTTGCTTGCACCGAGTAAGCAGATCTTGGTTGGTGATGGTATTCAACCAAAAGATTCAGATAACAGTAGTCAACAACCAAAATGTACCAGAAATGAAAATAGCTGATCTTAACTAATTTTGGTGTGCTGAAAACGAAAATGACATTAAAAAAATGTTGATTGGCTCTAGTTTTCAAGATATATGCTACTAGTTTATTTAATTACGGTCAATTTATATATATGACTGATTGAACTGACCGTGCCATTTGAATCCAGATTAGACGAGCAACATTCATTCAAAGCGGCCAAGTATAGCGATCTGGCAGCGGATCTGAGACACGATGGATTCAGTGCAAGGGTCATGGCGGTTGAAGTGGGCGCAAGAGGGCTTGTGGCTGCATCAGTGTATGATTTATTGAAACTGTTGGGGCTGAAGGGACAGTCTAGAACAAGGGCACTGAAGAGGCTTAGTGAAACTGCCGAAAAGGCATCAGGCTGGCTGTGGAACAACCGCAATGGGCAATGGAAATCGTGACAATAAACGCTGCAGTACAAAACAACAAAATTTTTTCTAAGTCCACAGCGCTGAGTTTTTCTGGTGTACTAGTAAAAGGGCTGCGACTCTGGGGCGATGTATACTATAGGGAGTGTGTCAGGTACAGAATTTCAGTGGCTTGCGGCGCGCAGTGGCTAAGGCTCGTCGGCTGAAGCTCATGTCTCAGTGTGTGTCCTTAGTTGTGAAGGGCGACGGAACGAACGGAATAATTTGTCTTCTCTTTGTTACTTTCACAATTGCCCCCACGTTGTGGATTAGAAGTTGCTACCGTAAGTGAAATGGGTTCATTTTCGATACAAGACAACAGGAAGCTGAGACGCTTGGGAGTCATGACCCAAGTGGGCCCGCCCCCCTTAGAGTGTAAAGGAGTAATCGGGCCGAAACACTTGTCGGATGGGGGGGACTTCTTCTGATGATCAGATTGCTTCCTGTTGTATCGCTCTGTAAAGAGTTTCCTATCATAGTTGCATGGTCAAACCAGTGACGAGCGGGAAAAGACTGATTGACTTCTGGAAAGACAGATGACACTGGGAAAGACTAGAAACCGGCTGACCGGGTTAGCACCCCGTAAGCTGTATTCAATTGCTATAGGACCCAAAAACGATAGATGCCCCCAGGATTCACCGAAAGGGGGGGAGGATGATGAATCCACAGGCGCCTCAATGGAATCGACCAGTCCCGTTACACGGACTTCGAGCTCTGAACAACGGCTGGAATTTCCATGTGCCTGTGGTAGGGAATTCTCTACTCAGAGAGGAATGAAAATCCACAGAACGAAAAAGGGGTGTGGGAGGTCATCAGGGGGAGATCAACAGCGCTCTGTCTTGACGGATAAGACGTTAGAAGAACGCAGCCAGGAGTCAATCCACAGTGCTGAGTACATTCAAGTTGATCTGCCAGATGATGATCTCACTCACTTCTTGGATGGGAAGAGAGATGCAATAAAGTTTCCACCTGCCAGTGCAAAAGGGCTTTGGGAACAGCTGGACGAAGCCTTGGCAAAAGAGTTGGATAACAGCCTGAAGCAGCTAACTTTGGAGAAGAAGCTGGAAATCTTCGGCGACATAATATATCTGCACTGTCGCAAAGTGTTCGGAGTGAGGGAGGCAAGGGAAAGTAACCCACCACGGAAAAGTAGAAGACAAATTAAAATAGATGA
This sequence comes from Oreohelix idahoensis, assembly GCA_024509875.1. Classification (NCBI taxonomy): domain Eukaryota; kingdom Metazoa; phylum Mollusca; class Gastropoda; order Stylommatophora; family Oreohelicidae; genus Oreohelix; species Oreohelix idahoensis. The sequence continues at coordinate 73,940 of JAMPIV010002267.1, read as the reverse complement.
AATCAGGAAACAGAAGAAGCATGCCCGAAAACTGTTCAAGAACGCAGTTGCCACAGAGAAGGAAGGGTTACGGCAAGTTTGGGAGCACCTGAAAGGCCAACATAATGCCCTTTGTAGAGCGGAAAGGTTGTGCGGAAGAGAAGGAAGACTCGAAGGGATAGGGAAAGATTCTTTAGGGAGCCCTTCAAGTTTGCCAAAGAACTGTTTGAGCAGCCACGATCGGGTACGCTAAACATCAGGAAAGAAGACCTGGAAGAACACCTTAGAATGACATATTCAGATGGTCGCAAAAATGAGCCGCTCAGCAGCATGGCAGGCCTTAAATGGCCGGGTAAGCCAGGAGCTGAATTTAACACCAAGCCCCCAACGGTGCAAGAGGTAGAAAGCATTGTCCAGAAAGCTCAGTGCAAGTCAGCTCCAGGTCCTAATGGTGTTCCATATGTGGTGTATAAAAGATGCCCTGAGGTTCTCAAACGACTGCTCCGTTTACTGAAGAATGCGTGGAAAACCCAACTCGTAAGCAAGGAATGGAGAAAGGCAAATGGAGTCTACATCCCGAAGGAACAAAATTCCACAGACATCAGTCAGTTCAGGCCAATCTCACTACTCAATGTGGAAGGGAAGATATTCTTCTCAGTAATGGCGAAAAGACTCACTACATACCTCCTGGCAAATGGGTACATTGACACTACCATTCAGAAAGGAGGTATCCCAGGTACACCAGGATGTCTAGAGCATGCCACAATGATCTGGGAAGCAATCCAAAAGGCAAAGTCTGACAGAACAAACCTCCATGTAATCTGGTTGGATCTAGCGAATGCTTATGGATCCGTTCCACACCAGATGTTGTGGCAGGCCCTAGAAATGTATCATGTTCCACAAGAGATTGCAGCAATGCTGAAGCTGTATTTTGCAGGGTTTTCTGTCAGATTTTCAACCAGAGAGTGCACAACGAAGTGGATTGGCCTTGAAGTTGGAATTGCAATGGGATGTACCATCTCTCCGATACTATTCGTCATGGCTATGCAGGTAATCCTCAATGCGGCTGAAGGAATGGCTATAGGTCCAAAGCTCGGTGGAATGTGTCACATGCCACCGCTGAAAGCATTCATGGATGACACAACAATTCTGACGTCAGATGAACATCAGGCCCGGAGGATGTTAGCACGCCTGGATGAACTAGTCAGCTGGTGCAGAATGAGCTTCAAACCCAAGAAGTCGAGAAGCCTATCAGTCAGGAAAGGGAAGATAGCATAGGTCATATTCACGGTTTCTAGCCAAAGAATCCCTACTGTCATTGAGGAACCTGTTAAAAGTCTTGGCAGGGTGTACGATGCCTCTTTAAAAGACTCGAAGGCAGTGCAAGAGACAATAGAAATGGCAGACAGAGGACTACAGATCATAGACCAAAGCAGACTCCTGGGAAAGTTCAAACTGTGGTGCCTCCAGTTCATGTTGATACCGAAGTTGCTGTGGCCACTGCTTATATATGAAATAAGCACAAGTACAGTGGAAGCTATAGAGCAGAAGGTCAACAAGTTCATGATAAAATGGCTAGGGGTACCACCAGGTCTGTCAGATGTAGCACTGTACTGCAAAAAGTCAAAACTTCTGCTTCCCTTCAAGTCAGTTGTTGAAGAGTACAAAGTTGGAAAAGCAAGGCTTGCAATGATGCTATGCGAGTCAGCTGATGACGTGGTTAAGTCCATTCAGCCCACACTGAAAACGGGAAGGAAGTGGAGAGTGGAAGAAGCTGTTGATGCTGCTGAAGAGTCACTCAAACTGAGAGAGGTAATCGGATACACACAAACGAATAGACGGGAATTTGGGCATGGTGACATCCGCTGGTGGTCCAAGGCATCAAGCAGGGAATGCAGAGACATGGTAGTTCAGGAGATACGAGGAGCTGAGAATGATAAGAGGTTGCAAAAAGCAGTGCAGCAGGTCCAACAAGGCCAATGGACTACATGGGAAGGAGCCCTGCAGAGATCCTTGACATGGAATGATATATGGCATATGGCACCTCTTAGGCTCAGCTTCGTGGTTAGATCAATGTATGACCTGCTGCCATCGGCCACCAACCTTGTGAAATGGGGAAAGTCAGATGATGAGCAGTGCCCCCTGTGCCAGGGGAGGCAGACACTTGAACACGTGCTCTCAGCGTGTAAGGTGGCATTAGGGCAAGGACGATACACTTGGCGCCATAACAAAGTGCTAAATGAGCTTGCTGCGACAATAGATCAGGCAAGAATGAAAGCGAATAGCAAAGTCCGGCCAGACACCACAAATACATACTTTCTGAGGGCAGGAAAGTCAGCACACCCCAAACCGAGTAAGCCTGGTAGCAGTTTACCATCTCTTCTTGACTGTGCAAACGACTGGGAGATGGCGGTAGACCTACCTGGATGGGGGGCATATCCAGAGAGTATCAGAAAATTGCGGAGACGGCCGGATATAGTGCTTCATTCTTCAGCAACGCTTCAGGTCATACTGATTGAACTGACCGTGCCATTTGAATCCAGATTAGACGAGCAACATTCATTCAAAGTGGCCAAGTATAGCGATCTGGCCGCGGATCTGAGACACGATGGATTCAGTGCAAGGGTCATGGCGGTTGAAGTGGGTGCAAGAGGGCTTGTGGCTGCATCAGTGTATGATTTATTGAAACTGTTGGGGCTGAAGGGACAGTCTAGAACAAGGGCACTGAAGAGGCTTAGCGAAACTGCCGAAAAGGCATCAGGCTGGCTGTGGAACAACCGCAATGGGCAATGGAAATCGTGACAATAAACGCTGCAGTACAAAACAACAAAATTTTTCTAAGTCCACAGCGCTGAGTTTTTCTGGTGTACTAGTAAAAGGGCTGCGACTCTGGGGCGATGTATACTATAGGGAGTGTGTCAAGTACAGAATTTCAGTGGCTTGCGGCGCGCAGTGGCTAAGGCTCGTCGGCTGCGCGCTCATGTCTCAGTATGTATCCTTAATTGTGAAGGGCGACGGAACGAACGGAATAATTTGTCTTCTCTTTGTTACTTTCACAATTGCCCCCACGTTGTGGATTAGAAGTTGCTACCGTAAGTGAAATGGGTTCATTTTCGATACAAGACAACAGGAAGCTGAGACGCTTGGGAGTCATGACCAAAGTGGGCCCGCCCCCCCTTAGAGTGTAAAGGAGTAATCGGGCCGAAACACTTGTCGGATGGGGGGGACTTCTTCTGATGATCAGATTGCTTCCTGTTGTATCGCTCTGTAAAGAGTTTCCTATCATATGATGCAACTGTTGTGGGCAATTGCATAATTTTTTCTGACCAATAAAAATGTAACTAGAAGTTGATGATGCAATCCTACCTATGATTACATCACCTTTGTGTATAAATATCTTATCTCTGATAAAATTTTGCCATTAGTTAGTGCATTTGTCCTTATCAAAAGTATCGTAGTTAGAAATGCCTAGGACATGTGTGAACAGTGCTAATAATTTCTGTTATATATGTGGTGAGGTGACATTTGTATCACAAAAACGAAATATAACTAAAGTGATTAAGAAGGCGTACAGTTTGTATTTTGGCTGCAGAATAGGAGATCAAGATAAGAGCTGTGGTTGACTGGCAAAAGGCAAGCTATGCCTTTTGCAGTCCCAATGATTTGGAGAGAGCCCACTGATCATCTCAACAACTGTTATTTTTGCATGGTCCCTCCAATTGGGAAAGGCATATCAAAGAAGAAAAAATGGACTCTGGAATATCCAAACATCCCCTCTGCAATACGTCCGGTACCACATGGCGATGACCTACCAGTTCCCAAAGTGCCAGAATCATTTTCAGCTGCTTCCACTGATGAAGAAGAGGACATTGGTGGTCCTGAATCATCAACCTCAAGCGACCCAGATTTTGAACAAACTATATCCACTAAACCACACTTAATAACCCAAGGTGAACTGAATGATCTTGTAAGAGATCTGAAGAACAAGGCGGAGCTTTTGGGTTCCAGATTGCAACAGTGGAATCTCCTGGCAGAAGATGTTACAATTTCTGTGTATAGGAACCGCCAAAAGCCGCTTATTACATTCTTTTTCAAAGAGGGTGACCTTTCTGCATGCCACAACATTTCTGGTTTAATAGCAGCCCTCAAAATCATATACATACCGGAAGAGTGGAGGCTTTTCACTGATTCATCCAAGACGAGTCTTAAAGCTGTTTTGTTGAATAATGGTAATGTGTTACCGTCAATTCCAGTTGGTCACACAGTTCATATGAAAGAAACTTATGAAAACATTAAGCAGCTTTTGAAGTGTATAAACTACGATCATCATCATTGGTCACTTTGCGGTGACTAAAAATTGGTCGCTCTTTTGCTTGGACTACAGGGTGGATACACCAAGTACTGTTGCTTTCTCTGTGAGTGGGATAGCCGTGCACAAAGTGACCATTACATCAGAAGATATTGGCCAATCAGGCAGTCATTGCAGCCTGGCAGTAAGAACGTTGAGAACCCAGCACTTGTCGACACCAGCAAGATTTTGTTGCCACCCTTGCACATTAAGCTGGGTCTCATGAAAAACTTTGTCAAGGCAATGGAGAAAAACAGATGAGGCTTTCAAATACCTCATCAGAAAATTTCCAAGACTGAGTGAAGCTAAAATAAGAGAGGGAGTATTTGTTGGTCCGCAAATTCGAAAACTTCTTCATGATGATGAGTTTCTTTGCATGTTGCATAGCAAGGAAAAAGCAGCATGGCTAGCATTTAAGTCAGTGGTGGACAATTTTCTTGGAAACAACAGATCTGATAATTACTGTTGATTGTCTCGTTATTTAGTTTGTTTTCCCGACTAGAGTTACTTACCTTTATGGGAGCTCTTCTGCTCCTTCTTCCGACTTCCTGTTTCCAAGATGTCCGATTAAATACGTCCTATGTATTCAGTGTGTTTGGTCTTAGTGATTATGCTTCGTAACGTGAGTATGTATGACAGCCAGCCACGTCTCATTATTTCTTACAATATTTACTATATAAAACAGTAAAGATCAACATGGTGGCAGCGGTGTTTATTTCTACAGAATTCGAACTATTCTGCTGAAGATCTTGTAACACGTGTGCTGACTCATAGACTGGTAGGTTATTGCTTGCATACCATTGTTAGACATTTCGTCATGGCAGAACGGCCCTTATTTTGGTTACCACCCTGCCTAGACATAAATAACGTTGAACCAGACACATTTCGTAAATGGAGACGACAGTTAGAACTATACATGCATGCAATAGAGGCGGCCTCTAAACCTGATTCTGTTCGGGCGGCCATCATTCTACACTGTGCTGGACCTCAAGCTGTTGAAGTTTTTGATCAACTTGCAGAGGAAGGAGACCACTCTAATTCTACTAAAATTCTCGATTTGCTCCAGAACCATTGTAGCTCACGAAGCAATGAAGTATTACATACGTTCAGATTCTGGAACACACCTCTTCAAGAACCTTTTAATTCTGTTTTGACTGAGCTGAGAACTAAGGCAGACTTATGCAACTTTAACAACAAGGATCGTATGATAAGAGACAAAATTGTCTTTACTGTCAACAAAAGGTTACAAGAGAAGCTCTTGAGAGAAGCTGACCTCGATCTAAAGAAAGCCATTCATATATGCAGAGTCTTCGAGCAAACTGGAAACGACATAAGAGAGATGAGTAATACAGTTCAACCTTCTGAAGCAAGGATTGAACAGGTACAGAAAAATTTACTCAACCATAAACCTCCCAAGAGAGACACTTTGCAGCATACTGGTAAAGCCTGTCATTACTGTGGACAGAAACATCCATTGATTAAGAAAAAAGTGTCCTGCATGGGGGAAGTTTTGCTCAAACTGTGGGGGAAGAAACCATTTCAAAGTTAAACTCAAGAAAGTTCACACTGTTCACACAGAGTCAGTGGAAGATTCTGAAGTTTTCCTTAATTGTGTGAAGTCTAGCAAAGCTTGTACATCTGCACAACTCATTATCAATGGAAAAATGGTAAAATTTCAGTTATACACAGCAGCTGATGTGAATACAATCTGTCAACGCTTTGTGATGCAAGAACAACTGTTACCCACTAAACAGAGGTTTTTTATGTGGAATGGTACTAAGATGACTCCACTGGGAGAAGTTCTATTAACTGCTGAGAATCCTAAGACTGGGACAAAACACAATATAAGGTTTACTGTTGTGAAAAATAGATTCACATGTTTGCTGGGCAACAACACACTGCAGGATCTACAGTTTGTGACAGTAAACACAAACAAATTTATTGCTAAGGTGGCTACTGACAGTTCAGAAAATGATCATAACTCTGATAACCATCTAGGTGTCCTGGGTGAAGATGTGTTGCATATTGATCCTAATATTCGTCCAAAGGCACTGCCGTGCAGAAAAATACCATTTTCACTTAAGAGCAAGGTAAAGTCAGAGCTTCAAAATCTAATGAACAGAGGTATATTAATACCGGTAGAGGAACCGACTGAATGGGTTAACCAAATGGCTGTTGTTGAAAAGTCTGATGGTTCTTTAAGAATATGCATTGATCCTAGACCCCTGAATGAGGCTTTGCAGAGAGAGCATTACAGATTACCAACTTTGGATGATGTATTGCCTGAACTCAATAATGCCAAGATTTTCACGAAGCTGGATATCAAGGAAGCATTCTGGCATATCAAACTTGATGAGAAGTCTAGTAAAACTTACAACAATGATCACACCTTATGGTAGGTTCAGATGGTCTAGACTACCATTTGGCTTGAATGTAAGCAGTGAAATTTTCCAGAGGCATCTAGCACAAGCTCTTGAAGGTCTTCATGGTTGCATCAATGTTGCTGATGACATAGTTATTGCAGGTTGTGGATCAAACAGACAGCAAGCAATTAAGGACCATGATCTGAAGCTTAAAGCACTGAAACATAGGTGTCAAGAGAAAGGCATTAAACGGAATGAAGCTAAAGCTCAAGAGAAGAAAGAAGAAATTACCTTCATGGGTCACCTTATTACTGCTCGAGGTGTTGAACCAGACAAGAAAAAGGTTGAGACAATACTAAACATGCCCATTCCTAAGGACTGTCATGAGGTTTGCAGATTTTGTGGCATGATACAGTATCTAGCAAAGTTCCTCAACAATCTTTCAGAAGTTCTTCATCCAATTAGAGAACTTACACGTAAGGATACTCCCTTTATCTGGTCTGCTGAATGCGAACAAGCTTTCAAGAGTGTCAAGAAACTGATTACTTCTACTCCAGTACTCGCATACTATGATCCTGATGAATCTTTATGTATTCAAGTTGATAGTAGCAGCTATGGACTTGGGGCTGTCCTCCTACAAAATGGTCATCCAACAGAGTTTGCTTCTAGAGCTCTAACTGAAACAGAACAATGCTGGGCTCAAATTGAGAAGGAGCTCTTAGCTGTTGTATATGGTTTGGAACGCTTTGACCAGTACACTTATGGAAGGAAAGTTACAGTCATCAATGACCATAAACCTTTGGCGGCCATCGTTAAGAAACCTCTGAGTCAAATTTCTCGAAGACTGCAGAATTTACTGATGCGCAGCCATCGATATGACTTTGAATTCCAATGGGTACAAGGTTCCGATCTTCTTATAGCCGACACACTGTCCAGAGCTTGTATTCATACTGTCACATTGGATTCCTTAGCTGATAGAGAAAGCAATGCAGGAGCTGATGCACCTGTAAGATTACCTGAAATACCAGATGTGATGATGGAAAAGATTAAAGCTGAAACTCTCAAAGACAGCGTGCTTCAGAGGTTGAAGTCGACCATTTTGCATGGGTGGCCTACAAAAAAGTCTGATGTACCAGCTGAGCTTATGCCCTATTTTGACATTTGTGATACGCTGACAACAGAACAAGTCATAATACTGAAAGGAGAGCGTATTCTTATCCCAAAAGCCCTGAGGCTTGAAATCAAGCAAAAGCTACACGCTGCTCATCTTGCATTTGACAGCATGATGCGCCGGGCCAGAAGTTGTCTGTTTTGGATCGGCATGACAGCTGAGATTCGACAGATAGCTGACAGTTGTCCAGAATGTCAAGAAACGAAGGCAAGGAATACTAAAGAACCTTTAAACCAACACTCAAGAGGTTTATCACTCTGGGAGAAAGTTGACACTGACATCTTTATTATAGAAGGCCGATATTATTTAGTCCTGATTGACTACTTCTCCAACTTCATTGAAGTAGACTTTCTACCTACAATGACAGCACAGTTAGTCATCAGGAAATTGAAGTCTCATTTTGCTCGTTATGGTGTCCCCAAAGTTATTGTATCTGACCAAGGTACTCAGTTTACGTCTGCACAGTTCAGATCATTTACTGCTAGATGGGGAATACTTCATGTTAAATCAGCACCAGGTCACCATAAAGCCAATGGATTAGCTGAATCTGCTGTGAAACTCATCAAGGGTATGATGAGAAAGACTGTTCAGGACAATACAGATGCATATGAGGCACTACTTGAACTTCGTAATACGCCGAGACAAGGGTTTGATCAAAGTCCAGCAGAAATACTGTTCAACAGGAAACTGCGTACACTGATACCTTCTGCAGTGAAACTCGTTGCATCTCACAGTAGAGTTATTGAAAGTAGAGGCAAGAGAGACAGATCAGTGAAGAAGTATTATGATAAAACTGCTCATGATCTGCCCAAGTTGTCTCACCAGCCAGTCTACTATCAAGACCCTGAACAACCAAACTGGCAACCTGGAAGGATTGATAAGAGGCTCTCTGAAAGAACAACACCTTTCACACCTGATCCCGAGGACCTGGAAATTGATGTCTCCTCTCCAGTTCTACCCGAGCAACAGGTTGTTTTGCCAGACATGGAAAACACTAGTGAAGTGAACATTTCCAATCCTCCAGAAGTTGATCCTTCAACTCCAGCTACTTCTAGTCCTGGGAAAGCTGGCAAAGAACATTCTCTCCTACCATCTTGCCCTAAGAGACCTCAAAGAGATCGCAAGAAACCCTCTTGGATGAATGACTTTGTTCACTCATAAAGAAGGGGGGATGTTGATTGTCTCGTTATTTAGTTTGTTTTCCCGACTAGAATTACTTACCTTTATGGGAGCTCTTCTGCTCCTTCTTCCGACTTCCTGTTTCCAAGATGTCCGATTAAATACGTCCTATGTATTCAGTGTGTTCGGTCTTAGTGATTAAACTTCATAACGTGAGAATATATGACAGCCAGCCACGTCTCATTATATTTAATAATATTTACTACACACGAAGGTAAATATCAACAATTACAATGAAATTGTAGAAAATCTCCTTCTGAAGTATAAGAGTCTTTGCTGCAATATGTCTTTGAAAATTCGATTTCTGGATTCTCATCTGGATTTCTTTACATCAAACTGTGGAGCAGTCAGTGATGAGCATGGTGAACGATTTCACCAGGACATTGCTGCTATGGAGACAAGGTATCAAGGCAATTGGAGCCCTTCAATGCTTGCTGATTACTGTTGGACTGTGACAAGAGACACTTCATCGATTGACTACAAGAAGCAAGCAAAGAGAGCTCGAACAGCGACTGAATAATGATGGAATGGGTTCAAATGTGCCTTTTTAAAACATGATATGTGAACTTTAAATAATGTTTTTATTTGTTCTATCATTTTATGTTGAAATATCAATTAATTGAGTATGTAACCACAATTTTTATAATGCTAAAGTAGAAAGACTAGCTGTTCACCCCAGAGAATTAAACAAGCATACATTATTTGTATTACTGTAATGTAAATTCATCATTTAAAAAAAAACCAGAGCCAATTGGTGAATTTCATTATGATATTTGAAATCAGCATGTCAAAATCAATAAGAAATGGTATACTTAATTTCTGGTACAAATAACTTTTGAAAATTTGTTGACTAGTGTAATTTTTCTTAGGCATATTGTGTGAAAAGAGGACAATTTCGACATTTCCTTCTCTGTAACTCTCCAGCATTCTGCACCATAGAGAAGCACAGAAAGCACACAGCTCTGATATAATCTTAATTTTGTGCTTGTGCTGTATTGATTGGACTTCCAGATGTTGTTTAGGCTAAAAAAGGCTGTTCTTGCCTTATTCATTCTGATGTTGATGTCTTTGCCTGCCCCGCCGTCTGGTGTTGCTATGCATCCTAGGTATGTGAAGGTGTCTGTCTGTACCAGTTGCTGATTCCTTACTGATATGGGCTCAGGGTTGCTCACATTGAGCGTCATGACCTCTGACTTCTTTAAATTGATGTTCAAGCCCACCTGCTGGCTAAACTTGTTAAGTCTATCCGTTTTTTCCTGGATGTGTTGATGTGAATGTGCTAGTAGTGCAATGTCATCTGCATATTCCAGATCTTCCAATGTAGAAAATGTAGTCCATCTTATTCCTCTTGGACTGCCCTCTGTTGTCTGGCGCATCACACAGTCTATGACTGTTAAAAATAGAGTGGTTGATAAGGGGCATCCCTCTCGTACTCCTGTCTTCACCTCAAAGGTTAGGTTTCTCTGCCCAACACTACACGTAAAGTTGGCATAGAGGCTTTTTATGATTGACACTATGCAGCTTGGAATTCCAGAAGCCCTCAGTATTTTCCATAAACTGTCCCTATGTATACTGTCACAAGCCTTTTCAAAATCAACGAAATTAATGTACAGCTGTCTTTGCCATTCTGAGCACTACTCTATAATGTTCCTGAGGGTAAAAAGTAGTATCTACACTCATGTTATCTTACCTGGCTACCCAGATTGTAGTAGTATCTACACTCATGTTATCTTACCTGACTACCCAGATTGTAGTAGTATCTACACTCATGTTATCTTACCTGACTACCCAGATTGTAGTAGTATCTACACCCATAGTATCTTAACTGCCTACCTAGATTGTAGTAGTATCTACACCCATGTTATCTTACCTGACTACCCAGATTGTAGTAGTATCTACACTCATGTTATCTTACCTGACTACCCAGATTGTAGTAGTATCTACACCCATAGTATCTTAACTGCCTACCTAGATTGTAGTAGTATCTACACCCATGTTATCTTACCTGACTACCCAGATTGTAGTAGTATCTACACTCATGTTATCTTCCTGACTACCCAGATTGTAGTAGTATCTACACCCATAGTATCTTAACTGCCTACCTAGATTGTAGTAGTATCTACACCCATGTTATCTTACTTGACTACCCAGATTGTAGTAGTATCTACACTCATGTTATCTTCCTGACTACCCAGATTGTAGTAGTATCTACACCCATAGTATCTTAACTGCCTACCTAGATTGTAGTAGTATCTACACCCATGTTATCTTACCTGACTACCCAGATTGTAGTAGTATCTACACTCATGTTATCTTACCTGACTACCCAGATTGTAGTAGTATCTACACCCATAGTATCTTAACTGCCTACCTAGATTGTAGTAGTATCTACACCCATGTTATCTTACCTGACTACCCAGATTGTAGTAGTATCTACACTCATGTTATCTTCCTGACTACCCAGATTGTAGTAGTATCTACACCCATAGTATCTTAACTGCCTACCCAGATTGTAGTTGTATCTACACCCATGTTATCTTACCTGAATACCCAGATTGTAGTAGTATCTACACCCATGTAATCTTACCTGACTACCCAGATTATAGTAGCATCTACACCCATGTTATCTTACTTGACTACCCAGATTGTAGTATTATTTACACCCATTTTATCTTACCTGACTACCCAGATTGTAGTAGTATCTTCTTCTTCTTCTTTGATCCTTAGCCGCCGACCGTCAAAGCAGTCAGTGGCCATCACGCCTAGTGGCGTCTTGTAGGGCAACAACAAATTGATTCCACTTTGCTCGGTCAGCAGCCATCCTTCGTACAGTGCCCCAACTCTGGTTCATTCTTTGCATCTCAGCCTCCACAGTCCTCCGCCAAGTTGTTTTTGGTCGGCCTCTCGTTCATTTTCCTTCAGGGGTCCAAAGCATAGCTGTTCTTGTGATGGCATCGGGGTCTCTTCTGAGGACATGGCCAACCCAGCTCCAGCGTCTGCCAGCTATGATGGTGTGCATGTCCTCTTGCTTGCTCCGAGTAAGCAGATCTTGGTTGGTGATGGTATTCGGCCAAAAGATTCGGTGAATTTTTCTTAGGCATGTTGTGTGAAAAGAGGACGATTTCGACATTTCCTTCTCTGTAACTCTCCAGCATTCTGCACCATAGAGAAGCACAGAAAGCACACAGCTCTGATATAATCTTAATTTTGTGCTTGTGCTGTATTGATTTGACTTCCAGATGTTGTTTAGGCTAAAAAAGGCTGTTCTTGCCTTATTCATTCTGATGTTGATGTCTTTGCCTGCCCCGCCGTCTGGTGTTGCTATGCATCCTAGGTATGTGAAGGTGTCTGTCTGTACCAGTTGCTGATTCCTTACTGATATGGGCTCAGGGTTGCTCACATTGAGCGTCATGACCTCTGACTTCTTTAAATTGATGTTCAAGCCCACCTGCTGGCTAAACTTGTTAAGTCTATCCGTTTTTTCCTGGATGTGTTGATGTGAATGTGCTAGTAGTGCAATGTCATCTGCATATTCCAGATCTTCCAATGTAGAAAATGTAGTCCATCTTATTCCTCTTGGACTGCCTTCTGTTGTCTGGCGCATCACACAGTCTATGACTGTTAAAAATAGAGTGGTTGATAAGGGGCATCCCTCTCGTACTCCTGTCTTCACCTCAAAGGTTAGGTTTCTCTGCCCAACACTACACGTAAAGTTGGCATAGAGGCTTTTTATGATTGACACTATGCAGCTTGGAATTCCAGAAGCCCTCAGTATTTTCCATAAACTGTCCCTATGTATACTGTCAAAAGCCTTTTCAAAATCAATGAAGTTAATGTACTGCTGTCTTTGCCATTCTGAGCACTGCTCTATAATGTTTCTGAGAGTGAATATATGATCTACACATCTTCTGTTCTTTCTAAATCCTGCTTGTTCTTTCCTCAGTTTGTGGTCTACTGCTTTTGAAATTCTCTGTATAATTATCCTGCCTAGTATTTTGCTGGGAACTGAGAGAAGAGTGATTCCTCTCCAATTATTGCAGTCTGCAAGATCTCCCTTCTTGGGCAATTTGACAATTATTCCTTTGTTCCACTCTGAGGGTGTTGTCCCTGATTTCCACACGTGTGCAAATAGTGGTTCTAATAGTTCTGCTACTAGCTCAGGGTCTGTCTTAAATAACTCTGCATTTAAGTTATCATGGCCAGGAGCTTTTCCATTCTTTAACCCTTTGATTGCTGTGATGATTTCTTCTTTTCGTGGAGTGTCTGTATTTACATCTAGATCGTTTTCAGCCTCAGGAACATTCAATTGTGTCTCTGGTGGTTCCCTGTTCAGAGTTTCTCTGAAGTGCTCTGCCCATCTTGTTTCCTGTCCCTCTGCTGTCGTGATGAGATTTCCTTGCTTATCTCTACTAATGTAATATTGTTTGCACCTCATTTTCCGCTGATGAATTTAGTTATTTTGTACACTGTGCTTTGTTCATTTCTCAGTGCTGCCTCTTCTGCCTGTCTTGCAAGATCATCTAGGAAATTCCTTTTGTTGGCTCGGGTTTGGCGTTTAACTTCCTTGTCCAGCTGACTGTACTGTTCGCTATATAGTTGCTTTAACCTGGGGGACTTTGCTTCTGTTTTCTTTCTTTTCATTTCCTTTCTCAGTGTTATGGTGTTTAATGTTTCTGGTGTTATCCAGTCTTGCTTCTTCCTTTCCTGGAATCCCAAGCATGATTTGCTGCTTTCCTTATAAATTGTTGAAATGGTGTTGAATTTCTGGTTTATATCATCAGTCAATGTCTTTTCCTGTCTTTTGGCAAATTGATATCGTTTCTTTATGTCAGCCGCAAAAGCTTTTCTGGTAAGGGGGTCCTTCAATTTGCTGATGTCAAACCTTTTCTGTGTAGTTGCAATTGGTCCAGCTCTTCTTAGTTTCACTTTCAGTTTTGCTACTACTAAATGGTGATCACTTCCCACATCTGCACCTCTTCTTACCTTCACATCTTGTAATGCATGTCTCCATCTACCGTTAATCATGATGTGGTCTATCTGGTTTCTGTCCCGACCATTTGGTGATTCCCTTGTTACTTGACTACCCAGATTGTAGTATTATCTACACCCATTTTATCTTACCTGACTACCCAGATTGTAGTAGTATCTACACCCATGTTATCTTACCTGACTGCCCAGATTGTAGTAGTGTCTACACCTATGTTATATCACCTGACTACCCAGGTTGAACAGATATTACATCATGTTATCTTACCAGATTCACCAGGTTGTAGTAACAGTCTGGATAATTCCTTCGACATCTTATTGCTTGTTTGTAACTGTACTAAGCCTCCTGGTTCTTCTTCAGTGCTTCCTTGACTATGCCCTGATTCATCCAAGCAGCTGCAAAATCTGGCCTGGACGACACAGATAACGACATAATAGAATAAGGAGTGATTCTATATTTGTAACTTTAATGAAGGGGTATGGGCATGCAGGCTGACTGAAAAGTCACTTCCTATTGTGTATATCCTGTCACTCCCATCCAGCTAGTTAATATGAAACAAACATCAAAACAAGAACAAACAACTGTATTTTTATTTCACTAAATGCTTTGTCACATTAGTATTACAACCTTGAGATCCAGTTTGTTCAACACATGATGTCATGGAAGGCAGCAAATTTTTGCTGTCTCCTGTAATGTCAGTCTATTAAGCCATTTTAGATTTTTTGTTTGTTTATTTATTGTTTCTGGGAACATATAATTAAACAAAAAACTACAACTTATTTGTCAAACGGCAGTGAGTGCATATTGTTGTGATAATTGTGTCATGTATATCTAGTGGATACAAGTGAGGATATAAACATTTAAAGATAGGACATGACTTTTCAATCACCGTGTCCAATAAAGGATTGAGATGGTGCTACTGTTGTCAAGAGATGACAAGAACCAGACAAGTGTCAGTAGAACAAGAGATGACAAGAACCAGACAAGTGTCAGTAGAACAAGAGATGACAAGTGTCAGTAGAACAAGAGATGACAAGAACCAGACAAGTGTCAGTAGAACAAGAGATGACAAGAACTAGACAAGTGTCAGTAGAACAAGAGATGACAAGAACCAGACAAGTGTCAGTAGAACTAGAGATGACAAGAACCAGACAAGTGTCAGTAGAACAAGAGGTGACAAGTGTCAGTAGAACGTGAGATGACAAGAACCAGACAAGTGTCAGTAGAACATGAGATGACAAGAACCAGACAAGTGTCAGTAGAACAAGAGATGACAAGAACCAGACAAGTGTCAGTAGAACAAGAGGTCATAAGTGTCAGTAGAACAAGAGATGACAAGAACCAGACAAGTGTCAGTAGAACAAGAGATGACAAGAACCAGACAAGTGACAGTAGAACAAGAGGTGACAAGAACCAGACAAGTGACAGTAGAACAAGAGGTGACAAGAACCAGACAAGTGACAGTAGAACAAGAGATGACAAGAACCAGACAAGTGACAGTAGAACAAGAGGTGACAAGAACCAGACAAGTGTCAGTAGAACAAGAGATGACAAGAACCAGACAAGTGACAGTAGAACAAGAGGTGACAAGAACCAGACAAGTGTCAGTAGAACAAGAGGTGACAAGAACCAGACAAGTGAGAGTAGAACAAGAGGTGACAAGAACCAAACAAGTGACAGTAGAACAAGAGGTGACAAGAACCAGACAAGTGTCAGTAGAACAAGAGATGACAAGAACCAGACAAGTGACAGTAGCACAAGAGATGACAAGAACCAGACAAGTGTCAGTAGAACAAGAGATGACAAGAACCAGACAAGTGACAGTAGAACAAGAGGTGACAAGAACCAGACAAGTGTCAGTAGAACAAGAGATGACAAGTGTCAGTAGAACAAGAGATGACAAGAACCAGACAAGTGTCAGTAGAACATGAGATGACAAGAACCAGACAAGTGTCAGTAGAACAAGAGATGACAAGAACCAGACAAGTGTCAGTAGAACAAGAGGTGACAAGTGCCAGTAGAACAAGAGATGTCAAGAACTAGAAAAGTGTCAGTAGAACAAGAGATGACAAGAACCAGACAAGTGCCAGTAGAACAAGAGATGACAAGAACCAGACAAGTGTCAGTAGAACAAGAGATGACAAGAACCAGACAAGTGTCAGTAGAACAAGAGATGACAAGAACCAGACAAGTGTCAGTAGAACAAGAGATGTCAAGAATCAGACAAGTGTCAGTAGAACAAGAGATGACAAGAACCAGATAAGTGTCAGTAGAACAAGAGATGACAAGTGTCAGTAGAACAAGAGATGACAAGTGTCAGTAGAACAAGAGCTGACAAGTGTCAGTAGAACAAGAGATGACAAGTGCCAGTAGAACAAGAGATGACAAGTGCCAGTAGAACAAGAGATTACAAGTGTCAAGAGAACAAGAGATGACAAGTGACAGTAGAACAAGAGATTACAAGTGTCAGTAGAACAAGAGATGACAAGTGCCAGTAGAACAAGAGATTACAAGTGTCAGGAGAACAAGAGATGACAAGTGTCAGTAGAACAAGAGCTGACAAGTGTCAGTAGAACAAGAGATGACAAGTGCCAGTAGAACAAGAGATGACAAGTGCCAGTAGAACAAGAGATTACAAGTGTCAAGAGAACAAGAGATGACAAGTGACAGTAGAACAAGAGATTACAAGTGTCAGTAGAACAAGAGATGACAAGTGCCAGTAGAACAAGAGATGACAAGTGTCAGTAGAACAAGAGATGACAAGTATCAGTAGAACAAGAGATGACAAGTGTCAGTAGAACAAGAGATGACAAGTGCCAGTAGAACAAGAGATTACAAGTGTCAGGAGAACAAGAGATGACAAGTGCCAGTAGAACAAGAGATGATAAGTGCTTGGCTTGCATTTAAAGGATCGTTATATCTGATCCCAAGTTAGGAGTAAGAACATTCCTACCATCCAGGGGCTCTCCAACTATGCAGAGCTAAAATACTGTACTCTGGTGCTGAGTTCTCCCAAGGAATTGTCATGTCTTACACAGCTCAGCTGCCCCGGCCTATCACTGTGTCCATAGAGAGATCCTCCTGCATGCAGTCAACCAGGTCAAAGCAAAAGAATTACATCTGCTGCTGAAGTGACTCATATGTGCTGTCTCTCCCTCAGGAAATGTCAAAGGGTATGAATGCTAATTGTTCCTGTTGCATGCTGGTTGTATACACGCAAGATGTATCCTCTTATATGTCCATCACTTCTGGTCTTATGTTTGATGCCAAATTGTAGCAATCTTAGACTTTAGAATTCATTGATTGTAGTGTCATTCTCTAAGAGATGATCATTAATTGTAATTACTGTCTCTCACTTATCCATATCCAGTGTGCCCACTATGGGTGCTCTAGAAGCTAATCTGTCAGCTGTTTCATTGCAACATATCCCTGCATGACCAAGACAGTAAATCTAAACAAGTTCCTGAAGACTCGAGGCTTCTATGGAGGTTATCCATTCATGATGAAGCCATTCATTTTGGACTTTCTGAAGCATGGACTGAGAGTCTGACAGAATAATTGCTTTTGTGTGTGATGCCATAATTGTTGGTTTGTGAGGCTGCTAAGAATGTGACTTAAGGTTTCATACATAAAAGTAATAATTAATATTGAAGTGATATCAACTTTAGATTTGTGATGATCAAACCACCATTGCTGTGGTAGAATGTCTACTTTTAACATGACAACTACTTGTGTGCCACTGAATTAATTCATTTCATATAGGATTATAACTTATTTTCATGTACCTATATTAAGCTTAGGAAAATTCTCCGAATCTTTTGGCCAAACACCATCAGCAACCAAGAACTACTTATTCGGAGTAACCAGGAGGACATGCACACCATCATAGCTGGCAGACGCTAGAGTTGGGTTGGCCATGTCCTCAGAAGGGACCCTGATACCATCGCAAGAACAGCTATGCTATGGACCCCCGAGGGAAAGCGAAAGAGAGGCCGACCAAAAACAACTTGGCGGAGAACTGTGGAAGCTGAGATGCAAAGAATGAACCACAGTTGGGGCACTGTACGAAGGATGGCCGCCGACCGAGCAAAGTGGAATCAATTTGTTGCTGCCCTACAAGACGCCACCAGGCGTGATGGCCGCTGACTGCTTTGACGGTTGGCGGTTATGGATCAAAGAAGAGAAGAAGAAGATATTAAGCTTACTAAATAATTCTCATGTTTTGTTTTCATGCCAGAATCATGATGGTCATAACTACACTAAAGACTATGATACTCATGATCAGATAGTTGACATCATGGATACAGAAACACCAAGAATTAAGAAAGTAGAACAACCTGGCTTTTGTGAAGATCAAGGTAATGAAATGGTAGTCATATAGCTTAAATAATGCTTTTTTATAAATACTTTTTAAAAATTTAATTTTGTTTTCTAATTGTTTTATTGATTTCTGAGAAATTAAATCTGAATTGTTAATTAACAAATGTGTAAGATGAGAACATCACTTAAGGTACCATACATAGAGATAATAGTGAATCTGCTCATGAACCTTTTGCCTTGTCTGGCATTCACATTTATTGTCATATATAAGTACCCACACACACACAAAATTCTGAGGCATCAGTAATATAAAACAAAATATTCACAGATAGTGTAATGGTTCATGTCATAACAAGGGACCCAAAGACGCAGCAATAGAGAACGCAGTCAGCGACTCATAGCTTGACTGCCTGCGTCAGGACCAGTGAATCAGAGCTGGTAAAGACCGCACTCCACCTCCACGTGGTGGTCCTGGAAACAGTCTGCAGCAGTGCAGTCTGGCTGAGCGAGTGTGGATCAAAATGGGAAGGCAAACCCGGTCCTAAAAAATGCCGTGCAGAAGTCAGATGTGTCGACCGAAAGGTGCAGATATCACAGCTTAGGCGTAAACAGACACAACGCAACCACCGTCCTTTTCAGGACAAACGAGGAAGAAGAAGAAGAAGATGTCATAACACATTTATAATGATTTTGTCTTTATGCTCCTCAGAAGTTACATTAACAAGCAAGCCATTTACAGTATTTTCTCTTCTTGTAGTCAATCTTTTAGGTGTCTATGTCATTAGGTCTGTGTGAATCTTTTAGGTGTCTATGTATTTTGGTGTATGTGTGTGTATAAAATATTTATTGAGAATTTTCTGTTCATAAGGCTAAAGCTGCCTGACCCTCTCCTCATTTTCTTTAAAAATTGATTAATTGGAACTTTGTCACTGCCATTCAAACAACATATAAATTATTGATGTATTATTCTCCAACACCAGAGAAGTTGTTTTGTTGAAGTTTTTGTGGTAAAGATTTTTTTACAGGATGGGGTAACAGCCCAAAGCACAACCCTCCTTAGTCACTTGTTATAACATGCATGGTAGGAAACAGTGTTACTACTCTTTGCTCCTCTTCCGGGCCTCGGTAACACACACTGTTGTTTGTTCCTATTTAGTGTCTCAGATTTTATTATAAATTTAGGTGCCATATTATGTCAGCATTTTCACTTTGCTCATTATTTCTCTAATTATGTCTTCCCTTTATTATTATTATTATGTCTTCCCTAAAATGAAACCCCTTATGTTCATCATCTCTTTCAGTCTCTTCTACATAACCCATCTCTTACTACTTCCAATTTTGCCTTTGTCACTTTTATGAAAACTAGGTTCACCTGTCATCTTTACTTTATTCATAATTGCCATCACTACAAGTTTTACCCCACAGTTTTACTTTCCATTACAACTCTTCAGCCACCACACTTCATTCTAGGGAACAGCTCCTCATAAAACATACAGAGATTAAATTAGTTTTTTAGTGTAGGCATTTTTTTTCACTGCTAGCCACTCTCACCTCTTGTCTGACTTAAGTTTCCAACAATCCCAGCTACTATTTTTCTCACAGTCTCACCTCCAATACATTAATTTATACCTGTTTTATATTCAAGATTCTTTACAAATCACTTTATAATTTCTTACCTACCTAAAAGCAAGAAAAGCTCATTTCCACCTTACTACTAATGACATCCCTTACTCCTTCCATATTAATCAATCTCTTCAGGACAAAACAAATACACTGCATCAATAAAAGCCTTTCAAAGGCCCACTTTACATTAACAATGTATAATAAATTACACAAGATTCATAGTTTGTATTATTTACTTGGCCATACTCTTCAGCCATACTGGTTGCTGTGAAGATTTATAATAATAATAGTAATAATAATAATAGCCCCTTCAGTCATAACTGACTATGGGAATGCGCCCCTGAGGTGACAGCCCTCAGCTGCTTATTTTCCTGGTGCTCCTTTCGACGTTTTCTCCTCACCTCTGCTTCTTGTGTGAGCCTCTCTTCGCCCAATCTGAGGTGGCGCCGTAAAGAAGATTTACATTTGCATAATTTATGTATATATGTATTCACTGAAATTTTACAAATTTATTACATGTTATAAAGGATCCTGTTACATGCCCATTGAGGCATATTGGGAATATGGTGTTAGACCCATATTTTCTTAACCATATGGCACACTAGGAGTGATGTGGTCAGCATCACACCTGCCACCATAAACTTCCCACAGTTGCTCTGGTAGCAATTCATGAGGCTGGGTCAACCCTGAAGCCATTTGCAGTCTAAAAAAATCCCACCTCAACTGGGGATTGAACCATAACCACCAAGCTTGGAAGCTAGTGCTCTAACCACTGTGCTACCATGGCTCCCAGTAATGTCACAAACAAAAGTCAAAAATATTTTCCAGAATTAACATAACACAAATTTTCTACAAAAAATTAACATCTGTTCACTCATGACATTGAGCAAAATTTGTAAACACTCAATAGAGACTAAGTGAATCTACGTAGACATTAGTGTAAACACTCAGCAGAGGCAAAGTAAATCTATGTAGACATTAGTGTAAACACTCAATAGAGACAAAGTAAATCTATGTACACATTAGTGTAAACACTCAGTAGAGACAAAGTAAATCTATGTACACATTAGTGTAAACACTCAAAAGAGACAAAGTAAATCTATGTACACATTAGTGTACACATTCAACAGAGGCAAAGTAAATCAGTGCAGACAGTTATGTAAACATATGTTAAACAAATTTTGCTCATAATGAAGGAAGTTGTTTATTTTACTGATGGATGTTCAAGATATAGAATGAAATGTGATGCTGGCAAAATGTCTGACTATCCTCAATTTTTAATTTTGATTTAGCCATATATATTGCTAAAATTGTATAGAGCTACACAATGTAGAACATCTAATAACTGATTGCTTATCATGCACTAGTTATTTATATCCATCTAAATCCCATATAATTTCAGATGTGCCATATCAAGCCCAGAGCAGCAATAACAATGACAAATTGTACAAGAATGATTATACCAGTGTTGTATTGTTGACAAATGACATTTATGTTGAGTCTGAAATGACAGGAAGTGATGTAGCTGTACATTCCATTATTTGTCAAGACAGATCAGCACACATCGGTGAGAACCAGAATGATTTCAAAGCCATGGTTCAAAATGAAAGTGGGTCAAATAACATCAGAAAGAAAAGTGATGAATTTAATGGGGTTGATGTGAGTTGTGGATTTGTAAACAACATAGAGAGTAAGGAAAAACAGAATTGTTCTGCTCATAAAAATCTAAATAGAATACACACTGGAGAGAAGCTTTACAAGTGTGATGTTTGTGGAATAGGGTTTACATGGTCTCCTAGTCTGAAAGAACACAAAATAATACATACTGGAGAGAAGCCTTACAAGTGTGATGTTTGTGGAATAGGGTTTGCAAAGTCTTCTAATCTGAAAAAACACAAAATGAGACATACTGGAGAAAAGCCTTATAAGTGTGATGTTTGTCCAGTAGGGTTTGCACAGTCTTCTAGTCTGAAACAACACAAAAGAATACATACTGGAGAGAGGCCTTACAAGTGTGATGATTGTGGAGTAGGGTTTACATGGTCTTCTCACCTGAAACAACACAAAAGAATACATACTGGAGAGAAGCCTTACATGTGTGATGTTTGTGGATTAGGGTTTGCACAGTCTTCTAATCTGAAACAACACAAAAGAATGCATACTGGAGAGAAGCCTTACAAGTGTGATGTTTGTGGAGAATGGTTTACGTGGTCTTCTCATCTGAAAGAACACAAAAGAATACATAGTGGAGAAAAGCCTTACAAGTGTGATGATTGTGGAGTAGGGTTTACACGGTCTTCTCATCTGAAACAACACAAAAGAATACATAGTGGAGAGAAGCCTTACAAGTGTGATGTTTGTGGAGTAAGGTTTACATGGTCTTCTCATCTGAAACAACACAAAAGAATACATAGTGGAGAAAAGCCTTACAAGTGTGATGATTGTGGAGTAGGGTTTACACGGTCTTCTCATCTGAAACAACACAAAAGAATACATAGTGGAGAAAAGCCTTACAAGTGTGATGATTGTGGAGTAGGGTTTACACGGTCTTCTCATCTGAAACAACACAAAAGAATACATAGTGGAGAAAAGCCTTACAAGTGTGATGATTGTGGAGTAGGGTTTACATGGTCTTCTCATCTGAAACAACACAAAAGAATACATACTGGAGATAAGCCGTACCAGTGTGATGTTTGTGGAGTACAGTTTACACACCGTCACAATCTTAATAAACATAAAAGCATACATACTGGAGAGGAGCCTTACAAGTGTGATGTTTGTGGAGTAGGGTTTACACTGTCTTCTCATCTGAAACAACACAAAAGAATACATAGTGGAGAGAAGCCTTACATGTGTGATGTTTGTGGAGTAGGGTTTACACGGTCTTTTAGTCTGACACAACACAACAGAATACATAGTGTGATGTTTGTGGAATAGGGTTTACATGGTCTTCTAGTCTGAAAGAACACAAAATGATACATACTGGAGAGAAGCCTTACAAGTGTGATGTTTGTGGAGTAGGGTTTGCTCAGTATTCTAATCTGAAACATCACACAAAAATACATACTGGAGAGAAGCCTTACAAGTAGGATTTTTGGCATTTGGGATCTGCATGATGCAAATATCTTAATAAATACAAAATAATACATTCTGGAGAAAAGCCATTCAAGTAGGATTCTTGTGGAGTAGGGTTTACATATTCTTTTATTTTGAAGGTACATAAAATAACACATACAGGAGAGAAGCATTACAGGTGTGTTGTGCGAGGTTTGCTTGATATTCTAATCTGGAAAGATACCATCAAATACTTATAAAAATGAAGCCTTTAAATTATGGTGTAGTGTTTACACAGTTTATTAGTATGGAAAGACATAGTAAGGTGGATACTGGAGAGAAGCCTTTCAAATGTGATGTTTGTGGTATAGGGTTGACAGATTGTGGTTATCTGATAAGACACAAAAATACACCAGGAAAGCAGCCTTACAAATGTGATGTTTGTGATGTAAGGTTTAACATCTGTAATAGTCTGAGAACACTCAAAAGAATACACTTAAAGGAGTATCTTTACATGTGTGATGTATGTAATGTGTAGGTTACATAGTCTCTAAGTTTTGTAATGTTGAAAAAATATCCACTGGAGAATATTCTTACACGGTTGGTGAATTTTGTGATTTAAAAACATATATTCATACTTTTGTATTCACTGAAATACTTTTTTCCCATCACTTGTTAGAATCAATATACAAACTGTCCATTTTTTTTTAAATTTTGTAATTATGGTTCCAGTTAATTCAGCATTAACATCTTATATATATATATATATACGAGGGGCGTTCAGAAAGTAATGCACCACATCGTTTTTCTTAGCTAATAATGAAGATAGAAGCATGAAATGTTGCACACTTCAAATATGGCAAGTGCCAATTGTGTGCACTAAATTGCACCGCAAACGGCCAAATAATACGGCTGCCCTAAACCGTTGAAATGGAGCATGTTAGCAACTTGCGTTATAAAAAGCGAATTGTGATAGAATTTCTCGTTGCAGAGAAGGAAACTGTTGTGAATATTCACAAGCGTCTATGTGATGTATATGGAAGTTTTGCAGTCGACAGGAGTACAGTCGGTCGCTGGGTTCAGAGAATTAAAGAATCAAGAAGTGGAGATACAGAGCTGCTTGATCGGCCACGCTGTGGACATCCTGCCACAGCCACCAACGCAGAAATGTTGAAATGCGCTGAGGGCATTATTCTTACTGATAGGCGAATCCCTACTCAACAATTGGCCTTACAGCTGTCAGTCAGCATTGGTAGTGCAAATGCAGTTATAAAAACTCTCGGATTTTCTAAGGTTTGCGTAAGATGGGTTCCTCGAAGTCTCACAAATGACCACCGATTGCAAAGGAAAGCAATTTCTTCTGAATTGTTGGAGCGTTTCAATGCTGATGGAGAGAACTTTTTGGCTAAGATTGTTACAGGCGACGGAACCTGGGCACATCATTTTGAACCTGAGACAAAAAGACAGTCAATGGAGTGGCATCATCCGCAATCACCATGAAGAAAGAAATTCAAGACAATTCCTTCACCTGGAAAGGTCATGATCACTGTTTTTTGGGACATTGAAGGTGTGATTCTTGTGGACGTTATGCCAAGAGGAGAGACAATCAATTCGCAAGCTTACATTAAGACATTGAAAAAACTCAATCAATGTTTTTGCAGAGTTCGGCCGCACAAGAATCCAGCAGACCTGCTTCTCCTTCACGACAATGCACACCCTCACACAAGTCTGGCAACACGGGAAGCAATCACCAAATTGGGTTGGACTGTACTACCCCATCCACCCTATAGTCCCGATTTGGCTACCTC
The DNA here is from genome assembly GCA_024509875.1 of Oreohelix idahoensis. Taxonomy (NCBI): domain Eukaryota; kingdom Metazoa; phylum Mollusca; class Gastropoda; order Stylommatophora; family Oreohelicidae; genus Oreohelix; species Oreohelix idahoensis. The sequence continues at coordinate 49,108 of JAMPIV010002267.1, read as the reverse complement.
TGATTTTCATCTATTTGGTCCACTTAAAGATGCACTCCGTGGGACAAGGTTTGAAGATGATGGAGCGATTCATGCAGCGAAGAAATGGCTACATGATCAAGACAAAATCTGGTACGGGCTAGGAATACATGCACTTGTTTCGCGCTGGCATAAAGCCGTACAAGTTGATGGGGATTATGTTGAATAATACCGATGTTTACATGACATATCCATGTATATTGTGTATAAATTTCATGCTTTTTGAATAATCAGCTCCTGAGAAAAACGATGTGGTGCATTACTTTCTGAACGCCCCTCGTATTTTTAAATATATTTTGAGTTACTTCTGTTCATAACTTAATCTAAACCAGTATGTCCTTCACATATTTGTGGTATAAACAGTCTACTTTTTATGGTTCACATGAAGAGTGTTTTTCTCTGCACATTTTTGTGTCCTAAATAGTAGAGCCTGTGCTGTACTGACAGGACTTCCAGATGTTTAGATTAAAAAAGGCTGTTCAGCACAAGCACAAAATTAGGATTATATCAGAGCTATGTGCTTTCTGTGCTTCTCTATGGCGCGGAGAGCTGGAGAGTTACAGAGAAGGAAATGTCAAAATTGTCCTCTTTTCACACAATATGCCTAGGAAAATTCTCCGAATCTTTTGGCCAAATACCATCACCAACCAAGATCTGCTTACTCGGAGCAAACAAGAGGACATGCACACCATCAAAGCTGGCAGACGGTGGAGCTGGGTTGGCCATGTCCTCAGAAGAGACCCCGATGCCATCACAAGAACAGCTATGCTATGGACCCCTGAAGGAAAACGAAAGAGAGGTCGACCAAAAACAACTTGGCGGAGGACTGTGAAGGCTGAGATGCAAAGAATGAACCAGAGTTGGGGCACTGTACAAAGGATGGCCGCTGACCGAGTAAAGTGGAATCAATTTGTTGTTGCCCTACAAGATGCCACCAGGCGTAATGGCCACTGACTGCTTTGACGGTCGGCGGCTAAGGATCAAAGAAGAAGAAAAATGGTAGAGCCATCATCCAAATGAAGAGGCGAGGGATGAACCTTAGGAAGTCCATCTGCCTGGTGCCGCCTCGCTCACATCCCAAACAGCCAATGTTCAAGTTTACTCTCCCAGTAGCCTCTCAGCACATTGGATCACCTTAGACATGAAAACATTTGACATATATAGCGTGCCCTCATCTGCCAGGCCCACATGGATTTGCGTAACATCTGTAGCCTAGGCAATTGATAACACTATTGGCAACTAAATTCGTCTCCTGGATCATGAGGATATCGGAATTGTAGATGATTATTTGTATAATGTCTGCCCCTTGTTTCACACTTCAACAATTTCAGTATCCTATACTCACATACTTCATCAAAAGACAATCTGCTTTCTTTCTGTACCTTTTCTTTCTGGCCCTTCTTTATCTCTCTCTCTTCTTCTCTTCCCTACCTCTCCTTCTGCATTTGTATTTCCTCATTTCACTTGCTGCAGGTATCGACGGCAGAGCATGATCTCTGTAGCTCCTGCGATGATTCTGGATAGTTAAAGTACTCATGGTGTATTTGCAATAAATGGTAGAAATATTTGGTCACCCTGGTAGAACCACCATTCCAGGGAAGAGGCAAGTGATGTTCCTGTAGAGACATCTTGAATGATGAATGCCCAACTAGACTGGCAACTAAACCTGGGGATACAAATGGTGTCATAGATCTGGCATTCTTCTCTACTGCTGCCACCACCTTTGCTCGTTGGGATGTATTAGGTGCACAGGAAAGTGATCGCCTACCTTGCATTATACTCATTGCAAAGGGTAGGACCACTAGACACAGGAAACCTAAACAGACCTTCAAGTATCGTACAAGCCCACTAGACTGTAACAACCCTTTACACACATGACGTCACAATGCCAAACAAAAGACAACGAGAAAACCTTTCACCCAACCTCCCTGGTGGAATAAGACAGTGGAGGAAGCATGGATAGAAAAGGAAAGAGCAACAAAGGAATGGCGTACAGCATGAAACAGAAAAACGATGAATGAGGTAAAGGTTGAAGAGATGACGGAGAAAAAGCAAAGAGCCAGAAATAGATCTTGGCAATGGAGGCCAAGGAGAAAGTGTGAGAGGACTTTGTGACACAGGTGGGCACAGAAAAAAAACCGTACTAAATTCTTGTCCTTACATCGAAGAATGAATAAAAAAAATGCAAGCCAAGTAATCCCTAATATCAAAAGCTCTACAGGACTAAACCTGAAGATGAACGAAGAGAAGGAAAGAGCATTATTTAATCGATATGTGGAGCAGACGGATAAAGGTGACAAATGTGCCCACATCAATGTAACGGGCAATGTTTCTGGAAAATGGCAAAATGGGCCAGGTATACTTCGATCTCATTTCTGAAGCGGACATAGTATACATTCTGAAAACAAGCAGAAACACTGCTCCGGGTCCTGATGGTGTACAGTACCACAATATAAAAACAGCCATAACAAATATGTGAGCGATTTCAACACCAGCATACAGAATTATTATAATCTTATTTTTGTCATTATATCAGAGCTGTGTGCTTTCTGTGCTTCTCTATGCTGCAGAATGCTGGAGAGTTACAGAGAAGGAAATGTCGAAATTTTCATCTTTTCACACAAAATGCCTAAAGAAAATTCGCCGAATCTTTTGGCCGAATACCATCACAAACCAAGATCTGATTACTTGGAGCAAGCAAGAAGACATGCACACCATCCTAGCTGGCAGATGCTGGCGCTTGGTTGACCATGTCCTCAGAAGAGACCACAGTCCCATCACAAGAACAGCTATGCTATGGACCCCTGAAGAAAAACGAAAGAGGGGCCGACCAAAAACAGCTAGGCTATGGACCCCTGAAGGAAAATGAAAGAGAGGCCAACCAAAAACAACTTGGCGGAGGACTGTGGAGGCTGAGATGCAAAGAATGAACCAGAGTTAGGACACTACGAAGGATGGCCACCGACCGAGCAAAGTGGAATCAATTTGTTGTTGCCCTACAAGATGCCACCAGGCACGATGGCCACTAACTGCTTTGATGGTTGGTGGCTAAGGATCAAAGAAGAAGAAGATACAGAATGCTGAGGTGCCGGAAGACTGACTACACAGTTACCTTCGGCCACTTCCTAAACCTTGCAAAGACCCCACACTGCTCAGCAGCAATTGAATTATCACACTACAGAATGTCAATGGCAAATTACTTGAAAAGATAGTTGCAAGATAAGTAATGCGCCATCTCGAAAATGCACACATCCTTCCTGATACCCTGGGTAGCTACAGGCCCAAGAAAACAACATGGGGCAACGCTGGAACATTTGCGTACGATGTGTACGAGGGATTCCATGGTAAAAGAGAAATGGTGGCTGTTAGCAATTCACTTAGAGAATGCTTATAACAGTGTGAACTTTGCAACCCTAATAGACTGTATAATGGCATGTTGTGTAAACCCTTGGTTAACAAGGTACATAGAAGCTGCATTAATGGAGAGATCAGTTGGATTTCACTTGGGAACATGGACATCAAAACCAATGTGTATTTGCCCAGGACTACCTTAGGGTTCTCCACTATCACCAGTGCTGTATAAACATCTACACAACAAAAATGGCAACCTTTCAACCAACAGGACTGGGATGAACATTAACTTTCACAGATGACATACTCATGTACAGAACTGGCTTAGACACAGGAAATGGTCCAAGGCATTCAAGAAGTGCTACTTGCAGTTTCTAAATGGTGTGAGGAAAGCGGATCAAAGGTCAATCCCAACAAGGCCTGTGTGATGTAGTGCTCTTTGAACAACTCCATAGTGAAAGCAGACCTTCCGGACATCACTTTCAATGGGCAGAACATTGAAAGGCAAGACAAGTGAAGTATCTGGGAGTACCGTTTGATCGTGGGCTATCATTGAAGCATCATGTTGAAGTGATCATACAGAAGTGCAAATGAGGACCTGGCAGCCTTAAAGACAATGGCTGCTGTGCGCTTGGAATGGAGACTACTGTTTCTCCTTTATCATCAGCTCGTGATTTTAGTAATCGAGTATGGGCTAGGAATACTCACGCTGTCAGTGTCACAATGTGAACGACTGGAATGCATTTAAAATGGAGGGATACAACTAATTTTGAGATGAACGCATAATTCCCCCCCATTGCGACAATGAGATACATGCTCGGACTGCCATTGATTAGATCCAGATATGCGATGGCCCAGGCAAAAGCCTATATGCGGGTAACCACCGTTAAAAGAAACCCCCTACATGAGAATGAAGCTGACATCAAAGAAGCAAGAATAAAGAGGGGGATATGGATGGCACAGGCAGAGGCTACGATTGGTCAAGTGACCAGGGTTGAAAATGTATCCAAAGGGGAAGAGTGGATTAAGTCAGGAAAGAACTGGATATCCTACCAGCAGGTCATCATTAGCCTTGGCAGAGAGTGCAGATTTTAGGGCAATGGAAAAGCAAAGCGGGAGATTAATCAGCTAATAAGTGATCATGCTGGTGATGATGAAACAATTGTGTACATTGATACGTCTGTAGTGCGTGGTTAGAAATCAGGATGGGGCTTCTCTGCGAGGATAAAGGGCAGGGTTGTTGCTGAACAGAGTGGAGCCTACATGACTACAACCAGCATGCAAATGGAGGTAGAGGCAGTTACTGCAGCACTGAGGGGGCTGTCTGAAACTCTTATCAACCAGGCCAGTTATATTGTCAGACTCTCAGGCCATGCTTCAGAAAGTTCAGAATGGATGGTTGCGGCAGGAATGGAAACCATCAATAGAATCTTCAAGAACTGGTGTGAATCTACTGTCCTGGTCATGCAGGGGCACGTTGCAATGAGAGAGCTGACAGACTGGCCTCAAGAGCACCCATAGTGGGAACACTGGATATGGATAAGGGAGAGATACTAAGGGCGATTGATGATCGTCTGTGTTAAGGATAGATTTGAGATGCGGATAAAATAGTGTGACATGTTACTACACGCTAGCACATTTCCATTTTTATGTGAGGAATTGTGTTCGCCTGTTGACAAACTACGGTTTGCACGAAGCGTCCACCCGTGGTGAGCGAAGCGTTCACCCGTGTTGAGCGACGGTCAACTAGTGACGTTTCGGTCACATGTCGTGGGGTTCAGTGTGTAAATTAATTGGGCTTCCGTCTTTGTGTTTGCGTCCAAGAGAGATGTAATTTTTCGAGCTCCGGGATAATGGAGCGTGATAAACATATACATTGTGGCATTATTGATTTTTATGAGGCCGCTACGTTATGTGTAAGATGGTTCACGAACTTATCTAGAAGTTCATACCATAATTTACTACAAGTGTAACTTTGAGATATGAGGCAAAAAAAAAAAAAAAAAAAAAAAAAAAAAAAAAAAAAAACTAATATTTGGTTTGCCCTGATTTCTTCTGCCGCATTACTTTGGTTTTCGTGGATTGCCCGAACCTTTAGTACAACGGCCAGGATTGAGGGGAGATGAGAGGAGTAAATCATTATTATGTTATTGCCACTTAAAGATGTCTAACGTTTGAAACTTATTGACGGACAAGGGATAATCTACTACGCTTATCCATTGCTATGTACTTTTGATGTGTTGATGGATACTATTGTGAAGTGACTTTATTTATTAAATGTCAACCATGTTTTCCCGTGGACCTGTTCACCTACCGGCTTTGTTATGTGTACTGACCATAATGTCCTGAATGAACACCTGCTATCATTCGCGTATACATGCATGATCCTCTAATATATCCCACCGTAACACCATATAATTTGGTGGGCCTGTATAGTTTTGGATCGATACTTTTTATCAGGGCATGGTTTTCAAATTCACATAAGCAAGTATTCCTTCGTACTTTGCAAATCTACAGCTGCCATTTAATCTGTATATTCGATCGTCACCTCTGTTTAGCGTGGTATTGTAAACACACCACTTCATGAACTCAGTCATTACCAGCGGGTCCAGTTGGATAACGAACTTTGCCACTGCGCATATCCAATGTTCCAGTTTCAATGTCCTATTGTTCGCTGTCACGTTCAAGATTACAATTTCAAGCCAACCAGTTTCCAAGTTTATTTCGTGTTCCAGTCTACATCATAACATTTATAAGATTTTTTCAAGTTTCAAGTCCTGCCACGGCGATGTCAAGTTATTTTGTACCAAGTCAACACAACGTTTCAAGATCTACACAGTTCATGATGCCCATCTGATTGAGACCGTGTACTATTTACATTTTATCTGTGCTTCACTTGTATCGAGGGACAGCGTTTTCCAGTGTTGACACCTTTTTCCGGACTTGCATCTGATCGGATTACGATAAGATAAGTGCCTGTTAATACACTCTTGTATCTTTGCTGTGGTGTAAGCCTTTTTTGTTACATCTGTGTTATTCGTTTTCTTGTTCTACGTCTTTGTACAAATCTGTTGTTATCGACACATGTCATTGTAAAATGACCGCTCAGCAGATATTTCTATAGGTTTTGCTTACATTTCTCAAGCAGTGAAATTTCCGGTATGAGTTTACTCACCGACGTGGTTCACTGCCTGTTTAGTGTGACCTAATTTGGTTAGGTGTGCTGCCCCGTTTTTTTAGTTGTCAGTTTTTGTAGTGTGTCGGTTTTGTTTTTCTTCTCCTTAGTTGACAACCATTCTGTTCGTAATGCTAGTCTAACCTTCTATCACTTGTTTACATTTATATATATTGTTACAGGTCCTGTCCTGTTTTTTGTTTTGTTTTAAGCAGTAAGTCTGTTTTATTTGTTGTTTCTCCTTAGTTTCCCATTTGCATTCTTTTTCGTTTACTTGCTGCTGTTATTACATTGTCTTGGTCACTTGTACTTGTCTTCATGATTAGTTCCATCAATTCTGTTCTTGTACATTATTATAATTTTTTTTCCCTCTCCTCTCTTTCTCGTTTTCCTCGTATCTTTACTACTGTTGATCTGTCATACTATTTTTTTTAATTGATTAGTAATATTAAGAATCTATTTGCATTGATAATAGTGCAAAGCACAAAGCTAGTGAATTGGTATTGACGGACTAATCGAGATACATTTATTACATAATTTATAATATTGATAGTAAGATACTGAAGAAGTAAATAATGAATTATCAGGAATTTATTACTATGGGGGAGGAGGATGGATTTCAAGGCCCAGCACTTGAGGAATATGTAATAGGCCGTGTTTTAATTCAGGCGGCATCAGATATGGGGGATTTTGCAGATTGTTATTGTCGTTCTGTGCCTCATATAATCATTGCTAGGGAACTGGCAGAGTTTCTACGGGCGGATCTCTGTATATTTCTAGGACAATACGTTCATGTACAACATAGTCAAGTATTAAAAACTGTACGTCATGCTATACTCAACAACGATGCTCAAGAGAAACAGATAAAAGACAACAAACGGTGTGCACAGGAAAATGCAAAGTTATTAGAAGATATTACTGAGGAGGAAAAAATGCATGAGTTGTTGGAGGTCATAGACGACAATGAAAGATTGATTGAGAAGTTAAACGAAAAGGTGAGGGCACAGGCTGCTCAAATCCAGGGTTTTCAGGTTCAGGTGGCCCGACTTCAGTCACATATGGAGGATGCACAAAAAAGGAGATTGAAGAAAATGGCGAAGAAAAAGAAAGCCATGTGGGAGGTAAAGTTGGAAAGTAAAGTAGCAACACTTGAACGTGATAATCAAGAACTAAAATGCCTTCAAAGTAAAGAAGAAAATTTAAGTCGTAATAAGTTGGCTAACTTTGAGGTATTACTCATTGAGCAAAAGAGTAAAAATGTAAACCTCGAAGAAGAAAATAAGAGGCAAAATGGTGAAATTACTAAGTTACGAAATAGGGTTGATAACCTTTTAGATATCGTTTTAAAACATAAACTGTTGGCACCCTCAGGCGACAACAGATGGGATGTGCAACGTACAGGAAATACCAAGAAGGATGTTAATGAGTTATCTTGCCCGAGTAAAGAAAAAACTTCTTTTCGAGGCAGATACAATTTTCCTCGTGATCACTGTCATGCTATGACATCTTCATGGAGACATACTCACAGTGTATCTGATCTTAAAAATGCAGAAGAGATCGTCAAGGGCGATGCAAAATATACTAATAAGAGTCTGATTGCTACATGTGAGGTTGATTGTAATGATAGAGCAAACTTGCCTGGTCATACTAGACTCATTACATCTGTTAAAGAAAGTTTAGCAGTACCTTATGAGCAGTCACCTACGACATGTTCCAAACCGATGGGACCGATTTCCAATAAACATCACACTCAGCCCATGCAGTATGATGCACCTTTTAAGCCAGTCAAGATGAGCAGGCGGCAAATTAATCAGCATGTCTCTCATTCCACTGCGACGGCATACCCTCCCAGCGCACGATTACGTGCTGATAACGCGAATTTCGTGGGATCGCCCCCCACATATGGTGGTACCAATATACGCTCACGCACCGTATTAGTGCAAAATCTTCCACCAAGCACTACATGGCGCGCACTTGCTGATTTTTTTTTCAGTACACTGCGGATGTTCGATATGTGCGTCTTTTTTCTATTCCCAGCTCTAATGATAAAGTAGCACTTGTTTATTTTTATTCACATGGAGATGCTTGCCAAGTTATTAACTTCGACAACGGAGCCTATTTTCGACACTGTTGCCTACACCTGCAATTAGTTCATGGTTCTGCACCACGCAGTTTTTAATGTATTTTCTCGGGTGCATCTTTCTCATTTTACGTATATCTTATGTTGATTATGTCTTAAATTTCATTTGTGCCACAGAACATTTTCAAAATTATAAAATTGTCCATACCCACTACTCAGAAGCAAGTTCGTGGTAATCTTGATTTAATTCAGTAATACAGTAGATTTATACCCAACTTGTTTTTCGTCACTGCTGACCTCCCTGCCTGCTTAAAAAAAAAAAAAAAAAAGGCTTACCGAACCACGTGCACTGGAAACCAGAGTGCCAGGACGCGATAAATTATATTCAAAATTCAAATTTCTTTTTTTTTTCTCTATGCCTTCTATTTGAGATAACCAGTTATAAATTTGAATTATTATCCCCGCACAGATGCTTGTTCCAGAGTTTCGTTGCTTCGCTGGTGAAAGAATTTGAGAGGACGGTACATGCAACCTTCCATATCTCAAGAACGTTGACTGATGCCGAGAAAATATGATATTCAAGCTATCCCAAATTAATCAAATATAGTCGTCGATAATTTATCGAGATGCCCACATCTCGAACCTGAAAATTCATATTCTTTTAGTTAATTGACTTTATATTATACATGTGTGAAGCCATGGTGTTTATCCACTACTAGTCACTATGACAAAGAACGGCGAATACATGAACACTAAGTTGAGCTAAGAGGAGTGGCGTCACAACGAACAACCTGGAGAGCACTGGTTTCTGCCTTATGCGCCGTGTTTGGCGCTTAAAGAATTTATTATTATTATTATTATTATTAAGTTGATTTCCAAACCATTCATATTAACATTTGTGATTTACATGACTTGGAGATAATCATTATTCACTTTAGCTAGCGGTACATTGAACAGTGTTATTCTACTTACAGACACGAACAATTTCCAACTACGATATCATGTTATTATTCTGGAATGCACATTCACATTAATTAAGATTGCAATATTAATACTAGAAATCTAGTCCTGACATGGATAGTCTGGAGTATGATTGTATTATTGCAAATTTGTTTTGGACATTACTTGTCTTGCCAACGTACAAAGGTACTTAGAGCAGAATAATTAAGTAATGTAAAAATTGTGTTAATTAGTTATCCTTGTGTTCTTGTACTATTTTTTTTTCTCTTCTTTCTCTTGTTGTAAGATATTCATGTACTTTAACGACATTAACGTCATATCGCATTGCTGCATTGATTCATGTCATGTGTGAATTGCGTTTAAGCTTAATTTAGGATTTCTGACAGCATTGTTAGTTGGAGATAACCTTCTAAATTATTTTTTTAAAATTATTATTCATGCATTTTTGAATTTTTGATTTGGATTTTGTGTTTTTATTTATTTTATATATCTCATACCATTTTCATATATGCATGCTATTTTTTGATATGGTTATTGTAAACTCACATGATCATATATTTATGTATTCTTTTGTTACATCATTGGAATATCGACTGTATATGACTTGTTACTTATGGACATATGACTGTTTATGACTGATGACAAATTCATCTAGCATGTTATGTAATGATAAGTTACATTATGCAGACTGACTGCGACTAGATTATTTTCGATATGGCTCAATATTTGTGATATGATCAATTTTGGCCAAGATTTCCGCATAGGAAATATTTGAATTGAAAAAAACAAACAAATAAATTTGTTTTTTTACACCGCGAAGGGGGTGATATGTTAAGGATAGATTTGAGATGCGGATAAAATAGTGTGACATGTTACTTCACGCTAGCACATTTCCATTTTTATGTGAGGAATTGTGTTCGCCTGTTGACAAACTACGGTTTGCACGAAGCGTCCACCCGTGGTGAGCGAAGCGTTCACCCGTGTTGAGCGACGGTCAACTAGTGACGTTTCGGTCACATGTCGTGGGGTTCAGTGTGTAAATTAATTGGGCTTCCGTCTTTGTGTTTGCGTCCAAGAGAGATGTAATTTTTCGAGCTCTGGGATAATGGAGCGTGATATGAATATATCCATTGTGGCCTTATTGATTTTTATGAGGCCGCCACGTTATGTGTAAGATGGTTCACGAACTTATCTAGAAGTTCATACCATAATTTACTACAAGTGTAACTTTGAGATATGAGGCAACTAATATTTGGTTTGCCCTGATTTCTTCTGCCGCATTACTTTGGTTTTCGTGGATTGCCCGAACCTTTAGTACAACGGCCAGGATTGAGGGGAGATGAGAGGAGTAAATCATTATTATATTATTGCCACTTAAAGATGTCTAACGTTTGAAACTTATTGACGGATGAGGGATAATCTACTACGCTTATCCATTGCTATGTACTTTTGATGTGTTGATGGATACTATTGTGAAGTGACTTTATTTATTAAATGTCAACCATGTTTTCCCGTGGACCTGTTCATCTACCGGCTTTGTTATGTGTACTGACGATAATGTCCTGAATGAACACCTGCTATCATTTGCGTATACATGCATGATCCTCTAATATATCTCACCGTAACAGTCTGCTAGAAAATGACACTGTAATGGATGAATCAACATGGCGGAGACTGTTGGAGTTTAGCATCAAACGTGGTGCTAGCAGAGATGGACGTGCGAGAGGATGCATCCGTCATAAGTACAACAAGCGTGTACAGGTACTATTAGCATTCATACTTTTTGACATTTGCTGAGGGAGACTGAGCACCTATGGGTTTGCCCAGAGTGCGGTGAGGTCGATTCTGATTAACAGCAACAAAAACAACAAGAAGATATTTGTTGAAGACGCCATTAAAATACTTGTAGAAATTTCACATAATCTTTTTTTTGTACCCTGTTGATCACATCATACAGAAATGCAGGAGAGGTCTGGCAGACCTGAAAATAATGGTTGCTGTGCATCTGGAGCAGAGATTACTATTTGTTCTTTATCATCAGCTACTCATGTTAGTCATTGAGTATAGGCTGGGAGTACTCATACTGTCAGTAACACAATTTGAATGACTAGAACACCTTCAAACTGAAGGGATGTGTATAGTCTTGGGCTTTTTGCGAGATACCCCCATTGTGGCAATGAGGTACATGTTTAGAGTGCTGTTGATGAGATCCAGATTTGCGATGGCCCAAGCAAAAGCCTTTATGTGAGTGACCACAGATAAATGGCACCCCTGCATGGAAACAAAGCTGATATTAAGGGAGCAAGAATAAAGGTGGAAATTTCATGAATGTCACAGGCAGAGACAACGATCACCCAGGTGACTACAGTTGAAAATATATTCAAAGAGGAAGAGTGACTAAGTTAGATGAAAATTAGATTAACTACCAGCATGTCATCATCAGCCTTGGAAGAGAGTGAAGAACTTGGGGCAATGACAAAGCAGAACTGGAAATTAATCAACTAACATGATCATGCTGGGGATAATGATGCCATTGTGTATACAGATGGGTCTGTTATCCATGGTCAGAAATCATGTTGGGGCTTCTCTGCTAGGATAAAAGGCAGAATCGTTGCGGAACATAGTGAAGCTCACAAGATAACAACTTCCAGCATGAGAATGTAGGCAGAGGCAGCTACTGCAGCCTTAAGGTTGCTAACTAAAACTTTATTAACAAAGGCAGTCATTGTGTCAAGACTCTCAGTCCATGCTTCGAAAGGTTCAAAATGGTTGGCTATGGCATAAATGGAAAACATTCATAGAAGCTTCAAATCTGCTGAAGCTGGTATGGATCTACTGTCCTGGTCATGCAGGGTTACCCGGTGATGAGAGAACTGACAGACTAGCATCAAGAGCATCCATAGTGTGGACACTGGATATGGATAAGGGAGAGATACTGAGAACAAGTAATGATCACCTGTTAGAGAATGGTACTGCAATAAATGGATCATCAAGGTCAAGGGCTGTTGATTGAGCACCTATGGGTTTGCCCAGGGAGCAGTGATGTCATTTCTGTTCAACAATAACAAATATGAGATATTGCCTGGTTATGTTGGTTGTATTTGTTCAGTAGAGCATGTCTCGTTATGTTGGCACATTTTTTCCCTCTGCAGCTGATGTTTTTGGTGGCTGGTAATGTTGGACAAGATCTTGTTTTATATATTGGAGCAGGGGCAAGCAATATGTAGGTCACAAGAGATAAATTACTAGATTTCTAAGGGATGAAAGGGAGTAAAGGGTAAACTGAGGCTATCAATATTTCGACTAGTTCTTTGAAGCTGACTGTTATGACCCCAGGATTAAAGGCCATTGTTTGACTATTTAGCTGACAGTTAAAATTACAGTGACCCCAGGATTAAAGGTCATTGTTTGACTGTTTAGCTGACAGTTAAAAGTACAGTGACCCCAGGATTAAAGGCCATTGTTTCCTCATTCCTAATGAAAGTCCATGAGCTAACTAACCAAAATTCACATTATTCTTGAACTACATGAAATAAGACCATGATCTTTTCGTTAGTGTGAAGCTTACATTTGGTCAAATATTGTCACAGGATGCCTCCACTGCTGTGTGCAGTGATGGTCCAACAATGGCCAAAACCTGGAGTATCTAACATGGATCTTCAAAAGCATCTACCTTCGCACAAGATTACTCTAGCAGAGATGCAAATAGAAGGATGATGATTCTTCTACCTTGAGGGAGTATTCACAAGATAGTCAGAAGTCAAGAACAATGCTGAATGTGTCTTAGGAAAGTTAACTTTCTATCTGCGCACCACCTTTTGTGAAAAGATATTTTGTGTATTTTATTTAGCTCTTTCAAGCCCCCAACTGATTTAAAAATGCTACTTCATTAGCTCTTTCATCTATGGAAAATACTGATTTATACGTGTGCACTTCTTTCTGTAAGAATTATATCAATTATGAATACTTGTTTCTTCACTGAAAATTTGCTGAAAGTGGATTTACTAAAAGAGTTCATTTGGTTCTGGCTTGATAAGATCTAACTTAGTTGTCAGATTGATGAAGTGTTTCTGTTGGCCGCTGACTGCTCTGTCAATCTACAATTTTGTGGCAAGGGCACGTCCCAGAATTCGAGTGCTGAGTGTTGCAGACTTTTTCTGATTGAATGGGTTAATCTTGTATTACGTTTCTTGCAATTGTTAGATCATCTGTTCTGATTTACACCCGGTATCAATTTTGTATTACAACCATAGATTTGTTAGTAATTCTTTCAGGTGGTTGCATCTCAAACGTTTATTCAATAAAACTTCATATATATTTCTTTGACCATGTTGTCTTGATTCATTCCGCTTTCTACTTTTGACAGAGTATGTATTTTCCTGAATATGTAGTCTTGTGACCAATACATGTGAAGGTCAACTGTCATTATTTTAAAAGACAGTCATAACTGGAACGTTGTAACGACTTCATTGAAATATCTCTATTTGGACGACTTACAATACTTTATTAAATATTCATCCTTTCAATATGAATCAATGGCAATAATATACTTCCCATTCAAGAACACTTGACATATCACAGCGTAGAGTGTACTGTTTTTCAGACATTGCATATCTGTTTCTTTGCCGTTTTAATTAACGTTCATTATATCTCAACCAAATCTATTTATCAAGTATTTGGTATAATTATTATATTCACACAGTATTAGCACTTCTGCTTACAGTTCCATTAGGGTCTCAGCCTAATATATATATCACAACTCTGTATATATTATATTATATTGCTCGCCAGGCTTTAACAGCCAATTACACCTTATCGTGTTTCACGAATATTGTGTTTTAATACTATCGTCGTACATAATATCCTAGACTCATAGGTCCGTACACATTACTATTTCATAAGCTTTTGAAAGCACTCTATTGACCGTTAGACATATTCATAGCAGTTATACCACACAAAGTTAAAATATTATACCATAAAAAGAAAATGAATATTAAATAGAAATCAAGACAACTAAACCATAGCATGCATTAAAGCATACATCCACAATCGACCTACTTTGGTACGATGTGAAATTCAAAGAAAAAAAATTCAAAGAAAGTTGGAAATCAGAACCAAAAGAATGGTAAAACATCCAACTAAATTTCCAAAAGAAAACAAAACAAAACTAACACATGATTTCAAATGAAAAAAAAGAAAAACAATGATGATATGTAACAAATGACAAGTGAATTATAAACCGAAAAATGAAATTAAAACACGCAAAGTGAATAAACAATGCATAATTCAACACGCTAAGAGAACAACACACTTAATGTTTCTAACATTACTAAGGTGGATTAATCATCTATAAGTATCAAAATCATGTACCATGAGTGGTAGATATAAGTATGAGGAGACACATATAAACTATTAAAGTTAGTGAATGTGAACTATACCACTACTTGAGAAACTTAAATTGATTCTAACTAATCAATATATTTCTTAATTAAAAAACATTTCTGGAAGTTGTTCTGGTTCGACAGGTTCGCTTGGACAGCGTGACAAACAGTCCGCAAACACGTTTTTAACTCCAGGTATTGAACGAATCTCAAAGCTGTATGGTTGTAAGGCTATAGCATACCTTGTTGACTTTGAAGATTTAACGTCTTTCGTATTAAGAGCTGTGAGAGCCTTTTGGTCACTTTCAACAATAAAATGTGAGCCTAATAGGTATCGTTCCAGTTTTGTAATAGACCAAACTAAGGCAAGAAGTTCCCTTTCCAGAACTGAATATTTCTGTTCGGTGGTCGTCAATTTTCTCGACACGTACATCACGGGGTGCAAGGTGCCTGAATATTCTTGCATCAAAACCCCGGTGATTCCATATGATGACGCGTCACTACGAAGAATAAAAATAAGGTTTTTGTTAGGCAACCTTAAAACTGGAGCCTGTGAAAAAAATCTTTTAATTTCATCTAACGCAATTTGATGCTCGTTAGACTACTGAATTACGCTAGCTGTTCCTTTTCTCACCAAAGAAGAAAAAGGAGCAGTTATAGTAGACAAATGAGGGATAAACTTAGCATAGAACTGTATTAGTCCTAAAAGAGATCTAACTTGTTTTTTTGTCTTAGGTGCTGTGATGTTTAGAATTTTAGAGACATTACTGTCCTCTGTATACAGCAAGCCATGACCAATACGGTGACCCAGAAAGGAGATGTCGTGAAAACTCACAAATGCCTTCAATGGCTTAGCTGTTAAAGTATAATCACGTAACGTAGACAGTAAAGCATTTAATCCCTGAATATGCTCATCCCATGAGTCGCTAAACAGACAGATGTCATCAATGTAAGTAATGACATCGGGACGATGAGAAAATACGCGACGCATCATGCGTACAAAGGTAGCAGGTGCGTTTACTAATCCAAATGGCATAAAATTCCATTGGAATAGACCATGTGGTGTCGAGAAAGCGGTGAGTGGTTTTGCTTTAGGTGTGAGTGGCACTTGCCAGTATCCCCTAGAAAGGTCAAATTTAGAGAAGGTAGAATGTGCTAATTTGACCAATAAGTCTTCCAAAAGGGGCAAAGGTTCGGCATCGAATTTTGTCACTTTGTTTAATTTTCTGTAATCTACTCAAAGACGAATATTGTTGTCTTTCTTTCTAATGATCACCATAGATGATGAGTATGGTGATGAAGATGGTTCAATTATATTTAATCGAAGCATCTCATCCAATTCCTTATCAACCTTATCACGAAAGTGTAAAGGGATAGGGTATGGACGGACTCGAATAGGTGTATCGTCAGTCAAAAGAATATCATGTTGGATAACTGACGTATGACCTGAGATGTCAGTGAGAACATCCTCATACGAGTGCAGAATTGAAGAGACTTGCTGACGTTGATCAGCAGAGAGAGTAGAAGAGATAGTGACGTCATTCCAATTCTCAGTGGAATGAAGCGGTACAACTGGTATAGGCAATTGTACATCATCAAAAGAAGATTCTTCTTCATGGATAACCGATAAATTAGAGTAGTGTTGAATAGGAGGGGTGGGATCGTCAGTTGCTTGGAACACTAACAGTAGATAATCAGGACGTGAGTAATACTCCTTCAACATGTTAATGTGGAAGGTTTTATGTTTGCCATTAATATCCACGATGTAGTCAACATCGGATATTCTCGAGATGATCCTAAAAGGACCTCTCCAAGTAATTAGAAGACGATTGTTATGAGAAGGTAATAGAACAAATGCTTCGTCACCAGGAAGAAGCTGGCGAAGAGTGACATCTCTATGGACGCCAGGCCAGTAGAATGCAGATAGCAATCTAGATTTGGTTCACGAAAAACCCATATGGCCTGCGCATTGCGAGTCGTGTGCATGCTGTAATATCCGAGCTCTCATAGAAGACGGGACTAGAATCTGTGAACGTAAGGATGAATTCTTTTCCCGTATCAGCCTAACCAAAATACTATTTTTAAGAGCAAAGTCATGTCTAGATTTTGCATTTCTGGTGTTGGTATTATTTTTGTTCACAAATTGAAATTTTTTTTTAAAGAATCATTCTTTTGCAAAGTCGCAAACATCTCCCGTGAAATAGGAGAATTATCATCATAAGTGGCGTAAACTGTAGGTTCAGCAGGTGTATCACACGACATAACAGTAGCTTGCGCTTTGGTGACTACTGCATTCGCAGCCTGAATATGTCGCTCTTCCCATTCAGCAATTTGCTGAGGGGTACACTCTTTTATACCGTGTATTCGACCTAGAATCACATCGCTAATCGGATTCTGAAGCAGGCACGCATGAATTTTCCCTGAAAAAATGGTGTATGTAAATTAATTATAGCTGTGGGAAAGGTTTCCACAGTGCCTCCAAAGGTGACACATTTCACAACATTGCCTGTAGCGCATGATGGGTCGATCAGCGAAGTCCGGACACTGACTGTGCTACAACCTGAATCAAATAAAATAGAGCATGGAATGGAATTTACATATCCTTTATTAAATTTAAGACAACCCTGTCCCTGGTGTACTGACGCCGAAGTGGCCGTGCAGACTGCAGGTAGACTAGGCAAAAATGTGTCCGCATCACAGCGTCGTGATCGCCTTTGGCTGGAAAAGAGTCGTACATTCAGAACAAGCTTTTACCTGATTAAAATCAAGAGAACAAGACATGGCATTATGCGTATTAGCATCATTATCTTGTTCATTGTTAGTCTGTGTATCTCTTAAAGCAACATTAGCATGTCGACGTGAATTGCTTGAAGATCTATCTCTTCGTCGCGATCGATTCTGACTATTGGCATTAAAATTGCAATAATTACTATTTCTGCCTGAGTTGAAATCTGGATGAGTACGCCAATTATTGTCCTCATTGTTGTGATTTTGGCCAAATGATCTATTCCAAGAACCCTGTCTATTTTGAGGATTTTGTGATTGTGATCGCCAATTTTGTTTATTATTGTTTCCTTGATTATATCTGAAATTATTGTTACCAAAATCTTGTGATCTATGAGATTGGCCCCAAGAAACATTAAATGGAGCAGATTGCTGGTATTGTTTCCCCTTATAAAAATTACCATAGTTAAAATTGTCATTACTTCCCTTATTAAAGTATCTATCGTTACTCATCGAACGATGGCGTGAAACGTTCTTCTGTTGCATAGCAAAAGCAACAGGTAACTCATTTTTGATCTGCGCATTACTAATATCCATGTTTGGGTGAGCGGTGCAGAAATTTTTACAATTTTCTTCTAATTCTTTTATTGAAGAAGGTTTACGCTCATGCAAAAATGAAAGAAATGCAGGATTTACTGACGATAAAACTTTATCGCGCAGCAATAAATCGAAAAGACCGTCATAAGACTTTTCTACCTTGGACAATTCGATCCATCTTTCCAAGGTTAGCCGTATTTGGGAAAGAAAGTCACTGAAGTTCTTTCCTGATTGTGGTAACATAGATTTAAAACGCAATCTGTATTGATCTTCAGTCATTTGATATTTCACCATTTCCATTCTGAGTTGCCTTTCTTTTTCAGCAGCTTTTCTCTCGTTTTCTGTAGCCTCCAAACGAAGTCTTTTTTCGTTTTCTTCAGCCTCCAATCTTTTCTGTTCTGTTTCACGCTGAAATCGTTTGTCCTCTAATTCAGCGGCTAATTTCATTTTTTTCTCAATTTCTTCAGCCTCCAATCTTTTCTGTTCTGCCTCAAATTTTACATTTTCTAGTCTTAGCGTTTCTAACTTCTGAGCCTTTTCATATTCTGAAAGTGCGAATGCTTTTACCTCTTCAGGAGTCATCTGAAGGGCTTTAGCTTGTTTAATAAAATAATCTAGCGAATACATTATGATTAATAAGTAGTCACTATACTTTTTCCTTATTAAATGAAAATTAATTAATGTAGATTAATTTTCCTTATCACTATAATGAGTGATACTTGTTCCTGTCCAAGAACGGTAAGCAATTCATATATAATTTTCAAATATATTATTAATCAATAAAATAATTTATGTAACGTTATGATAAGACAAAAGCTATAGACAATAGTGACAAGACAAGATAGTTAATGACAAGTGAAAACATTTGCAGAAATCAAAAAGGTTAGAATGAAAAAATAAGAAATAATTTTGCAGAAATTGCAATGATAACTGCAATAAACAATAAAACAAGACAATGGACAACACAGTGTATAAATATAGGTTTGTAAAAAAAGACTCAAGCTAAACGCAATACAGTGTAACAACGATACTACGTTTATACTTATCTCGCCCGCAAGAAAAAATAATATGCCTCGTCTCCGTAGGTGTACGTATGAGAAATCGCAATACTTCTTCTTGAGTAATACAATGCTCATATTCGACACTGAGGACTGAAAGATGAGGTCCAACTTAGTCCTTGACCTTGAGAAAACCGTTATCCAGAGTACGTATACAGTTTGAAAATCCACGTATCTCAGTATACTGTAGGACTACACGAGGTCGTTCCCTTATTGAATCCAGCGTAATTCAAGACACACTGTGCCGCCATATTGTTGAGTTGGGTTTTTATATGTTTGAATGAGTTGACGATGGTAGATGATACTGCCAGTTCATGCCAATAACGCGAATTCTAAAATGAACTTCAAGTATGTCAATAGAACTTTGATCAACTGAAGTATTCAGCAAAGGCTTGTCTTTAAAGTTCAATGTATTTATTCACGGATACAAACACGATATGAAATAGTAGACGATACGTTTGATGCATGGGCGATCAATAAGAAAACAGGATGGTGAAAATCTGGCGTAATGTTCCTAATGGCAATATACGTCTTTCTAGTCAGTTCCATTATCAATATTCTTCCTCGCTAAACTAAAGTTCATACAATTAATCTGTCTCTATGATGGTTTCTAAGGCATCGGCCGTTGACCTTCTACAAGGACATCGGGCTTAATATACATCTTTATAATACTTGATAAGGCATCCAAAATATAATGTCTTGCTCAATTAACTTCTTCCATAGACTGCTCAGACAGTTGATTAAACATTAGATCCACACGTTTCTACATCAAGATAAAATACATGTTAGCGACTATCCTTGGCTAACCTCTCCAATACGTGCCATGACCGAGATGTCGGCACTTCGTAATACAATTTTGCAATATATTAAATAATATTTCCTCTCGTAGGATTACCACTACGTTTTACAAGTGAAGCTATCAGCTCATCTGATCCATTCTTGAAATCCTGCCATGAGGACTCCAGCTAGATGCCAGTAATGAGTGGAGACATCACTTAAAATCATCAATAAGATTATTTATCAACACATGGGTGCAAGACTTACATATACATCTTGATATTGGGTTCTGATAAGAAAACCAGACGTCCCCCATAGAAATAATTCCCATTCATCAGGGACACAATACAATATACTACGGACGATCAGTCCGGCTTGACCCTTCAACATCACTCTCTGACGTCATTCTCTCGATCTTAGAAACCCGTGCGCTAAGAGTCTCTCATATACTACATAGTGCACACACGTACGTGATAAATCATACGCACAAATAATATTCCTATCATAAGAATGGTGCGTAACCTTTTAACACAGGCAGGACCTAAGACTGCCATCTGTGTAAAAGTACGCAACAGTTGGCTTTTTCTCTATCTGTTTCAGCTCTCTCTGGTATTTTAATTGTTGGGATTTTAAATTTCTTGTTGTTTCCTCCTTTAATTGCTTTTAGTTTTCTCAAAACTGTAGTTACTTGTGACCTATGGTTTAATGTTTGACAAAATTTCTCCATCTCTTTTCTTTAGCTCTGAATATTATTTTATTTGTTTCATTTCTTATTTTTATATAGTTTGTGTAATTCTCTTCAGTTCTGGGTTTTCTATACTTTATCAGGGCCCTCTCCCTCAATTTCAGTTGTTCTGAGCATCTGTCTGTCCACCATGGTACTTGATTTTTATCTTTGTTTCTTTTCCTATCTTTACCTTTTTGTGTTGATTTTAAGTGATCAGGCATATTCCTGTTTGGTATATATTTTATTGCTATTTTTAAAATCTCATTTGTTAGTTTTTCTGCAAATGTATCCACACTGTTAGATTCAATTTGTTCTATGCTTAGTTTACTTAGCTCCAATTGGAAGGACTCCCAGTTTGCTTATTTTTGAGGTTGAATGTAGGTTTGGAGCTTCTTGGACTAGTTCTGTATTTGTCATTTAGGTTTTATTTCTATGGGTAAGTGGTCTGAGTTGGAGTCATTCAGTACTTCCCATTTAGCAGAGGCTAGGTTTGGTGTTATAATACTTATGTCTATTGCTGTATCTCCTCCATTGTTGCATGTGTTAACCCTTGTCACTGAGCCATCATTTAGTATGATTAGCTCAGCACTTTCAATGTAATCTAACAGTCTTTTTTCTGCTGGATCATTACTGTTGTTACCCCATGCCTCATGGTGTGCATTAAAGTCACCTACCAGTAATGTTCTTTGGTCTATTTGTGTGTTAATAGTGGCAATGTCCCTGTCGATTAAATTACCCTTGGGGCTATAAATGTTTATTATTTTTAAGTTATCTGGCTCACTGTCTACTGTTACACTTATTCCTTCAATATTTTCTGTGTTGAATTGTTCCCAATTTAATATTTTGTGGTCTTCATGTATTAAAAAGGCCACGCCCCCTCCTCTTCCCTCCAGTCTATCATTTCTATCATTATATATCCTTGATAGTTCAGTTTTTGTTGGGGGTTAGGAGGGTTTTTTTGTATTGTAAAAATGGGTTTTGATTCCTTAAATTGCCCCACAATAGACATCAGGTTCTTCCTGGCACCCCTACAGTTCCACTGAACTACTTTTATAGCTCTATGGTCTCTAGTCTCCATTTTATATGGTTATCATAGTTATGTTTTTGTTTTTAAATTTTGTTGTTTGTTAGTTTCTCTATGTACCTTTTGTTTTGTTTTGCCCACCATCTCTCATGTTCTCTACAAACTCCTCATTGCAAGTAACCAACTTACTCCGCACTCTTTCTACTAGGTATGGAAGGAGAAGTTCAACTGTTTCCTTAATATTTTTTTTCCATATTTTCTTTATTTTCCTGCTTTTTCAATTTTTCGGACTCTTGCCTTTTTTCTTCTGTTAAAAGTGCTCTTTCAATCTCTATTTTCTTTAGGATTTCTTCATTAGACTCTTTCATTTTTGTTATTTTTTTGAGGTCTCTTTCTATTGCCTGTTGTGCTATTTTAATTTCTTCTAATACCTGCCTGGCTTGGGTGAGGTTATGTTCTCTCTCTTCTGTGTTGTTTTCTTCTTCGCTGTTACTTTCTTTCATCTTCTTTCTAGATTTTCTCCTTTATGTTTTTTACTTCAGTGGTTATTTGTTTTATTTGTTTCTTGATGTTATTTTCTTGGAAGTTTTGAAGGTGGCTATACATATATATATATATATATATATATATATATATATATAAATATATATATATATATATATATATATATATAATATTTATATATATATATATATATTATTATTTTTTTTTTTAAAGCTAGCAATGAAAATATAAACTGGCGCAACTAATCTCTATCAAACTTCAATAATTGGAATAGCCGTTAGGCCTATAGCCCAACTGGTAGCTTTAAATAGACCTACCCGTACGACTTTTAGTGTCAATCAAACACTGATAGTAATTAATTATTTAATAAATATAAGCCTAGCCTCAATCATTAGTTCACCGTAATGATGATCACCCAAGGCAAAATCGCATTGTTTTTTAAAGAAACGAAATTAGAACTAAGACGAGAAGTAGGCCTAGGCCTAACTCCAAATAGGCTAAACTTTTCTCTGATCGGGTTAAGATGCAAATTTGCCTTGCTTTTGTGTGTGTTTTTTTTTCTTCAGTTTCATAATTTGGTAATATCGGACGCCGAACGCTTCGCGTGTATTTTCGTACCAATTAGGTTTAAGGTTAGTGTTACTAGCCTAAATGGTACGAAAATACATGCAGATCGTTCGGCGACCGTCATTCCGATATTACCCATTATTTGTATTGTATTATTATTCAAATTTACATTTCTTACGCACTTTCTACAAGTTTTAGTGAAATCAAATAATATGAAGTGGTATCCGCCTTTTTTTTAAGCAGCCGTAAATAATAAATTAGGCTATGCTAAATCTTACGGGAAAAAAAGCATAGCCTAGGCCTAAGTTATCTGACAGTTAAATCTAACTTCATCTAAACAATGTTATTGTAATACTTTTTTTTTAAATGAATTACTTACCAATACTAAACTGGAAATTAATCCTAAACAATAGGCTCGACTCAGTGCTGCGTAATCGTTCAAATAATCAGTAACTTCGCGCTAGCTTTAGTGAAAAATTGTGAATGAACACGCCACGCACATCCCGCGGCAATTGAAAAATAGGCAGCTTGATTTTCATTGGTTATTTTTTTTTTTAATCCACTTGGCTTAAAATCTCGCCGAATCTCATGACGCAAATTACGGAAAATTGTGTAGTGGCACAAAACGGTCGATTTATATGTATATGTTGATATGGTCTTTGTATATATAATCCTGTTTCGATGTTTCTAGAGTTACTTGCCCTTATCGGGAACTCTTCTGTTTACCTCTTCTTACTACTTCCTGTTCTCCAAGATGTCCGATTAAATATGTGTCCTGTATTCAGTGTGTTCGCCTTCGTGATTAAACTTCATAACGTGAGAATGGATGACAGCCAGCCACGTCTCATTACTTCTATCAATATTTACTACACACGACGGTAAATATCAACATGGTGGCAGCGGTGTTTATTTCTACGGAATTCGAACTATTCTGCTGAATATCTTCCGACACGTGTGCTGACGTCACAGACTCTGGTAGGTTATTGCTTGCATACCATTATTAGACATTTCGTCATGGCAGAACGGCCCTTATTTCGGTTACCACCCTGCCTAGACATAAATAACGTCGAATCGGACACATTTCGTAAATGGAGACGACAGTTAGATCTATACATGCATGCATCTGAAGTGGCGTCTAAACCTGATTCTGTTCGGGCGGCCATTATTCTACACTGTGCTGGACCTCAAGCTGTTGAAGTTTTTGATCAACTTGCAGAGGAAGGAGATCATTCTAATCCTACTAAAATTCTCGATTTGCTCCAGAACCATTGTAGCTCACGAAGCAATGAAGTATTTCATACGTTCAGATTCTGGAACACACCTCTTCAAGATCCTTTTAATTCCTTCTTGACTGAGCTGAGAACTAAGGCAGACTTATGCAACTTTAACGACAAGGATCGTATGATAAGAGACAAAATTGTCTTTACTGTTAACAAAAGGTTACAGGAGAAACTCTTGAGAGAAGCTGACCTCGATCTAAAGAAAGCCATTCACATATGCAGAGTCTTCGAGCAAACTGGAAACGACATAAGAGAGATGAGTAATACAGTTCAACCTTCTGAAGCAAGGGTTGAAAAGGTACAGAAAAAAATCACTCAACCATAAACCTCCCAAGAGAGACACTGGGCGTGCTGCTGGTAAAGCCTGTCAAAGTAACACTGACAGTGGGTACTTTGAACTTAGAAAGGAGTGTCATTACTGTGGACAGAAACATCTATTGATCAAGAAAAAGTGTCCTGCATGGGGGAAGTTTTGCTCAAACTGTGGGGGAAGAAACCATTTCAAAGTTAAATGCAAGAAAGTTCACACTGTTAACACAGTCAGTGGAAGATTCTGAAGTTTTTCTTAATTGTGTGAAGTCTAGCAAAGCTTGTACATCTGCACAACTCATTATCAATGGGAAAATGGTAACATTTCAGCTAGACACAGCTGCTGATGTGAATACAATATGTCAACGCTTTGTGATGCAGGAACAACTGTTACCCACTAAACAGAGGCTTGTTATGTGGAATGGTACTAAGATGACTCCACTGGGAGAAGTTATATTAACTGCTGAGAATCCTAAGACTGCGACAAAACACAATATAAGGTTTACTGTTGTGAAAAATAGATTCACATGTTTGCTGGGCAACAACACACTGCAGGATCTACAGTTTGTGACTGTCAACACAAACAAATTTATTGCTAAGGTGGTTACTGACAGTTCAGATAATGATCATAACTCTGATAACCATCTAGGTGTCCTGGGTGAAGCTGTGTTGCATATTGATCCTAATATTCGTCCAAAGGCACTGCCGTGCAGAAAAAATACAATTTTCACTTAAGAGCAAGGTAAAGTCAGAGCTTCAAAATCTAATGAACAGAGGTATATTAATACCAGTAGAGGAACCGACTGAATGGGTCAACCAAATGGCTGTTGTTGAAAAATCTGATGGTTCCTTAAGAATATGTATTGATCCTAGACCCCTGAATGAGGCGTTGCAGAGAGAGCATTACAGATTACCAACTTTGGATGATGTATTGCCTGAACTCAATAATGCCAAGATTTTCACAAAGCTGGATATCAAGGAAGCATTCTGGCATATCAAACTTGATGAGAAGTCTAGTAAACTTACAACAATGATTACACCTTATGGTAGGTTCAGATGGTCTAGACTACCATTTGGGTTGTTGAATGTAAGCAGTGAAATTTTCCAGAGGCATCTAGCACAAGCTCTTGAAGGTCTTCATGGTTGCATCAATGTTGCTGATGACATAGTTATTGCAGGTTGTGGATCAAACAGACAGCAAGCAATTAAGGACCATGATCTGAAGCTTAAAGCACTGAAACACAGGTGTAAAGAGAAAGGTATTAAACTGAATGACGGTAAAGCTCAAGAGAAGAAAAAGAAATTACCTTCATGGGTCACCTTATTACTGCTCGAGGTGTTGAACCAGACAAGAAAAAGGTTGAGACAATACTAAACATGCCCGTTCCTAAGGACAGTCATGAGGGTCGCAGATTTTGCGGCATGATACAGTATCTAGCAAAGTTTCTCAACAATCTTTCAGAAGTTCTTCATCCAATAAGAGAACTTACCCGTAAGGATACTCCCTTTATCTGGTCTGCTGAATGTGATCAAGCTTTCAAGAGAGTCAAGAAACTGATTACTTCTACTCCAGTACTCGCATACTATGATCCTGATGAATCTTTGTGTATTCAAGTTGATAGTAGCAGCTATGGACTTGGGGCTGTCCTCCTACAAAATGGTCAGCCAATAGAGTTTGCTTCTAGAGCTCTAACTGAAACAGAACAACGCTGGGCTCAAATTGAGAAGGAGCTCTTAGCTGTTGTATATGGTTTGGAACGCTTTGACCAGTACACTTATGGAATGAAAGTTACAGTCATCAACGACCATAAACCTTTGGCAGCCATCGTTAAGAAACCTCTGAGTCAAATTCCTCGAAGACTGCAGAATTTACTGATGCGCAGCCATCGATATGACTTTGAATTCCAATGGGTACAAGGTTCCGATCTTCTTATAGCCGACACACTGTCCAGAGCTTGTATTCATAATGTTACATTGGATTACTTAGCTGATAGAGAGAGCAATGCAGGAGCTGATGCACCTGTAAGATTACCTGAAATACCAGATGTGATGATGGAAAAGATTAAAGCTGAAACTCTCAAAGACAGCGTGCTCCAGAGGTTGAAGTCGACCATTGTGGATGGGTGGCCTAAAAGAAAGTCTGATGTACCAGCTGAGCTTATGCCTTATTTCGACATTCGTGATACTCTGACAACAGAACAAGGCATAATACTTAAAGGAGAGCGTTATTCTTATCCCAAAAGCACTGAGGCCTGAAATCAAGCAGAAGCTGCACGCTGCTCATCTTGCATTTGACAGCATGATGCGCCGGGCCAGAAGTTGTCTGTTTTGGATCGGCATGACGGCTGAGATTCGACAGATAACTGACAGTTGTCCAGAATGTCAAGAAACGAAGGCAAGGAATACTAAAGAACCTTTAAACCAACACTCAAGAGGTTTATCACCCTGGGAGAAAAGTTGACACTGACATCTTTATTATAGAAGGCCGATATTATTTAGTCCTGATTGACTACTTCTCCAACTTCATTGAAGTAGACTTTCTACCTATAATGACAGCACAGTTAGTCATCAGGAAATTGAAGTCTCATTTTGCTCGTTATGGTGTTCCCAAAGTTATTGTATCTGACCAAGGTACTCAGTTTATGTCTGCACAGTTTAGATCATTTACTGCTAGATGGGGAATACTTCATGTGAAATCAGCACCAGGCCATCATAAAGCCAATGGATTAGCTGAATCTGCTGTGAAACTCATTAAGGGTATGATGAGAAAGACTGTTCAGGACAATACAGATGCATATGAGGCACTACTTGAACTTCGTAATACGCCGAGACAAGGGTTTGATCAAAGTCCAGCAGAAATACTGTTCAACAGGAAACTGCGTACGCTGATACCTTCTGCAGCGAAACCCGTTGCATCTCACAGCAGAGTTATTGAAAGTAGAGGCAAGAGAGACAGATCAGTGAAGAAGTATTATGATAAAACTGCTCATGATCTGCCCAAGTTGTCTCACCAGCCAGTCCACTATCAAGACCCTGAACAACCAAACTGGCAACCTGGAAGGATTGATAAGAGGCTCTCTGCCAGCCACGTCTCATTACTTCTATCAATATTTACTACACACGACGGTAAATATCAACAGTATATTTAATAATTAGGCGAAAAACCCCATACAGACGGTATGTACGGGGCGTACACATCTGAAAACGCAATCACCCCATACAGATTATGGGTAAACCATAGCGTGTGGCATGTATGCTAATGTCCCTCCTATTTGAGTGATTTTAACTCTTTTCTCTGGGTTTTTGTTTCGTTTAGGCTGTCCTCGGCACTTTCTTTGTGTTCTTTGGTTTCCTGAGTGCATTGGTCTGCATTTCCCTCTTTGTCCTTCCAAGTGTGTTCTGCGGCTTTATTTCCTGTCAAAGTTGGTGTTCCATTGTGTGCAGCAACTTGCTTTGATGTCCGAATTTCTGTTTCTTTCTCGTTGCTTTTTTTTTGTTTGATTAGGGTATTTATTTACTTTAGAGTTCACTTTTATTTTGTCCTTGATGGTTTCAATGTTGTCCTTAATTTCTGTGTCCTTTAGACCAGGGCTTTTGTTCCTCTCATTTTCTGTCCGTTTGGATGTTCCTTCCTTAGTATGTCTTTCTGTTGTTTTGCTCCAAGCTTTTCCCTCCCCTGGCGACAATCTGGTTAGCATTATGTTGGACTTATTTGCTCTTATTGTTCTACAAATATTTTGTTGTACACGAGTTGTCTTTACTCTTTTTTTAAATATTGTCTAATTGCTCTATCTTTATTTTATACCTAACACCGATGACTTACAATTAATATTTATGCTCTATCTATGCCTAATGCTAAATTAACACAAGACAAGTTATTAATATTTTTTTTAAATATATAAATTTTAAATTATGTTCAGATATCAATAGTTAAAAGCTGACTAGCCCTACTGCTAATCTAGTTAATTTGAATTAAATTTAATTTTGTTCACGTGCGGCTCAACGATGAAAGATGCCTGTATTATTACACAAAGAAAAACAAGATGGCTACTGAACTTTACAAATAAAGATCTCACGTGGTTGGCCTACCGGGCTTATTTATTCTATTTCACTAATATTTTTATTTATACCAATACTCCTATCAATTATTAACTAACGTTAAAAGCAATTAACCAATACTAGAGGTGATTAATAATATTTAGTTTAAATATGTTAGAGAAGAGAACAAACTTATCTGAAATTCGTCTTGTGTAGCGTACTGAAAACTTTTACTGGATAGGTAACGGGCGTGCGAAAACACGTCTGTCCGCTTCAGAAGTCTAAATGTAATAAATCCATGATTACTTTTTAACCAAGGACCGGAAGCAATTACATCACACCTGTCTGCCCGCCCGTGTCAAACAGAAGGTAATGTCGTCTTATCGGCGGTTCAATCAAAACGCGCGGGCGGCTATCTTTATCATTCATTCATAACCCTCCACTCCCAAAGGAGCATAGGTCTTCACTAAACACATACCAGGTCTTCCTGTCACGTGCCATCATCTCAAGTTCTTTCCACGTTCTCCTCATCATTTTCACCTCTGTTTCCAGCTCTCTTCTCCGTGTTCTTCTTGGTCTACCTCTGCCTCTCTTGCCCTGGGGGTTCCAGAACAAGGACTGCCTTGTAATGCTATCAACAGGTTTCCTCAATGTGTGTCCTATCCATCGCCATCGTCGTCTTCTCATCTTTTGTTCCACTGGCACTTGTCTAGCTCTTGTCATCAGTTCCACGTTGGTAACCTTGTCATACCATTTTAATCCCTCTATTCTTCACAAGCACCCATTTATGAAAGTCTGTAGCTTTTTGGTTGGTGTCTTTGTTGTTCTCCATGTCTCTGAGCCATACAATAGGACTGACTTCACATTTGAGTTGAAGATTCTTATTTTCGTGTTGGATCCGATTTCTCTTGATCTTCATATATTTCCCAATGCAATGAAAGCTCCTCTTGCTTTTTGTATTCTTATTTTGATATCACTGTCTGTCCCTCCAACTTTGTCTATATTGCTGCCAAGATATGTGTACGATTCTACATCTTGTATTGGTGCTTCTTCGAGTTCAACCCTGTTATCATAAGCTGCATTTTTTCTCATTATCTTTGTCTTTTCCCTAAACAGGTAGCAGCAGAAATGACAAATTACAGGATTGATATCCTGGGTCTCTGCGAGACACGGTGGAAAGGCATAGAGAAGAGGATATTGATCACAGGAGAAATGGTGTTGTCCTCAGGACATGAGGAGGAAAGAGCCCAACACAGTGAAGGGGTGGCTCTAATACTGTCCAAGGAAGCACAGAAGGCCTTTATAGAATGGGAATCAATGAGACCCCGAATTGTAACAGCAAGGTTTAAATCAGCCAAAAATAAAGTAAATATAAACATCATTCAGTGTTATGCACCAACAAACGGTAAAGACATATATGTGAAAGAAGACTTTTACACCAGACTACAAAGTGTCTTGGACAATAAGAAAAGAAAGGACATCACAATTTTGATGGAAGACCTAAATGCGAAAATAGGAACAGACTACACTGGCTTTGAAGAAATCATGGGAAAGCATGGATTAGGTATGATGAATGAGAATGGGGAACTATTAGCAAACTTCTGTGCTTCAAATCAACTAGCTATAGGAGGAAGCATATTTCCACATAAAAGAATACATAAAGCAACATGGATATCACCAGACCATAGAACTGAGAATCAGATTGATCACATATGCATAAGGAAGAAGTTTAGGTCATCATTGCATGATGTGAAAGTATGTAGAGGAGCAGATGTTGTATCAGACCACCATCTTCTGTTGGCTAAAACAAAATAAAAACTCAAGAAATTTACAACAGCATATAGTTATAGACAACAGTTTAATGTGGGATATCTAAGAAATCAGGAAATAAGAGAAAATGTTCAATCACAGTATCCAACAAATACCAAGTACTCCAACAGCTGAAAGATGAAACAGATACGGAAGACCACTGGCAACAAGTAGAAAATATATGGAACGAGACATGTGAAGAACTACTGAGAAAAAGAGAACATCAGCACAAAGCATGGATAACAAAAGAAACCATTAGTAAGATAGAAGACAGGAAACACAAGAAAGCAGGTTTAAACAGAAGCAAAACCAGAAGCTCCAAAGCCAAGGCTCACGAAATGTACATAGAAGCAAACAAAGAAGTAAGAAGAAACATCAAAAGAGACAAGATGAAATATATTGACGATTTGGCAAGGGAAGCAGAGGAAGCTGCAGCAAAAGGAAATATGAGGGACCTGTACAACAACACAAAGAAGCTAACAGGGAAATATAAGCAAGTAATTGGCCTCATAAAAGATAAGAATGGAAAATTGCTTAGTAATATACAAGAACAAATGAAGAGATGGACAGAACATTTTGAGGAACGTCTTAATAGACCATCTCCAACTAATCCCCCAGACATCCAGCCAGCAGAAGAGGAGCTACAAATCAGCTGTGAACGACCAAGTAGAGAAGAAATAAAGAAAGCCATAAAGCTTCTGAAAAATGGAAAAGCAGCTGGTCTAGATTGCATTTCAGCAGAGGCAATCAAAACAGATATTGATACCTCTACAGAGATATTATACAAAATACTTGGCAAAGTCTAGGAAAGAGAGGAAATACCAGCATAATGGAAGGACGATTATCTGGTCAAGTTGCATAAGAAGGAAAATTTACAAGAGTGCACTCATTATAGAGGAATAATGTTACTATCAGTGCCAGCAAAAGTATTAAACAGAATCATACTGGAGAGTCCATAGACAAGCAACTGAGAGATATGATGAACAAGCAGCTTTTCGACAAAATAGATCCCGTACAGACCAGATAACAACATTGAGAATAATAGTTGAACAAAGTCTGGAATGGAATTCGCCGCTATACATCGGATTCGTGGACTATGAAAAGGCATTTGACAGTGTGGACAGAGAATCGCTTTGGAAATTGATGAGGCATTATGGAGTTCCCATGAAGATCATTAACTTAATAAAGAAGACCTATGAAGACATGACATGCAGAGTTCTTCATGAAGGACAACTTACAGAACTATTTAGGATAAGAATGGGAGACAGGGATGCCTTTTGTCTCCATTTCTTTTCTTACTAGCAATAGATTGGGTTATGAAAACATCGACATCACATAACAGAAATGGAATCCAGTGGAATCTGACTAAACAGCTTGATGATCTGGATTTTGCAGATGACTTGGTTCTTCTGTCCCATAACCATAATCAGATGCAAGAGAAAATGAAAATTCTCGATGAGAGGTCACAGCAAGTGGCCCTGAAAATACAAAGGGAAAAGACAAAGATTATGAGAATAAATACAAGAAATGATAACAAGGTTTAACTTGAAGAAACACCACTAACAGATGTAGAATCGTACACACATCTTGGAAGTAATATAGACAAAGTTGGAGGGACAGACAGTGATATCAAAATAAGAATACAAAAAGCGAATGGAGCTTTCATTGCATTGGGAAACATATGGAGAACAAGAGAAATCAAGTCCAACAGGAAAATAAGAATCTTCAACTCGAATGTGAAGTCAGTCTTATTGTATGGCTCTGAGACATAGAGAAGAACAAAAACAACAACCAAAAAGCTACAGACTTTTATAAACTTGTGCTTGCGTAAAATAGTAGGACTGAAAAGGTATGACAAAAAATGAGGAATTGATGACAAGAACCAGACAAGTGCCAGTGAAACAAGAGTTGAGAAGAAGAAGCTGGCGATGGATAAGACACACTTTGAGGAAACCTGTTGATAGCATTACAAGGCAGTCCTTGTTCTGGAATCAACAGGGAAAGAGAGGAAGAGGTAGACCAAAAAAACACATGGAGAAGGGACCTGAAAACAGAGGTGAAAATGATGAGGAAAACATGGAGATAACTTGAGCGGATGACACAGGACAGGAAGACTTGGCATGTGTTTGTTGAAGGTCTATGCTCCTTGGGCAGCTAAAGGGTATTGATTGATTGCAACATCTGAGGAGGCAGGAGAAGGAACCTGTAGTTGTTCCCCCTCTGGATGCTAGTAAAAGAATGTCACGGGATTGTTTCCCCTTGGTTTGCAGTAGTTGCCCACTAATGGTCACAACGACAGCGTATCTAAAAGTAGGTCGTCCAAGGTATCTATCTTCGCGCAAGATTACTCTTGGCAAAGATGTAGATAGAAGATGAACGTCGGTTCTACCTTAGGGGAGCCTTCACAAGAAATTCCCAGCAGACAAGAACAAACGCTGCTTAAGGGCTGAGCAAATTTGTTAACATATTACCTGGGCCGTCGCCTTTTGTAAAGGGGTTATGCAATGATTCTGGCACGTCAAGACACCAGTTGGAGTAATCCAACGAATGCCCTCTTATAATTAATGGCTTTATTATATATAGAAAGACTGGCTCATACGTTTGCTTTCGTATATATAAACTGAATCAACTATTATTGTTTAGTTTAAAATAACATACAACAAATTTAATAGTCAAATAGTTCAACAAGTTAAAATAGGGATTAAGTGTGGTGAAAATTATATTAAATTGAGGTTTTGGTAAGGGGTTAATAATAATGTCCGTATTTTTGCTGTAGCCTGTTATTTAAAATTTAGCTCCTGGTGTCCTGCAGCTGTGGTTTCCGTCACTTCTTTTTTGTGGTGAATACACTTCTCCAAATAATTCATCCACAGTAGGCAGTTGGTGGTGATACTCTTTCTCTCACTCTATTGGCGTAGGAACTTTAGTAAGTAAGTCTGATGTCTTGTAACAACGAACTGTGACAAAGTAGAAAGAAACAAATGCCTCAGTACATTTGTTCTCCGCAAACTAACAGGCGAATTTTCACGCGCTGCACCCACGAATGTTAACTTCTCAAAAGAATTAAATTCCCGAGCACACAATGTAACTCAGGGAATTTGATAAAAACTCACCAATATCCTTCTGGGTGTCAACTAGGAAATCGCGTCTGAAGTGCATGGATAAGGATTTGCCTGAATTACAATTAAAAAAGGTATATAAATCTCACAACATTATTCTATACACTTTAGGCACACGTGACGTAATTATCACTCATTACTCGTCACTACTCCCTTTGGAGTCTGGGGCCGTACTGCTGTCGGGATTTCTACACGACTAGTCAGAAACAGTCACCAGCATTTGAAGTAGTGGTTCATGCATATATTATTCTCATATGTTGAGGTTGCCAGCCTCATATCATTTCTTCGCAAGAAACCTGTAAAATTTACATAAATAAATTGTTTACACTTACCCCAAAATGTTGGGAATACACACTTCCCCTAACGCAGATTAGAATGGACCCACAGCCCTGTATTTAGATGCTGTTCGAATCACTTAAGTCTGAGAAATTCCTCTTATGACGGGTGAAACACTTGGTCTGGAAATCTATATTTCCTCTTATGACTCCTTGTGAAAAAATTCCCAAGTTTCCAGTCTTGAATTAAAATTGCTGGTTTTCTTGTAAATTCCAAAGTTGCCCAATACTCAATCTGGTACTTATAGTTGTGGAATGATAAGTCCTAACCTCTTTCCTCTAACTTGTAGGAGGTGTTTAGTTGCCGCTGCGAAGCAGTCTGTCTGTGTGCTGTGATTCCAAGTTTGTTAGATTATATATCACAATCCTTAGTTTCAAATCCCTCGCTGTGTTTCCGCCGAAAGTTGCAATAAAATCATAGTAGATTCTGGCGAACCAATTCAATCTATCTAGCACTGTTTGGGTAGGGAAGTTTATCATTACTCATCCCACGCGTATTTGAAGATATTAAATTTAATATGCACGCGTGGCCTCTTACACAGTGATGTCATATCGTTACCTAAGACTTCCGGTGCACCTCTGTTTATCACCTTTATCTGCGTGCCTCCGCCAGACAGATGTCTAGAAAGACCGCGTGGTCTTCTTTCATCGTATCATAACACCGGCTTGTGTCAACATGAACAACAGCTTTCCAATGGGGTCAAATGTTTGACCGCCCCGTTTCCACAGGTGCCAGACAGATTAGGCGATTAAATATTATCATTGGCATGGTCACCAAACCTGGCGATTCGTAACAGTGACGAGTGAAACAATAAGATACTCATTACTCCCGTAGCAAATACTGCCATAGAGGAGTGGCGTGTTAGAGAATTCATCACGCTATGTCCAGCATAGAGCAAAATAGTGAAAATAACGAATGAAAAGGCATGTTTTATGCCACATAAAAAGCGAATAATAAAGAAATATGAAGACAATAAGTTTACTGCCGAAAGGCTGAAGGGGTGAGAGATCACATAAAACGACACGTACAGACGTGTCGTCACACAGGAGATCACATCTCCCACCGGTGCGGGAGAGAGGGAAGACAGAGATACAAGGAGCCCGAATAACACACCCCACAATACACATAGGACGGAAACAACACCTAAAGTGAGTGGAATAATGTTAACAGGATAGGAGACAACAGGATGGTAGTAACAGATAAAATAGAGATTATTCCTAGTGAAGATGATGGACATAAACAAGCGAGACAGCAAATTGCAACAAGAGCAGAAATACATGCAGAACCTAAGATAACATCTAGTAGGTTAATCCCGCCTTTCCCCCCTCCCCCCTCTTCTTCTTTGATCCTTAGCCGCCGACCGTCAAAGCAGTCAGTGGCCATTTTGCCTAGTGGCGTCTTGTAGGGCAACAACAAATTGATTCCACTTTGCTCGGTCGGCGGCCATCCTTCGTACAGTGCTCCAACTCTGGTTCATTCCTTGCATCTCAGCCTCCACAGTCCTCTGCCAAGTTGTTTTTGGTCGGCCTCTCTTTCGTTTTCCTTCAGGGGTCCAAAGCATAGCTGTTCTTGTGATGGCATCGGGGTCTCTTCTGAGGACATGGCCAACCCAGCTCCAGCATCTGCCAGCTATGATGGTGTGCATCTCCTCTTGCTTGCTCCAAGTAAGCAGATCTTGGTTGGTGATGGTATTCGGCCAAAAGATTCGGTGAATTTTTCTTAGGCATGTTGTGTGAAAAGAGGACAATCTCGACATTTCCTTCTCTGTAACTCTCCAGCTCTCCGCGCCATAGAGAAGCACAGAAAGCACACAGCTCTGATATAATCCCAATTTTGTGCTTGTGCTGTACTGTGAGGACTTCCAGATGTTGTTTAGACTAAAAAAGGCAGTTCTTGCTTTGTTCATTCTGTTGTTGATGTCTTTGCTTGCTCCGCCATCTGGTGTTACTACGCATCCTAGGTATGTGAAGGCATCTGTCTATTCCAGTTGATGATTCCTTACTGATATGGGCTCAGGGTTGCTCACATTGAGCGTCATGACCTCTGTCTTCTTTAGGTTGATGTTATATATATATATATATATATATATATATATATATATATATATATATATATATACAGAGAACAGGAGGATATAAGAAGAGAGATGCCAGAGGAAGATACGACAGAAATACGGCAAGACACACGGTTAAGTACGCAGTAAGTGAAATCGAAGGAATTTTGATACAAATATTCACATAACCTCGGAGCTATTATAGACCAAAAGGGAGGCATCAGAGAGGAGTTGGCCACTCGAAAAGCAGCAGCTGGGATTCTTTTTCAGACAATAAACCGAGGATTCCTCAGCAAGAGAGAGAAGTTAGTAAGAATACGAAGATGGCTGTATACCGCTCCACCTATGTCTCAGTCTTGACATATGGATAAGAGGCATGGGCAATGAGCACAACCCAAGAATGGGAGAAGATCGGCAACCACGACAAGCATGGGAAACAAAGAGCCAGGGATCCAGACCCACAGGACGACCCAGAGTCCGCTGGGAGGACAACATTAGACACTCTTTGAAGGACCGAGGACTAGAATGGAACCAGGTTTGGAGGAATACTGCCGTTAGGATGCTCTGGCGCTCTCTCTCTTCAAAACCTCTACACCTCACGGTAGAAGGGGAACGACTAAGTAAGTAAGTATATTCACATAATTCCAAGTTTCTGATTGATGCAGTATAGGAACTGATATTTTGAAACTAATACCATCATCTTATGTACTCTCATCGGACACTACAGCTACACATGATAGATTTTGCTCTTTTTTAGTGATCTGATCCATTACAGGCTCAAGACACTCAGGTCTGTCATGATATATAGCTTGAGCATGTTAATATGAACAATCTTGTTTTTCCCTTTAAAGTTAATAACACAGTCGACAGTGGTTTCTTCACTTACCATTCTAAATGGGCCTTGCCAGGTGATAAGTAACTTATTCTTTTTGTTTTTTTTTAGTGTAAAAGTAAACAACACTTCATCGTCAGGGTTGAGAGTTCTAAATTTCCTACATGCATTTGCATATCGCATGAAGTTGATACCAGTAAGTCTCAGAGATTCTCTGGCCAAATTACACGACTTTACTATTCTTTCTCTCAAACTGATTATGAACTCAAAAGAGTTTCTTATATCTGCAGGAAAACCTAAAACCGCTCACAAATCTTTAAAAATGGTCATCGCGCCACGTGGATTTGCACCATATAGAAGTTATAATGTTGCTTTGGGGGTGAAATGGACTTGTAAATGATTTTTTTATACCTAGCATCTTAGAGTGTGGTGCATCACCTCTGAGATAAGCTGTGTACCTCAGTCAGACAGTATCTCCTCAGGAAAATCTAGTCTGGTAAAAACAGAAATGAGAACTTCTGCCTCTACTTGAGATGCGACAGTTTTCAGAGGTACGGCCTCCGGCCATCTTCTGCAGAGATCTACTAGAGTCAGTAGGTACCGATAGCCTCTTTCTGGCTTTAGTGTAAGAGTTCTGGTAATTTCAAAAGCCACTTTTTTAAATATTCTATCTTCTCAGTCTGTTACCTGCGGTGGAACCTTCATGCACTGACCCATTGGAGCCATCCTTTGACAGATACTATAAGACCTACAATATTGTTTACTATCCTTGTTGTAACCTGGCCAATAGAAATAAGATGAGACTCTACTGTGAGTACGGGCTATTCCTATATTGCCTGCCAGCGGTGAATTATGCGCTATCCTCAAAACCATGTTCCTTTGTCCTGAAGGTACCACTAGCTGGCGTTTTATTATGTGTGCATGTTAATACAATCTAGTCAACACACTCTTATTTTTAAATTTCACATGAGTAGCTCGCAAACTTAGAGCTTTTAAAACTCTGATTCTCCGCAAAAGTAAATAGCTTGGCTATTTGGCAGAAACTCTCATTTCTATGTTTACCAGACTAGGTGTTTCTGAAGAGATACTGTCTGACATAGGTAGGCAGTGTATCTCAAAGGTGATGCACCAACTGTGATAGAATCTCAGCTAATGAATTCGGTGTAGGACCTGAGATATGTTGCATATCGATCACCCTGCAATAAATGTTGTTTCAGTAATATATCTTCTTGTTCTCTACAGCTTAGTAAGTTTCAAACAATAGCCCTCAGTTACACTTTGGGAAATTAAGCCTCGATGCTTGAGATGACCTTGAGATATCAATCTGTGCATTTAAAAAAAAAAGAGAATTATTAATGATATGCCATAAAACCATCCTAATAACTTTTCTTTCTCTCTCTATCTCTCTCTCTCTCTCTCTCTCTCTCTCTCTCTCTCTCTCTCTCTCTCTCTCTTTCTTTTCACAGTTAGAAGAGCAGTCAAGATTGTTCTATCGTTGAACAAACAATACTTGTTGAAGAAAAGTTCTTTGTCCGTTACTGAGTACGACTTTCACGTTTTTCATGCTTTTCAATTTTGTGTATACCTTTAGCAAAATTCTTGCAACTAGTTTTCGGATCAATCTAAGCATTCGAACATTTTTAGAAAACAGGAAAAAAGTCAATGTTTGTTCTTGGTGAGTAAACATGCCAGTTTTGGTCGATTGTGCAAAGATTACGAGCATTTTTCACAAATGCATGGAAATTACGGTTACCTTCATCTTTTGGAAAATTGTCTTTAAGCCGCCCTGGCGATAAGGCGCAACTTCAAGAAGAGCAATAATTGGATATGGTATTACTGTTGTTTCACACAACAAATGTGGATCATTTGTTTACTCCTTATATGTGTCAGTAATAGTACAGAGTCCTACTGTTTCATTCTTGTCTTCTGTATGATAGCCAGATTAAATAATTAAGTCTTGGACTCCACTTCCACTACTTGTGTAACTTTTGCAGCTCGGATGTTGTAACGAATTTCACGGTTGGGGGGTATGTACCAAGTCTTCAGAGAATTTCACCTCGACACTGTCTCCTGCTGCTGGGCGCCGACTTGAGAGAAGGAGCCGAAATTTATTTAAAAAAAAAGACTAAGTATCTAGTTCAAAAAAGGTTACGCTCATGTAAAACGACATAAAATCTTACTGAAGACCTTTGTCATCGTAAACTGCTTATGACATTTAAACACTGGAACATGAAATTACAAGGATATATGTATAGGCAAGGATCTATTTTGACAACTTTACTTCTGGGCCCACTCGGGGCTGGGGCCCCTCGGACGTGCCCGGTTGAGCTGGGCGACGTGAAAAATTATCAATATTTCAGAATTAAAATTACCTTACATACAACGAATGCTCCCGTAAGGGGAGGTCATTCAAAGTACTTTAAACTTCACAGGTCGTGTTGTCAGACAAGTTCTGTTCTTCTGTGTCTTTAGCTTAACAGCAGAGTCTGGTTAATCATTTACAGCTGGGTAGACGTAAGAGTGTCGCTATCTGGTTCTAAAGTCGGTAACTCTACCTTGAGAAGCAAGAGCTGTAACCATTTTGCCAGCTCGACTGTTTACATTTGTTGGCGGATAAACGAAAGATACGCAACTCATTTTGTATTTTTCGCTCATTAAGTCTGAGAAATACGCCATATATACTCCAGAAGGAACCATCCTCCAGAACTGAATGAAGATGAAGAAATGTAAAGAAACAACACAAATAAAACAGGACCTTGATTATGAGGTATGATAGAGTTTAATAAGCAAAGTAGACATAGACCTTCATTTTGGCCAATTGGATATCGACACAACAGCTTTGTCGCTTTGATAATAATTTTTTTTTTTTAAAACCTATAGCGCTAAATTTAACCTTATCGCTACCACTGTTTTGAATTTCCCACCCCCCAATAAAAAAGACTCATGCACTATCCTTAACAAACCCAGGTTGAGAAACCAGAAAAAGATGATCACGATGCATGTACAGACCAATTTCATTAACTTCCCATCTAGGTAGAATATTAGAAACCATAGTAAATAACAGAATAAAGTTTTATTTGGAAAAAAAAAGATAAAATAAATAGCCAGGCTCAATCAGGATTTAGGAGGGATTGATACCCACTGGATCAGGTAATTAAC
Source organism: Oreohelix idahoensis (assembly GCA_024509875.1). Taxonomy (NCBI): domain Eukaryota; kingdom Metazoa; phylum Mollusca; class Gastropoda; order Stylommatophora; family Oreohelicidae; genus Oreohelix; species Oreohelix idahoensis. The sequence goes on along the minus strand of JAMPIV010002267.1, from coordinate 9,230 downwards.
ATGGAACATCAAATCAAATTAGGATTTTAAAAGATAGAAAAAATCGTTGCAATATTCCTAGATATAGCTAGGGCCTATGATGAATGCTGGAGGGAAGGTGCTCTCTTTAAAATCAAAAAGATAGGAATTACAGGTGCAATATATAGATACTTAGAGAACTTTCTACAAGATAGATATTTCACAGTACAAATTAACGACAGTTCAGAATTGTATGAAGAACAATGGCATTCCTCAAGGATCAGTTTTATTCCCTTAATTTTTTACTATAATGGTAAATGATTTGAATGAAGAATTTAACTTTTTTAAGTCCCAAGAGCTGATACATCGTACTTCCGGCTAGACCCTTTTGGCCTGATCAACAATACACTGGTTTTCATATCTCTTGATCCTTTCTAGAGCTGTTTTCTAATTTTAACAACCCCAAAACACTATTTTCTTAAAGTATAGCCACCCATTTTGGACTTTTGCCCTGAAAGACACAACGAGTACTGTGTTAAGTAATTAATTTTTAGTTTTTTTTTAAGTGCATATTTCATTACATAAAATGGCCATGCCCACTACTTGTGACAGACCTCACAAATTAACGTCAAAGCAAGCTAGAAACTTATTTGAAGAAATTCTAGATAGTGATAATAATTCACATTGTAGCAGATCTTCAAATAGTAGTGGCAGCTAAGTCAGATCCTAATGTCGAGTCATTTAAAATTGATGATGATCATGGGAGGTTTGATGTTAAATCAGATTTCATATCTTTTGCTCCTTTCCAGAGCTGTTTTCTAATTTTAACAACCCAAAACATCATTTCCGACAGGAAGTACATTCTTTTAAATACCTCGTGTGTTTAAGAGTAGACATGAATTTGTGGTGTTATTAATTTAAGATTTTTTTTTAGCGAATATTTTCTCAGATAAAATGGCCATGCCCACTATTTCGAATAGGCCTAGATGATTAATGTCAGATCAAGCTAGGAAGTTATTTGAAAACATTTTTGATAGTGAAAATGATTCTAACTGCAGTATTTATTCACAGCATTGCCGTGACAACGATGTTCAGCCTGATACTGACTTCTCGGAAACCGAGGAAGATAATAGGAGGTCTGATGTAGATAATGAAGTTATGGTTACAGGAGCATGCAATCAGGCTGTAATAAACTCAAGTAATATATCCGAGCCAAAAAGAAAAAGAATCAGGAGGGATGGGAATGTTGATTTTGTTAGTAGGCCTAATACAAACAACGTGGTTTGGCATTCAGTGGTGACTGGAGAAACTAAAGCAAATTTTACTTTTTGCCAGACAAGACAGAACATAAATCCAGCTCTACATAGCTTGCAAACACCTTGATTTTAAAAAATTTTACATCGATGATGCTGTTGTTAGCACTTTGCTAACCAGCATTAATTCCTATGCTGCAAAAGTTGTTGAAACAAACAACCCACATAGAAAGTATTCATTATTTGCTTCATGGACACCAGTCACTTATTATGAATGGCTCAAGTTTACAGCTGTAATGATTGCGATGGGACTGGATCGAAGACCAAAAATCAAGGACTACAGGCACACCGCAGAAAATTTTGATGTGAAGCCACTGAGATAAGGACATCATATTTTTGCTGATAGATTTTATTCATCCAAAGCTCTGATTGAATATCTGCTTGCACACAGTTATAATTATACAGGAACCCTGAATGACAACTGCGTCGGCTTCCCTCCTGAAATAAACAATTTCAAGCTTGGCCATCAAGAGATGAAATGGTTTTTGGACTCGGAAAATACATTATGTGTTGCCTGTAAAGATAAAAAAAAGCTAAAAAGCCTTGCATACTTGTTTCAACAAAAATCAGCTGTCGCAACAGTTGAGAATGGCAAGGGTCTAACCAAAGTTACTGTGGTGAGTTGGAATTATATAAATATTTATAGGGGACTTAGTGTACTGACTGAGATCAGCTGTGAAGGTCTCTGTATCTAATAAGGTTGGTGTGTTACAGAGAACCTTGCTTGCTACCACATTTCGACCTCAATCAGACTTATTCTTGAATTGTATGATGACTTCGTTTAATGTCTAGGGTTATGATAGTGATGAAGTGTAAGTTCACAACAACCAACAGACAGATAAACACCTAAATTAAGATTCACAACAATTTACAACACTATGACAATCACAAACACATAACACTCTAAAGATTTATCTTAAGTAAGTCAAGGGTTAAATTTTATATAATGTATTAGCTTTTCAATATATAGATATCCTGATCCTACTACAATGTGAATCAGGAATCACAATCAAATGTAAGCACAATGTTTATGTACAAAAATTTATACAAAAGATCTTTGTCCAGACATAATAGTATTGTAATATAAGTGTTGTGTTGTGATGTATTATTATGAGGTAATACTGGCTTTTAATGCTAGGTTGTTGTTTGTCATCACGACTTCATGTGTTTGTTACTGGTGGAAATAATATTAAAGGATTCACAGATTCTGTTTCTTTAAAAATTCTGTCCCTTTTGTCTTTATAATAAAGTTCAGTTCAGGGGTATTTGATTCAAGGTTGGGCTGTACGTGCTGACATGCTCTTATCTCATAATGCAGCTGCAGGAAACCTGTATCCTCTGCTCGCTTGCTTCTCAGTTTGATAATATGATAGACAATGGCCGCTATCTTCTGCAGGGAGTCTGCTGCCAACTTTCTGGATCACGCAGTACTCAGACCGGACGATGCAATATCACCATCTATACCACGGTCCCTGAAAGTGAAGGTTATGCATCCTTCTTACTAACTAGTATACAATATTATTCCACACTGAAGTACATGACAGTACAAACAAACATAAAGTTCAGCGCTTTAGGCCAACTGCTAGCTTTTCATGTGACAATATACACCAGTATTTCTCTCCCTAATGGTTACAACGCCTCTGCAATTCCAGCTGTAATCCCTTCCATACAATACGATAGGTGTTATGTTACTATATGGCAATCCAATATATATATGCAGTTATTCTCCTCTCTGACAATCTTTTACATGGTGGAGCAATATCTAGGCTTTGCCTCATGTTTGCTACTGAACCGCACACATACAGACATAATTTATCATTTCACATTCAATTTTCATATAAATACAGATCAAAATGTCTAGCTTACCACAATTCGTAAGGAAAACACACTAAAGATGACTGGCACAGTTTGATCTGCGGTATGTCCAAGCTGTTATCATATATTTAATTTTGGATAACACTGCCTGCTCTCATCTCTCAAATGTGTAACGATATGGCGTCCCTTCTAAGATTTCTTCTGCCAATATCCAGTGTTTTGAATATATTCAAAAGAGTACCCAGTCACTCCAACATTTTCATTCACTTCTACTCCGTTTCTAGGCATTTATTTGTTATTCATAGGTTACCCAATCCAATTTCTTTTAACTTCAAAGTTCAGCCAATGGCCTCCCACGTACTATCTTAGACTTTCTGTCACTACTATGTTTCAACAAAAGTCAGTGATTTCCATCCCAAGCAGATGTGACCAAACCTGACAGTATCTCTGTTCTCTATATGTTTTATTACCAATATCTAATTATCTAATGGACTTTTTAGATAATTTATTACATATTCCTAGTCCACTAGCCTTCAGAAACCCGAATATACAATTATCATGAGACTAAATGGCTTATTTAAAAATACTGTCTTTTTTCGATCTTAGTTGTTTATTTTTAACTATCATCTGTCGGCATCTTTTTAACTGTACTATCAGTATAAAGTCAGGAATCAGATGTAAAACAGGGGAATGTCATGTTTCCTAATAAGGATTAAACCTGTTTTCGAAACCTAATGTCGTGTCGTTAGTTTTTTCATCACTGTTTATTTGAAAATCAGGCCATGCAAACGGCGTGCGAGATGGCTTACACAGCGACACACAGCGAGCGGCATAACTCATGTGTCCCTCAGTGCATCTCTCTCTCTCTTAGTTCGTCCGTCTGTCTTTCTAAGTTAACCTTGTGCATGTAATTACACTAATGTTTGTTTTAGTATCTAGGTCATTGAGAAAATACAGTACATATTTTATAGGGGGTGTGGCGATACAATTATTTGAAGAATGCAGCAGGGAAAGCAGAGATTTTGCGTTCATCCCTTCCGGCGTTGTTAATCTCAGGCTTTTGCGCTATTGGGAAAGCACTGGTTTTGCTCCATTCTTCTTTCTTTCTTATATTTGCTTTCTGCTTTACATTTATGTTCTAATTTATATATGGGTATTAGAATCTTTCACCACAGTTACAAAGCCAAATGTGGTTAATGCCTACAATATGAGTATGAATGGCTGCGACTGCATGGATCAAATGGTTGGTTACTACAGTATGCACAACCGTAAAACCAGAAAGTGGTGGAAGAAGATTTACCACTGGATGATTGAAGTAACACGGGTAAATGCCCAGATCCTTTACAATTTTTGTCAGGAAGGTGCGACAACAAAAAGGAAGCTAACACTTCAAGATTTTAAACAGTTTGATTGAGGATCTGTCCAAAGAAGCTGCTGAGCTGACACCAGGCGGTGTAATAGATTGTCCACCCAAAAATTCTAAACGCTCCATGAAAGAAAATGAAGTGGAACAGATGATTGGAGCCAGACATCTAGTGGAATTTGATGGAAAGGACAGAGCCTGTGTTCATTGTAGTGCCAATGGAAGGCAGCGGTGCAGGTCAAGCTTTGTGTGTATAGGATGCATGGGCAGACCCCACCTTTGTACAAAAAAATTGCTTTGTAGCTTATCATAAGCAACAATATATATATATAGGGTCTGCCTAGATATGAATAAGCTGTGTAAATAAAATATTCTTTTCCCTTTTCTGAAATGTTTGATAGGGCTTACAATTTGAAATTTTCTTTTTTTTTTTAAATGCTAGGGACTTTTTTTCTGTTAAATTTTTTACTTAGGATTTAATTATAAAATAATGTTTATACATAGGCCCCCTAGTGTGAATATATTTAGAAAAAGTGATCTTTTGTGATTTCCTATGGATTATGTGTTTTCCTATGGATTATATCTTCAGAAGAGGAGCAACTCGGCAAGGTAAGAATATATATATTTTTTTCAAATTTACCTACTGTTTCATTTGCATCTTATTCAGCCTCCATTTTACCTTGCATTTTATATTTTACTAACTAATAATTTTTATTGATAATATAATATTTAAATTATGCACAAGATGCAGTTACTAACAATCATTCTGTGTAAATAATATTATAATTCCCATCTTTCTGATGTAGAAACTGAAATTTCTTTTTTTTTTAGAAAAATGTGACCTGTTGTTGCAATCTGTGCAATTAACACTTTCCTGAGTGTTTATTGACTAAAACTGATTGTGCTTTGTTAGAATACTTCTGGTTGTTACATTTTGAAACTTTACCCTTGGATATTCTCCTGAGGAACAATTACAGAAGAATTTTAATGAATACTTTTGCTCTAATTTTTCACCAGCTTATTCTTTCAGCCTCCATTTTACCTTGGATAACTAATCATTTTTCAATGAAAGCTTTTATACTTGTAGCACAAGAGTAAAGTACATCCATCTACCTTCAGTTTAATGTACAACAACAAAGTTATTTATGCTTATGAACATTTAAAAATTTTTTTTCCAAACAACAACTATAACAACGCACTGGGGTGGCCATTTTTGTATGGGTCAAATCCACTTTTTTGCTTGAGACTGAAAGAGTTAAAGATAACAAAAATAATTTGACACAGTTCACAGACGATGTTGTTAAATGCAGATCTGGGAAAAATCTAACAATATTAAAAGATAACCTTTAAAAATAAATAAATAAAGTATATAAATGGATGAATAAATGGGGATTTCACTTAAATGTGAATAAGACAGTAGCAGTGATCTTCAGTAAAAGTAGAATTGTAAAAAATAAGATAATTGACATAAACTTACAGAGTCAACAAATTAGTACAGTCCAAAGTACACGATATGTAGGAATGGCACTAGACCAACAACCATACATGCCACACTTAAAGGTTTACCCATAATCTGTACGGGGTGTTTGCGTTTTCAGATGTGTACGGGCCGTACACGGGTCTGTACGGTTTTTTCGCCTAATTATTAAATATACATATAAATCTTGTGCCACTACACAATTTGCGTCATGAGATTCGGCGAGATTTTAAGCCAAGTGGATAAAAAAAAAAAATAACCAATGAAAATCAAGCTGCCTATTTTTCAATTGCCGCGGGATGTGCGTGGCGTGTTCATTCACAATTTTTCGCTAAAGCTAGCGCGAGGTTACTGATTATTTGAACGATTACGCAGCACTGAAATCTTTTTTGAGTCGAGCCTATTGTTTAGGATTAATTTCCAGTTTAGTATTGGTAAGTAATTCATTTTTAAAAAAATATTACAATAACATTGTTTAGATGAAGTTAGATTTAACTGTCAGATAACTTAGGCCTATGCTTTCTTTTCCCCTAAGGTTTAGCATAATTGATTATTTACGGCTGGTAAAAAAAAAAAAGCTGATACCACTACATATTATTTGATTTCACTAAAACTTGTAGAAAGTGCGTAAGAAATGTAAATTTGAAAAATAATACAATAGCCTACAAATTATGGGTAGCCTAATAACGTAATGACGGTCGCCGAATGCTCCGCATGTATTTTCGTACCATTTAGAGTTATAATTAGGGTTACAGCTAGGGTTAACCCTAAATCTAAATGGTACGAAAATACACGCGGAGCATTCGGCGAACGTCATTCCGATATTACCAAATTAAGAAACTGAAAAGGAAAAAAAACCACAATAGCGTGGAAAATTTACATCTTAACTCGATCAGAGAAAAGTTTATTTGGAGTTAGCCTACTTCTCTTCTTAGTTTTAATTTCGTTTCTTTAAAAAACAATGTTATTTTGCCTTTGGTGGTCATCATTACGGTCATTCAATGATTTATAATTATTAAATAATTAATTAGCCTACTATCAATGTTTGATTGACACTAAAATTTGTATGGGAAGGTCTATTTAAAACTACCAGTTGGGCTTTAACGGCTATTCCAATTTTTGAAGTTCGGTAGAAAATATACAGGCTAATATTACGCCAGCGCTAGTTTATATTTTCATTACCAGCTTTAGCAAAAAATTTATTAGATTTTAAATTTAAGATTCCTAACCCATAATGCTTATAACTGGTCTCTTTAGGCCTGTACTTTTATAAGGCACTATAGAAAACACTATAGAAATCCATACTAGAATTGCTTTGGCAGCTAGCGCCTTCAATAGATTATCTAACATTTGGAAATTACGATCATTGAATATACATACCAAGCTTCGTCTGTTTAATTCAAATGTTATCTCAGTGTTAACATACGGCTGTGAGAGTTGGAAAATAACAAAATCATTGGAGAACAAGCTGAATACATTCGAGAACAAATGTCTTAGAAAACTCATGAACATCAGTTGGAAAGAATTCAAGACTAATCGACAAATAAGAGAAGACTCTAGGCAGAAATATGTCTCCGAATATATAAGGAAAAGACGATGGTCATATATCGGTCATGTCCTACGAATGCAAAACAACAGAATACCACTACAGGCGCTCACTTGGGTTCCTGAGGGTAAGAGGAAAAAAGGAAGACCAAAAGAAACACTCAGAAGAACAATAATAAGAGAAGGAAGAACGTTGGGCCTAAATAATGTGCAAGAGCTAAGAGGAGTGGCGTCACAACGAACAACCTGGAGAGCACTGGTTTCTGCCTTATGCGCCGTGTTTGGTGCTTAAAGAATTTATTATTATTATTATTATAGAAAACACAGCAACTGTTCTTCATTTCAACCATAAATTGTATTAATTTTTTTCCAAGATTCTATTTCATTATATAATATTAAAATTACAAATAATTATATTTTTCAAATTGATTATTAATATTTGTATTTACTTTTTCACATTAATATTTTTTTTTTTCTGTCTAGCAGGAAATATTGCATCCATCTAACAGCATGGCTGAGCCTAACTTTAAAAAAAGGTGGTTAGGAGAAGATCAACGTTGTGGGAAGTTTCAATCTGACTGGACAACTACATTCCCTGGGATTATTGAGACATCCAAATTAGGCTCTTCACATGCATACTGTAGAATATGCAATAGAGATATTAAAGTGATGGCATCTGGCTTACACGATGTGAGGGAGCATTTCAAAACAAAACTGCATGAAAGGAACTATCAGCTGAAGAACGGAAGTTCTATCAAGGCCTTCTTTACTCAGCCTCAACAAAAAGATGATAAAATAACGAGGGCTGAAGTTTTATTTGCAAATTTTATTGCTCAACACAACATAGCTGCTTCTATAGCTGACCATTTTTCAGACTTATCAGCTGAGATGTTTCCGGACAGTGCTATTGCCAAACGTTTCAAATGCAAGCGAACCAAAACAACAGCCATTATTAAAAACTGCTTGGCTCCATCTGCAACGGAGCCAGTCATCAAATTATGCAGGAAGACACCTTTCTCCTTGATGATGGATGAGTCAAAATGATAGAAAAAAGCTGACAAGCGTTTTTTAGCTTAATGGTGAGGGTATTTGAAGATGGCATAGGACCTAGAACCAGGTTGCTGGGCATGCCGGTCGGGATTACTGGTGGAACCAGTGAAGCTATTTTCAGTGATATTGATGCTGTGTTCAGCGACTTACAAATCCCATGGATTAACTGTATAGGTTTTGCAAGTGACAACTGCAATGTAATGGTTGGCAAATCAAACTCTGTACTAACGCGAATCAAGAGCAAGAACCCTGATGTGTTTAGTATAGGGTGTATTTGCCACCTTGTAAATCTTTGTGCCAAGGAGGGTATAAAGCAGCTGACTATTCCTGTTGATGACCTTTTGATAGATATCTTCTATCATTTTGAGCATAGCTCAAAACGGAAAAAAAATCATACAGAGAGTTTCAACTGTTTACAGGAGTGGATGCACTAGACATACTAAAGCACTGCCAGACTCGCTGGCTTTCTTTGCAGAAGTAGTGGACAGAATTTTAAATCAATATTCTGCTCTATCTTCATACTTCGAGAGCCACGACGATATGGAAAAACCATGCCGAGTGTCAAAAACATTCATCAGTTACTAAAATCACCACTGACCCAGATGACTCTACGTTTTCTCCAATTTGTGCTACCTCTGTTGACTGAATTTAACAAATTGTTTCAGACAGATGAGTCCCAAATAGGTGGTATGATGGATGAAAATGGATC
>JAMPIV010002266.1:0-74516 GCA_024509875.1 Oreohelix idahoensis | reverse complement strand
TGGATCAAATTGACAAATAGAAGGTAGACAACTAGGCCTGCCCCAGTCACCTAGTTTACTATAATAAGAAGAGATAGCACTGTCACACGTAGTTTAATTGGGATCGTGACCAGTCCTAGGAGTTCACCACCACTGTGACATCTAGTTTAATTAGTGCCGCAACCAGTCCTAGGACATATACAAGACACTGTCACACATCCACTTCAATGGCTCGGACCACCACGGTGCCACTGACATCCAGGTGACAGCTATCAGATCCTGTTCCTCGGACGCCAACAGTCGGTTGCGCCAGGAACAACGCCTCATCCATCTTATGGGTTGCCTTAAACCACACGGCTTGAATACCCAACATTCTTTTGTCTGAGACGCCTTTCTCTATCTAGTCCCTATTGTATTATGACTGTCTACTTTGATGTGATCACCCTTTTTTTTTTTAATTTGTTTTATTTTTAAAAAATTTTTTATTTTATATATATATATATATATATATATATATATATATATATATATATTATATATATATATATATATATATATATATATATATATATATATATATATATATATGTGTGACAGGGGCTAGGTGGTACCTCACACCCCAGACCCGTGCACCAAGAAAATTTATAAAGGATCGTTTGACAGGGGTTGCAATTATTGGTTGCTTGCAACCCTCTCAGCAGCAGACTTAACAATTCAAGCAACCCAAAGCCTTATGCAGATCAACATTTAATTCTACCGAACAGAACCGAACACCAAACAAACAATCCAACAAACAATCCAACGAACACCCAGTCAGTGTTCATAGACTGTCTGAAAAACAATAAATAAAACCATGTCTAAGTGAACATCAATAGCATGGATAATAACACTTACCATACAGAAAACATGCGCCCACCTGATATCATCAACTATCTCACACACTCATGCGTGTCGTCCAATGCGACTAGTATGGTGTTGTGCATGAGGCTGGCAATCGCACCGGGTAACATAGGTTGCTACCGAAACCACTACTGCAAGAGCATCTGAATGCTTCATGCTGAGACAAACCACACCGGTGGCCCCATGCTCCCTCAGGAGCGGAGAAGAGAAATATACACCTCCAAGTACGCCCACGTGCTCTCACAAACCATGTTCACATAACAATAATAATCAACTGGACATAAAATAATATCCTTCAATACATGTACAACAAATAATCTCAATAATGAGAATTAACTACTACCTCTCAACCGACCCACATCAATACTCGTTCCCGCACTCTGAACATGTCGTAAGTGACGACTGGTGCGCCTGGCCACAAACGTGTCATATGTGACCCCTGACGAGATTGGGAACTCATCACATGAAACACATTATTACAGGAACAACCACTGTAACAGCATAAAAATGCTTCTGTTGACTTGTGGTGGACACCAGCCGCATTGGTGTTTCCATGCTCCACCGGGAGCAAACAGAGAAACACCTGTCTCAACTTGCCTTACGCACCAGAAATCTAAATGACTATTCTCCCTTCTAAGTAACCACTAAAGATAAACAGTAGAATAATCAATAATCGTGAAATACACTTAATTACTTTTACATTAAAGGATAAAATAAAATTACTCTTACATTAAAGAATAATATTCTTGGCTTTAACCAAAAACTGGAACTAAATACACCGCGTGTCGCTCGGCATAACATATTATAGGTTTAACACGCGGAGCGTGTTTAATCAGACTCGCTATCACCGCCTTTTATCACCACGAGGTTGCTATCTTGCGATTGTTAATCTTATCTAAATTTTCGCAGTGAAATAGCCTCACACTATGTCTGCCTTTCTGAAGAATGAAATAATCGCTCTTAAACTTTCACATCTATCTATCTATCTATTTATTCCATTAAACATTAAAATAGCCACATCGATATAATTTCAGAATCCTAGAAAACTAATGCTAATTTAAATTAACTCACGTGCTCAAGGCATTTACAGCTTGGCTCTTGTGTGTCTTCTTCGTCTGTTCTCACTGGGCGGCTGTCTCAACAATCCCAGTTTCGCCGCTTGCTACCCCTTTTTATAAGCCCTGGCCTAACCACTCAATTTACTGCGCGCTTACGCGCATTAATCTGCGCCACACAGATAACACACGCGATTATGCTCCAGAATGCATGAAAACACAGATATACACAACTAGAGCAAAAACACAGCTAATTCGTAGGCTTATTATGGCCTTGTAATAAATCTGCTTGAAGATAACGTGATCAAAAGGCACTAAACCACATAGACAACATGACTGCCCAGATGGGGCCAGCGCCGAGAACGACAGACCTCAAGATGGCGCTGTCACACATATATATATATATATATATATATATATATATATATATATCTATATATATATATATATATATATATATATATATATATATATATATATATATATATATATTTTAAATTTCAAACCATAAGTCAGAAGAGTTCAGGACCACCACTGGTGTAAGGCAAGGTGATATCCTATCACCTTACCTCTTCATACTCCTTATGGACGATGTCATCAAGGCATGTAAGGATGAGAAACAAGAAAGTATTCAGTGGGGTACTGGAAGATGAGACAGGTCTATATTTCGGAGCTGGCATTTGCTGATGATGTTGCCCTGATTGCTAAATCAGAGGCACATCTCCAATCCAACCTGCAAGTCTGGAAGGAAGAGCTGGAGAAGAGAGGGATGGTCATAAGCAGCTCTAAAACAAAATCCATGGTGATATCACGAGAAGAAAGAAAACATCAGATTAAGTTGGGAGAACAGGTCCTGGAGCAGGTCGACCACTTTAAATATCTCGGAGCTATTATAGACCGAAAGGGAGGCATCAAAGAAGAGTTGGCCACTCGGAAAGCAGCGGCTGGGAGACTTTTTCAGGCCATAAATCGTGGATTCCTCAGCAAGAAAGAGGTTGGTAAGAAAACGAAGATGGCTGTATACCGCTCCACCTATGTCCCAGTCTTGACATATGGATGCGAGTCGTGGGCAATGACTACAACCCACAAAAGCCAGATCCAAACCTCAGAAATGGGGTATCTGAGGAAAGTGGTTGAAGTAACAAGAAGAGACATGGTCCGCAACCAGACGATCCGTCAAGGCCTAAAATCCCGTCCGCTGCAGACCCAAATAGAACAGTCCCAACTAAGATGGTTTGGCCATGTCTGCAGAATGGGAGAAGATCGGCTACCACGACAAGCATGGGAAACAAAGAGCCAGGGATCCAGACCTCCAGGACGACCCAGAGTCCGCTGGGAGGACAACATTAGACAATCTTTGAAGGACCGAGGACTAGAATGGAACCAGGCCAGGAAGAAGACAGCTGATAGAATGGTCTGGCGCTCTCTCTTCCAAACCTCTACACCTCACGGTAGAAGGGGAACGACTAAGTAAGTAAGTAAGTATATTTTAAATTTCATTTGTTTATTTTTATTATTTTTTATTTATATTTATTTATTTTATTTTATTTTATTATTTTATTATTTTTTCTAAATCGCTTTTTCCTCACTTTATATATATATATATTATTATTATTTTTTTTTTCCTCACTCTTTTCCGGTCCGTATTTTCATTGTTTCTTATTTTTTGTTTTTAATGTACTTTTGACTTCCGTTTTCCGGTTTAGTGGCAGCCATCTTGCTTCTGTGACTGGACATGTGACTGGACACAAGGGAGTTATTTTTCTCTTATTTGTATAGTTTCATGTTCTCTACTTAATTCTCATTTTCTTTCTTTCCCTCCTGTCTTGTTTGTCTGTCCCTGATGAAGGCCTTGTGGCCGCAACGTAGGTTTTTCCGGTCCTTTCTCCTTGTAAGACGCATTACTATTTTTTTTCCCATTCCACTATTGTTCGTATACTACTGTGTTTTCAAATGTTGAAAGTATGTCAATCGTAATGATCTCTCTATTTTTATGTAACTGATCATTGCGAATCATTTCAATATTGTATTTTTTTTTGTTTTGTGAAAAATATGAAGACATGAGAGAACATATTTTTTTCTGACATTGTAATTTTTTATTTTTTTTTGCCCGGCGCGTGATTGTGCGCTAGATGTAACTCTATATGATGTTGGTACTTTGGAAAGATATATTTTTTCTGAGGTTGTGATGTATTATTATTTTTTGTTCCACTCACCCGACGCTTGATTGTGCGTCACCTATAACGGTGTTGTTTATTTTGATGTCCATTATGAGCTCATTATCTGTTACTCCATGAGCGTATTAACTTGGTTGTCATGCACAACAGGCTATATTTTACATGACAGCTAATTACTTATTCTTTGATTTAGATTGTCATTGTTTTTTGTAATGGATGCTAATGTACTATAATGGTGTTCATTTATATAATGCATTGTTTTATGTAATTGTTTTTCCTTGATATATCATTGTTTTCTTTATTCTTGTAGCATGGCTTTCTTTCTTTACTGCTCATTCCTCTTGTATTTCATCTGTTCTTTTCACTTTTTATTTATTTGATGTCATGGCTAGTCTATACGTCATATGTCTGCATATTCCTTTGAAGTTGATGTACTTCGTAGGCTTATCTCTTTACTTTCCTATACTTCACTTTTTGAACTTTACTCGTATTTTTTATCCTTCTTTGGTTCATGTTGTAAACATGACTTTACATAGTGTGATTCTTATGTGTAGAGATTAGTCATTTATCGACCTCTATATTTTTCTTTAATGCATTTTGTCAACAACAAAAATGATTATATCCTTTTTTTCCCCCGGAGGGGCGGTGTAATATGTTAAGGTCGTGTTTTGGTCTAGGGGAGTTAAATCGTTTTAATACTTGTATATACAGACCGGATTGCTGTTATCTCCCTTGAGTAGCTTCTAGTTTGGTTAAAGAATTATGATCGCGATTTTTCTCGAATATTCGAGATGAGTTCAGCTCACGTCTCAGCAGCGTTTTTGTGCGGGGATGAGTTTTTTCACTGAGCTGTTTTTTAGGCGGGGAAATTTTCGTGACAGTCGAATGCTGAGATAGCTTAGAGAAGGGGCTGACGATTATGGTCAGTGTGTCCCCATATGGAGAATAGTTCGGGTGAAAGGGGATTTTGACATTTCCTAAGATTTCATAAAGCCGTGGATATGAAGGCTTAATTTTGTTCTGTAGAACGTACGTTGTTAAATATTTTCCGGGCCAGGGATTATAGGCCATGACGTGTTCATATCTCCAATGAGGGAGATTTTTGTAAAGGTCGACAGATTATTATAGGGAAGGTGTTTTGCTCCCATGAGTTATGTGGATTCGGACGATATAAATATTATGGTACTGCGAGATAGGCAGTTCCCTTTATTGCATGGGTAGTTTGGGCCATGAAGTTGATCATTATGAGCGGCCACACTTAGGCAGCCGTTGTGCTTGGAATTTGTCATTATATTATGCACTTAACTACCTATGGATTTTGTGCTTATGAGATGTATCCTAACTTGCTGTGTACTGTAACCTGTGACAATGTACTTAGTGATGTTCTCGTGACTGTGGAGTATTAAAAACAGTGTAGAACGATTAAGAGTTACAACCTTTTTCCTGACTCCTACCTGTACGTTGGTGTGTGTGTGTGATTATTGTTGACTTACGGTAGAGCTACACGCATTCGTGTTCACTGATGTTTGTACACCCACACACCTAGTCGGCCACCTGTAAGCCCGGCGTATGCTAGCCTTCATCAGCGCACAACAATATTAACATTTGGTCTTCCTAAACCAGTTACCTACTTGTGCGAGATTAAGGACGGCCTATGTGGCTTATTGATACCTGTTTGCAGTGACCAACTAAAATAAACCCCAATAAAACTTACTTACTTAGTCGTTCCCCTTCTACCGTGAGGTGTAGAGGTTTGGAAGAGAGAGCGCTAGACTATCCTATCGGCTGTCTTCCTCCTGGCCTGGTTCCATTATAGTCCTCGGTCCTTCAAAGATTGTCTAATGTTGTCCTCCAAGCTGACCCTGGGTCGTCCTGGGGGTCTGGATCCGTGGCTCTTTGTTTCCCATGCTTGTCGTGGTAGCCGATCTTCTCCCATTCTGCAGACATGGCCAAACCATCTTAGTTGGGACTGTTCTACTTAGGTCTGCAGGGGGTGAGATTTTAGGCCTTGGCTTATCGACTGGTTGCGGACCATGTCTCTTGTTACTTCAACCACCTTCCTCAGATACCTCATTTCTGAGATTTGGATCTGGCTTTTATGGGTTGTAGTCATTGCCCATAACTCGCATCCATATGTCAAGACTGGGACATAGGTGGAGCGGTATACAGCCATCTTTGTTTACTTACCAACCTCTCTCTTGCTGAGGAATCCTCACTTTATGGCCTGAAAAAGTCTCCCAGCTGCTGCTTTTCGAGTGGCCAACTCTTCTTTGATGCCTCTCTTTCAGTCTATAATAGCTCCGAGATATTTAAAGTGGTCGACCTGCTACAGGACCTGTTCTCCCAGCTTAATCTGATGTCTTCTTTCTTCTCGTGATATCACCATGGATTTTGTTTTAGAGCTGCTTATGACCATCCCTCTCTTCTCCAGCTCTTCCTTCCAGACTTGCAGGTTGGATTGGAGATGTGCCTCTGATTTAGCAAATCAGGGCAACATCATCAGCAAATTCCAGCTCTGAAATACATTCCTGTCTCATCTTCCAGTACCCCACTGAATACTTTCTTGTTCTCTCCTTACATGCCGTGATAACATCGTCCATGAGGAGTATGAAAAGATAAGGTGACAGGATATCACCTTGTCTTACACCAGTGGTGGTCCTGAACTCTTCTGACTTATGGTTTGCTGTCCTCACATAATTTCTGCAAGACTTGTAGAAGCTCTGTATAGCATGAATCAGAGGTGCTGGAATGTTCTTACTTGCCAAACAGTCCCAAAGTTTGCTTTAGGGGACCCTGTCAAATGCCTTTTCCAGATCTATAAAACAAAGATGGATCTCACTCTTATACTCAAGGGCCTTTTCACTCAGCTGTCTGAGTGTGAAGATTAGGTCTCGAGTACTTCGGTTTACTCGGAATCCGCACTGGACCTCATCTTTATCGGTTATGAGAACATCGACAACACACAACAGAAATGGAATCCAGTGGACTAAGCAGTTGGATGATCTGGATTTTGCTGATGACTTGGCTCTTCTGTCCCATAACCGTA
Source organism: Oreohelix idahoensis (assembly GCA_024509875.1). Taxonomy (NCBI): domain Eukaryota; kingdom Metazoa; phylum Mollusca; class Gastropoda; order Stylommatophora; family Oreohelicidae; genus Oreohelix; species Oreohelix idahoensis. The sequence continues at coordinate 67,359 of JAMPIV010002266.1, read as the reverse complement.
ATCAGATGCAGGACAAATTGAAAACACTCGATGAGAGGTCACAGCAATTGGGTCTGAAAATACACAGGGAAAAGACAAAAATAGTGAGAATAAATGCAGGTAATGATAACAGGGTTGAACTTGAAGAAACAGCAATACAAGATGTAGAATCGTACACATATCTTGGCAGCAATATAGAAAAAGTTGGAGGGACAGACAGTGATATCAAACTAAGAATACAAAAAGCAAGAGGAGCTTTCATTGCATTGGGAAATATATGGAGATCAAGAGAAATCGGATCCAACACGAAAATAAGAATTTTCAACTCAAATGTGAAGTCAGTCCTATTGTATGGCTCTGAGACATGAAGAACAACAAAGATGTTGAGGAACAAAGGATAGACCCAAACACAGTGGCCCTCCTACATATCACTAAAGCCCTGGAAAGGTGAAGTATCGAAAACAGACAAAATAGTTTGCGTCAGAATATTGAGACATATAGAGGAGAAGTGGGAAGCTGTAAAAAGTGGATCGCAAAAATAGAACGATATGCTTACTACATAGGGGCAAGCGAAGAAGAAAAGAAAAGATTGGCTTTTTTGACCAGTGACGATTTGGTGAATGATTTTCTGAGAAGAAGGTTTGAAGAGGAGCCTCAGAAAACATGGGAAGAGCTGAAGAGGGGATTACTAAACAGTTATGGGGAGTCTGTGGACCAGCATTATTTATGGGGATTACTTAGGAGAGTAAGGCAGGAACCAGGAGAATCAGTCCAGATATTCAGTGATAGATTGAAAAATCTGGCAGAAGAGGTTTTTATGGAACAGGACATACGGAGTCCAGATATTGAGGGGCAATTAGTTGGAATTTTTATAGATGCATTGCATAAGGATGGAATGAGATTGCTTCTCTTGAGGAAGAATCCCAGAACCTTGAATGAGGCTATACGAGTGGCCTTGTCGGAAGAGAACTTGATGAAGAGGTTCCAGCTACGGTCAGGGAACAACCATGAAGAAAAAAATTTGAAGGGGAACGAAGCTCAGTGGACCAGACCGTCAGTTATCGATGGACCAAGAGGAAGAGGTTATCTGGGACATCAGAGCATACAAGACGGAATTGGCAATGACAGAGAAAACAGGAGGGGAAACATACAGATAGCAGAAGAAAGACGATGTTTTTTGTGTAATGCTAAGGGACATATAGCAGCTGTGTGTAAAAAGCGAAGAATGGAGAGGCAAAAACGTTATGCGGATAAAAAGGCTAAGTTACAAGAATTTCAGCCAGGTGATAGAGTTTACTATAAGAAGCATGTGCGCCCCACTAAGTTTGATAATCAATGGATAAAAGTTTGTGTTGTCCTGGAGAGAACAACATTAATTAATTATAGGATATGGAATGAGAAATTGAACCATACAACGAAAGCTCACGTTCAACAACTACGGAGAGATGACTATAGACCATGGATTGGAGAGCCCGGCATGAGAAAGAGAGAGAAAAGCAAGGAAGGAGAGCCACCCTTGTAACGACACCAGATATCGATAGTGAAGAAAGGAATCCAGAAGGTTATCCGTTGATGGAAAACCCTTTTAGTAATCTAAATACTAGAGTAGGAATGGAAACGGATAGGAACAAGACAAAAACAAATTCTGAAACAGAAAAGAGAAAAGAAAATATAGAGCACCAGATTAGTGATAGGGAGATCGATGGGAGAAAAGATAATTGGGAAAGCGAAGATGAAATTCCGTTGATGGATTATAAGCGGAGATTTCTAACAGATAATTGGGAAAGCGAAGATGAAATTCCGTTGATGGATTATAAGCGGAGATTTCTGACGGATGGGGATGAGAAGAATGAAGACACGAAACCAGAGGGGACCACAGTTCAACTGAAACCACAGGGAATTCCTCAGGACTTGATGAGTCAGACGGAAAGGATTTCAGAGGCACAGGAAAGGTTAGGCATTACAGGTGCACGAGAGAATAATGACAACTCTGATATATCGTCGGATGAGTCATCAGATTATGAAAGACGTCTCACAAGATTGAGAGATGAAAACCAGTCGGAGACGAGACAAGAAAGGGAGAAAAAGGGCAGAGATTCCAAGATGTCCACAATAGAAGAGATAACCGCATTGTGTACAAGGATCGAGAAGGAAATTGAGGAATTAGAAACGAGAAAGAACTTGATGGAGGCATCTAAGGATGTCAGCAAAACAAGTAGGAATTGGTGTAATGACGGAAGTGAGAAGGAAGAAGTTGAGAGGAACTCAAGAAATAATAAGAAAAGAGAGGACGATGAAGAGATAGCGCCACATTGCCCATATTTCGAGAAAAAGAATAGAGAGCAAAAAGTAGAGAAGGAAGTACAGAGAGTTAACAGAAGCTTGAAAGAGAAGAAGAAAATTAGCAAAGTAGCTAAGCCAAGTATAAAGGAGATGAAGGAAGCCATAAAAGATGAATTGAAAGGAGCTAAACCCGACACAGTGGTACTAGAGTATGTACAAAGATTTCTAGAGGGAAGGTTTGATACGGACTTATCAGGAAGAACTGGAGAAATTCGCAGACTTGTGATGAGAGTAATGGAGGAACTTGATTATTGGGGAATTAAAGTAATGGAAAGAGACGTGTTCTCTGATTCGGAATCAAGCTATTTAGACGGTATATCGTCAGATAAAGAAGATAAATGGGTATTCACGGAGGATGAAGGCCTAAAAGAAAATATAAGATATGGGAATAAAGAGAGCTACTTGAGGAAAGTAAGGCCTACGGAGAGATGTGAAATGGTGGAAGAATTGAGAAAAGGAATGGGAGAAGAGGTGAGTGAACAGGGTAAGGAAATGATTAAAGAGGATGAACCAAACATAGAGGAGTTAAAGAAGGATATAGAAGCTATCATAGGACGGCCTGATATTAACTTATCAAGAAGCAAGGTATGGAGGTTGTTAGAGGGAAAGTATCATACACACTTTCCAAGAACAAGAGATGAAATAGATATGGTTCTAACGAAAATGTTAGATGACGAAACCAAGGAGAGACGACGGAGAAGGATAGAGCAAGCAAATCGTGATCGAAGTCAGAAAAGAAATAAAGGGAGGAAACAATTATAGAAATTGCTAAACAGATTTCGTGGGAGAGCTATAAGGACATGGAGGTCACTATAGCGAAAATAGTGGAGTTTATGAGTAAGTGAAGTAGAGAGGCTGTAACGATGAAAATGTTGAAAATAATGAATAATTAAGGTGGGGTAAAAGGTCATGAAAAATGACGAGGATATATAGTGTGAAGAAGAAGAGGCCAAAAGAGGTGGCGAAAGTAAGAGGGAGCTGAGAGATCAGACGATAATGTCTGAAGGGCCATGAGAGATGGCGTGTATAAAAGAATGGTTAAGATAATCATGAGTACACTGGGAAGTCACAGAGGAGTGATGGACCCAGAGAGCAAGGTAGAATTGTGAGAGATAGTTCCAGAGAGGGAACGAGATTAAGAGGTAGTGTAGAGTGCAGAGATGTTGCGGTGATTGCTAAAGTCTTGTGGAGACTTGTTGGGAGATAGGCTTCTCCTAAAACCAGAGGGTAAGGTAATTTGTGAGAAATAGTTCCAGAGAGGGAACGAGATTAAGAGGTAGTGAAGAGTGCAGAGATGTTGCGGTGATTGCTAAAGTCTTGTGGAGACTTGTTGGGAGATAGGCTTCTCCTAAACTCAGAGGGTAAGATGGAATTGTGAGAGAAGTATAGAAAATGAAATGAGACAGCGAACAGGATTAAGAAGATGGGAAAAGAGAAAATCTTTAAGGGCTGCTTATAGCAGTTATAAGTACAAGATGGAGGCGATGGCCAATTCTTGTACAAGGGCATGATTAGAGTCCAAACGGACTTATGTGTGAGCTGAGTTGGGGAAAACGATAACGCCCACACAGCAGAACAAGAGGTGAAAACATAGATGCAGTGGCGGAATGAAAGGAGGGTGATTATAGAATTAAGGAGCATGACAAGAGGAGAAACGAGTATAAGTGAGGGGCTGAGACATGGTCATGACGAGTGTAAGGTGAGGGCGGAGTAGTAGTTGAGTGTCTATGTTGTATATTAAATTAAGAAGGTAAAATTGTTGTAAAGTATGAGTACGTTAAATTGTTGATTAAGAAGTTAAGCGTTACTACTTATAAGTATTAAGAGTTTTGTAAAGAATTGGTTCAGCATATAGTTAGTTATGAGTTAGTTAGGTAGTTGTAGGAAGGGGAGCGTTTTATGGATTTGTGAGAGATAGGGCAGGAAGGGAATGATGTTTGGACATCATTCTTTCTTTGAGGGACCCCGGGGTGTATATGTCACAGGAGCAGTGACATAAAGGTCAAAATGACGTAAATTGAAGAATAATGGACCGACTGTGTAAGGAAAGGAGTACTCTCGAAGCAAGTTGTGAGAAAAGAACGAAATTGAGACCACCACGTCATAGGGAACAACGATGACGCGAAAAAAACAGTATCAAGAGGAATTCCATCAAGATGCCACGAAAAAAATGAAGAACTCAGCTCCAGTCTGAAAATGAAACATCTGATCCAGAGAATGACAACCATTCGATGGAAGAGGGTAGCTTCTAAGAAGAAGAAAGTTTCTGTAAAAGAAGTGAGTACCCCAGAGTTTTAATCCATACAGCAAGTCTACACAAACTTGAAATGAACGACATCGAATTGATAGGAGTCGTCAAGATTGGAACCACGAGTTCACGTTCAACTAAGGAAGAATAGTTCAGAGAATAACGTGTGAATCTTCAAGAAGGGTTGACATGGTAGACCCCTAACATTCATTCTTTGTGGGAAGAAAGGACGCGGTTAAGGATTCTGTGGAGAAAAGTAATCACGAGAATAAGGACAAAGTGAGGTAGGAGATTTGTAAAACGGTTGAGCTTGAAGGTTAAGGTCGAGCGGTCATATTTTAAGTTGACTTTCCTAGTGTAACGATAATGTAGGAAGATAGAAACTATAAAGAATAAGAAATGAGATGACAATAAGCGACGTGTCTAAGGTATTAAGAAATTCATTAAATTATTATAGAGTTGATCGGAGTAGGACTTGTGTTTGTATTCGCTGAAAGAGGCCTTGAGTTCCAGTGACATTTGTTCGTGCTACAGTGTTAAGTTGGTTAAATCAGTTACCCGATGAAGGATTGTCGGAACTGGTGAATATTTTCAAAACAAAGAACTATCAAGGGAAAATGATTCAGTGGACAAGGTAATAAATTTACGCATACGGGGATAAGAAAAGACTTAGGAAAATAACAAATCAAAAGTGAAGCCTAAAACATTGACGAAGTATCTCGTCCGTAAACAATATGACTCCACCCCCCCCCCCCCCCCCCCCCCCCCCCCCCCCCCCCCCCCCCCCCCCCCGCCCCCCCCCCCACCCCCCCCCCGCCCCCCCGGTTCAGCGTATTGCTCACCACTGTACGATCCTAAATAAAAACAACGGCCTACTAAAGTTAACGCGAAGTACCATGAGAAATAATATCGAGAGCAAAAGAGTAACACCGCTATTCGTAATCCTGGTCACACGGCAACAGATACCCACCCCCGGCTGATGTCGTTCATTTCAATTTGATGTAGGCTCGCTGTATGGATTAAAACTCTGGGGTACTCACTTCTTTTACAGAAACTTTCTTCTTATTGGAAGCTACCATCTTCCTATCGAATGGTTGTCATTCTCTGGATCAGATGTTTCAGATTCAGACCGTAGCAGGGTTCTTTTTTCCGTGGCATCTTGATGGAATTTTACTTGATAATGTCTGATGTGTCATCGTCGTTCCCTATGACGTGGGGGTCTCTCGAATTTCGTTCTTTTTTCGCAACTCGCTTCGAGAGTACTCCTTTCCTTACACAGTCGGTCCAGTATTCTTCAATTTACGTCATTTTGACCCGTATGTCACTGCTCCTGTGACATATATTTCTATCTCTAATGTGAGGCCTCAGTGGTTGTATTTTTTTTCACTCAGTCCTGCCTCTCGCACTGAGTGGAACTCAAGTTCTCTTCCGACAGGGCCACTCGTATAGCCTCATTCAAGGTTCTGGGATTCTTCCTCAAGAGAAACCCACCCCCGGCTCATGTCACAGCGCGGTGTTATTCTTTTGCTCTCGATATTATTTCTCATGGTACTTCGCATTAACTTTAATAGGCCGTTGTTTTTATTTAGGATCGTATAGTGGTGAGCAATACGCTGGACCGGGGGGCGGGGGGGGGGAGGTGGAGTCATATCCCGGACGAGCCCCCAGTTATTTCTTCTCTGTTGAGGGATGGAGAAATTGCCCGAATTCTTTCGTTTGTTGTCTAGGGTCCATTAGTTTTAATAAAGATGTGAAAATACGTTTATTTTAATTTGGTTTGTATTGTCAAATATTCTGGAAGCTAATCCTCTTGGATACCTCTTTCTGTCAAACTTCAAATGCTGAATAAGGCTATCAACTGTTTGAATGAACCTTGAATGAACCTCTGTGTTCAGACGATTTGGCAAGAGTTTAATACACAGTAAGTACGAGTTCACAAAACGTTACAATCACGAATATGGCATGAATACTCCCTCTAACTTTCAGTCTACCACCATCTTGGTTCGCTTTTTATACAATGTCATACCACATTTCCATAGTGGATACTTTTGTCATATCATTTCTTAATTCCATTTAACATCGGGGTATTGATCATCCCGGCATAGCTAAAAGTTCATTATATTTTTTCCAACAACATCGGGGGATTTTGAGCGTCCCGGTATCTTCAATATTCATCATCATTTTCCAACAACATCGGGGGATTTGAGCGTCCCGGTATCTTCAAAATATTCATCATCATAATTTTCACTCCATAAACTTCGGGGTATGTCGCATCCCTGTATAACCACTGTTCAATTATATTTGTTCATATAATTTTATTTTAACACACTTCTTCGTCTCGGGAATTATCGTCCTGTATTGACTTCAATTATAATCCTGGCATTATCTCATGCCTTTCATTTACAGCATATAGCTTACCATTATCCTCGGAAGTATTTATTGAATACACAATCCAATGTACTGGCTGATACACAAGCCATTAGACACACATCTTGACGCTATGACGTCACATTCCACTCTGCCTCATACGTCATACCTCGATACTCATCTCACAGCGACCGCTTTCATGTATCTCTTGCATTCAGTTGAGGTACGACATGGTGTGACAAAAATCCGGTACTAATAATAAGTTGCCGCGATAAAAATCACATCATGAAGTGGCCTCAACAAAAGACAACCAAAAAGCTACAGACTTTCATAAATGGGTGCTTACATAGAATAGAGGGATTAAAATGGTATGACAAGGTTACCAACGTGGAACTGAGGACAAGAAATAAACAAGTGCCAGTGGAACAAGAGATGAGAAGAAGACGATGGCGATGGATAGGACACACACTGAGGAAACCTGTTGATAGCATTACAGGGCAGTCCTTGTTCTGGAACCCCCAGGGCAAGAGAGGCAGAGGTAGACCAAGAGGCACATGGAGAGGAGAGCTGGAGACAGAGGTGAAAATGAGGAGAACGTGGAAAGAACTTGAGATGATGGCACGTGACAGGAGGACTTGGCATGTGTTTGTTGAAGGCCTATGCTCCTTTGGGAGTGGAGGGTTATGATGAATGAATGAATAACAAAAGACAGAAAAAGGATACAAAACGAAACAAAAACTATAAAAAAGAGACAGATCGTGAAAACAACAACAGAAGAAATAAAGAAGTCCAAAAGAGACGAGAGCCACTAGAATTCATGCAAAATGATAATGGACATTTATGCCATTGGGAGATAGACAACCCATTTTAAAAATGAGACGATTCTCAAAGTAAAAGCGAGTCCGGTCATTCCCAAAGCAAGAACAGAGGGTGGTAATATTAATATCAGAATTACCTGAATGGTCATGCATGAAGGCATATCTGGAGTCATACTTATATGACCACCAGCTATGCACAATGCTACAATTTATGTACGTGGAAGTGAACCTCTGTCTGTGAGGTTGATCACATTCTCATTGACTCTTGAAATCATCCACACACTTCCAGGGATTCCCTCTGTGGTGAAACTTGTTGAGAACCCAGCATTGCACACTAAGCTTGGAGAAGTCACTTGAGCCCCAGGCATAATTCTTTGGCTTTGACTTGGTAGACTGCATGCAGAAGGATCTCACTATGGACCCAGTGATAGGCAGGAGAAGCTGTGAAGTGGCTCTGTGCAGGACATGACAATTCATTGGGAGGGCCCAGAACCAGAGTACAGTATTTTAGCTCTGCATAGTTGGAGAGCCCCCTTGGATGGCTGAGAATGCACATTATGCCACACACTTCTTACTCGTAGCTTGGGACCAGATGTGATGATCTTCTAAATGCAAGCCAAGCTGGAGAAAGTGGAGCTCATGACTTCAATTCCACACGTTTCGGAATGGCAGAAAAGCCACAGGAAAAGCCTAGATCTACAGTGTAGATAATACCAAGGATTCTTCAACTTGGTATTGGCTGCAAAAGAGCACTAGTTAAACAACAACCTGAATGGTCAGGTCCATTAAAATGAAGAGCCACCAGTGTAGGTTTGCCATGATAAATGTCATTTAAGTGCTCAAGAAACCTGTCCATCAGTTTCAACACTATAGGCAATGCCACACCTTTTACAGATGATAGCATAAATCAAGTTTCTGGATATACTGACACACTGAGTAGACAGAATCCTGTTGAAAATCTGAGGCATTATCAAGTCCCCCTGAAGATCATTAACTTAAGACAGAAAACATATAAAGACATAACATGCAGAGTTCTTCATTAAGGATAACTTACAGAACCGAATGGAGTAAGAATTGAAAGAAACAGGGATGTCTCTTGTCCTTATTTCTTTTCTTATTAGCTGTAGATTTCATTATAAAAACATTAACTTCACCCAACAGAAACAGAATCCAGTGCCCTTTGACTGAACAGCTTAATGATCTGGATTTTGCAGACGACCTGGCTCTCCTGTCATATAACCATAATCAGATGCAAGACAAAAGCAAGATACTTGATGAGAGGTCATAGCAAACTGGTCTGAAAATACACAAGGAGAACTTCTCCTTCTTCTTCCTTCTTCCTCGTTCGCCCTGAAAAGGACGGTGGACAAGGAGAACAAGAACAGTATTGCACTTGAAACACCACCACTATGTGTAGAATCATCTTCAAGCACAGTTAATTCTTAGGAGTGCAAAGTCAAATTTCTTAAAACCCTAAGAGCTGTTCAGAATTTCAGATATGGTGAAATATTCCGAGGACTTATTTCTGTCATTAGTGAAGATAACAAGCCTTGACTGGAAACTTAATTACACTGACATGATTTGACAATTTTTTTTTCAAAATTAATGTTGTAAACTATAACTGCTTGTTATTTTTTCTATTTATGGAATTCTGATAGCTGTTGTGAATTTTTTTCTCATTAAAAGTCAAATTTATTTACATATTACAATCAACTTGATTTAGCTTTAGTAGACTGTTAATTCTGTCCAGGCTACTTACTCTCTGTTACCACTATGTTGAGGATTAAATTGAGTGGTACATATAATGTTCTGTTAATGTTGATGGTTATGGAATGTTTCTGGTGGGTGGTGTGGTGCATCAAAAGGCTGACAAGGACGAAGTCAGTATGGTCATGCTTACAGGTGTGTGACTATGTAGATAACAACATACGCGAATGTTAAAGGGTTCTGGCATACCTGAACAGACTGGAGCCACACACCACAACAACATAGGAGTCAGGAACGTTGAAACTCCTGATAACGTTATACACTGTTTATTCCCTACACAGTCACGTAGACATCATGGTAATACAGTACACATCAAGTCATGGAGCATCGACAGTTCATAATATATGCATACAGAATAAACAGTACATTAACAAGCCATAATATCCAAGGCTTTGAATCAATATGAATATAATCTCTCTCAATCTTCACTTGAATACACCGTACATTAGTAAGCCATAATATCCAAGGCTTTGAATCAATATGAATATAATCTCTCTCAATCTTCAATTGAATACACAGTACACTGGTAAGCCATAATATCCAAGGCTTTGAATCAATACGAATATAATCTCTCTCAATCTTCAATTGAATACACTTTACATTGGTAAGCATAATATCCAAGGCTTTGAATCAATATGAATATAATATTTCTCAATCTTCAATAACGTACATTCTGGAATTATCAAATATTCTTTTTCACAAAAAATATATTCTGGAACACACTAGCGAAATGGATCACGTCCATTCCCAAGCTCTGCCAGAAAACGTACTGTCACGAAATAACAGCTGCTCAAAACAGCTCAGTAAAAAATTCATTAAAGCGCGAACTCGCAGCTTGAGATGTGAGCTGAATTCATCCGCCTTTCCCCCCAAACTAATTCATAGAACATTCGACCAGTTTCTCTATCCTATCTTTAAACAAAGTAACCACTAGTCAGGTAACAGTTTAAACATACTGAGCATACAACCCCCGACTAAAAAATTCTCTCATCACGCAGAGTGTGTTTACTAGCGTGTACAAAAATCCGACCCGACATTCCAGTCTTTAACACTTAACTCCCCTTAATTAAAATATGACTTAACAGACTGATAACGCGAAGGTCGTGGGTTCGTTCCCCACACTGGCCACCACTTATGTTACCACTATGTTGAGGATTAAATTGAGTGGTACATATAATGTTCTGTTAATGTTGATGGTTATGGAATGTTTCTGGTGGGTGGTGTGGTGCATCAAAAGGCTGACAAGGACGAAGTCAGTATGGTCGGGCTTACAGGTGGCCGACAGGTGTGTGACTATGTAGATAACATCATACGTGAATGTTAAAGAGTTCTGGCATACCTGAACAGACTGGAGCCACACACCACAACAACATAGGAGTCAGGAACACTGAAACTCCTGATAACGTTATACACTGTTTATTCACTACACAGTCACGTAGACATCATGGTAATACAGTACACATCAAGTCATGGAGCATCGACAGTTCATAATATACGCATACAGAATAAACAGTACATTAACAAGCCATAATATCCAAGGCTCTGAATCAATATGAATATAATCTCTCTCAATCTTCACTTGAATACACCGTACATTAGTAAGCCATAATATCCAAGGCTTTGAATCAATATGACTAAAAAATTCTCTCATCACGCAGAGCGTGTTTACTAGCGTGTACAAATATCCGACCCGACATTCCAGTCTTTAACACTTACCTCCCCTTAATTAAAATATGACTTAACACTCTCCAACTAACTTTTACATTATTTTTTTTTTCTACTATCCCACTGAGCGATAGTTGATTGCGTAATGAGTGTTTGTCGCCCAAGAAAACAAGAACAGAGTGTTTTTATAGTGCAAAAAACAGTGCCATCTTTCCATCTCATTTACCCAAAACTATCTCACTTCAAGAAACACTAAAGTCATTCATCTGCAGCAGACACGCCTTCCTTCCTTCCATTTAAACAATGATGCAACAATGATCACATCACTAATAAAATTGGTGCATGCTGTACAGATATGCATAACAGTATTTAAAAGATGTGAGAGTTCATGGGAAAAAAAAGTTTATTAAAATGAAACATGTCAATAATGGAAAAAAATTGCGAACAGGCATAGTCGATTCACTACAGGCATAACATTTGAAGGAGCTCACAAGATTATTATGTGTTACTGGATTTGAAATTTATATAGTCATGAAGTACATACTGCACATGTCTAAATCTTGATTTTCGTGGTTTCAAAACACTCTGAAATAAAGTTTTCTCCATACTCATCGTCGTTCGTCTTCTTGCCACAAAGTGTAGCCTGAAATAGATATGTTGAAAATTTGGTCCTTACAACAGTAAAATATAACATCTGCATGTTTTTACAGTATGTATAAAAAAATGTTGACATGCTTAAGTTAAATTGTGTCCTTCTTTTCCACCTCTTAACTCTTTCTTTTATCCTCCAAGTTGTTCAAATTGTTTACAGTGGGTGACCTGAGCTTACCATATCGTACAATTTTTAAGTGCCTTTTTTCCCACCATTTTTTTTTTTTCGTACGCCCGCTAATACTCGAGGCGAAATCTCAGGTTATTATTAATGTCTAACCTGACATTGATTTTACGTGAGTATCCCTTTTATTGTACAGAGACAGGTGTCCCTCGCCATTCAGGCAGATACTCGCCGATTTCGGAGGTACCCACTAGAGCTGGGTCGGCTCAGGAGCTGCCAATCCCTGGTCGACGACACTCCTTCAAATGTCTTTGCCAGGTCTCGAGTTAATCCAGTCCAAATCCCGGTCGACGAAAAATCCTCAAATGCCGTCGCCCGGGTTTGATCCTGAATCACCCGGTTGCCAGAGCGGTGTTGTAACCACTACGCTAGCGCGGCTCCCTTCCCACCATTTACAAAACAGGAAATGGGCAAAAGACTGTGATGATTTGAAGCTTGCAGCATATTATATTAAAGTGAGTTTTTTCTCCGCTCATTATCTATCAATTTGGCAAGTCCCTCAGATTTTGTACAATAAAATGTATTTTGACTTGCAATAAAAATGTGTATTTTGACTTGTTAACATAGAAATGTTATAGCAGAACCTCGACAATCCAAACTTCAGGAATCTAAAATGTCAATGATCCTAACCAGCCAACATTGTTTTAATGCTTATGCCAGAAAGTGAGGAGTGTGCCTGAGCGAAACTAAAATGTGTTCTTGGCAGTGAGTTGTAGGAGGGTATGAGTGTCTATTTTTAACTGTCAAATTCATTGGTCAGTTTGCTTAGTGTGAGTGTGATGATCTACATAGTTTTACTAGCATCCACACTGTAGCTACAGTATCTTCTTCTTTTAAAAAGAGACATTAATTTTTAAACAATTGAACTGAAGATTGAGATTCTACAAATCTTTCACAACAAGAAAATGGGTCTTCATTAGCCAAACTATACAACAATGGAAAGTCTGCTGTAAAATATACTAAAAACAACAAATAAAAAGTTTAAAAGTTGGTGTCGAAACTTGATTTATCTTCTTCTTCCTCGTTCGCCCTGAAAAGGACGGTGGTTGCGTTGTGTCTGTTTACGCCTAAGCTGTGATATCTGCACCTTTCGGTCGACACATCCGACTTCAGCACGGCATTTTTTAGGGGGCCGGGTTTGCCTTGATTTATCTGAGAGGTCAAGGTACTCGCTACACAACAGACTGCAATGGCTTCGTATGAGCAACAAATTAAATGCTGTGAAAACCAACTACTCTTGTTGACAAGAGAAACCTGGCAAAAAAGAAAAGAGTTCAAAATTAGTGCTGTTGAAAGCTCCACTTGTTGGTGTTTTTGTTTATAGGAACCATTCTTTTAGCTTCCAGAATAGTATTTCTGATGAGTTTGAAAATTTGAACAAATCAGAAATCTGAACTAATCCTGGGTCCCAATTTGTTCAGATTAATGAGGTTCTGCTGTGCTGCAAGAATGTGATGTTATGTATGGCAGTCTGTTGGGAGCAATGGCTAGGTAACTGACAGCCACTCTTGCTCATAAAGGGGTCTTTGCATTTATTAGCAGAACTGGAATTTTAGATTTACTTAATATTTCTGCACTAATTCAATATGCTTGGTCTCTCATTATGGAAGGCTTCTTGTCTCACATTTAAAACAAGAGTGATGAGACACCGACCAATAATCTGATGATTTTAATTTGAAGACTTCAACAATCAACTCTGAATCCTAAACATATGTCTAGTTCATAAAAATGCAGATGCACAACTGAATATTAATAATGTAAATATTTGTGATTTGAATAACTGTCCAACCTTGTTATTTCCTGAATTTGTTCTGCTGATAATTATAATTTATAGAGTACATCTAAGCTACTCTTGACAAAAATTATTTTTTAGTAATGAAATATATAATCAGTTCTCTTAGTACTTTGTTCAATAACAGTTATACAATGAAGTAATATTTTGGTTTTTCGACAAAGCATGTAACATGGATTTCGCATGAATTGTAATTTGCAAGCAAGGCCTTATATTCCAAAGTTAGGTATTTGGTAACTTATAGTTCCTGAAATCCATCTGAAATCTGCAGACACACAAATACGAACTATACAGTACTTCTCTGAGTTGATTCCATTTAACTTTATCTGTATTTCTAATTATAAAAACACGTTCTGGTACACACATGACAAAGTGCTTCGCTGCAAATTAAAAAAATATTGTTTTAAAATCTCATGTGCACATTTTGTCTAAATCATTTAAGAAAATGTGATATCAAGTAATTAACAATTCCCACCAATAAGAAACTTCTGGGCCCATAACAAGGAAGGGGCTATTTTAGAACAGAACAACTGTACAGTGGAGAATGTCTAACAAATATAATTTCCTACTAAACTGTAAGAGGTATTGTGACAGGGGCGCTAGGGGTACCTCACACCCCAGACCCGTGCACTAAGAAAATTTATAAAGGATCGTTTGACAGGGGTTGCAATTATTGGTTGCTTGCAACCCTCTCAGCAGCAGACTTAACAATTCAAGCAATCCAAAGCCTTATGCAGATCAACATTTAATTCTACCGAACACAACCGAACACCAAATGAACAATCCAACAAACAATCAAACGAACACCCAGTCAGTGTTCATAGACTGTCTGAAAAACAATAAATAAAACAATGTCTAAGTGAACATTAATAGCATGGATAATAACACTTACCATAAAGAAAACATGCGCCCACCTGATATCATCAACTATCTCACACACTCATGCGTGTCGTCCAATGCGACTAGTATGGTGTTGTGCATGAGGCTGGCAATCGCACCGGGTAACATAGGTTGCTACCAAAACCACTACTGCAAGAGCATCTGAATGCTTCATGCTGAGGCAAACCACACCGGTGGCCCCATGCTCCCTCAGCAGCGGAGGAGAGAAATATACAACTCTAAGTACGCCCACGTGCTCTCACAAACCATGTTCACATAACAATAATAATCAACTGGACATAAAATAATATTCTTCAATACATGTACAACAAATAATCTCAATAATGAGAATTAACTACTACCTCTCAACCGACCCACATCAATACTCGTTCCCGCACTCTGAACATGTCGTAAGTGACGACTGGTGCGCCTGGCCACAAACGTGTCATATGTGACCCCTGACGAGATTGGGAACTCATCACATGAAACACATTATTACAGGAACAACCACTGTAACAGCATAAAAATGCTTCTGTTGACTTGTGGTGGACACCAGCCGCATTGGTGTTTCCATGCTCCACCGGGAGCAAACAGAGAAACACCTGTCTCAACTTGCCTTACGCACCAGAAATCTAAATGACTATTCTCCCTTCTAAGTAACCACTAAAGATAAACAGTAGAATAATCAATAATCGTGAAATACACTTAATTACTTTTACATTAAAGGATAAAATAAAATTACTCTTACATTAAAGAATAATATTCTTGGCTTTAACCAAAAACTGGAACTAAATACACCGCGTGTCGCTCGGCATAACATATTATAGGTTTAACACGCGGAGCGTGTTTAATCAGACTCGCTATCGTCGCCTTTTATCACCACGAGGCTACTATCTTGCGATCGTTAATCTTATCTAAATTTCCAGTGGAATAGCCTTTCTGAAGAATGAAATAATCGCTCTTAAACTTTCACATCTATCTATCTATCTATCCCATTAAACATTAAAATAGCCACATCGATATAACTTCAGAATCCTAGAAAACTAATGCTAATTTAAATTAACTCACGTGCTCAAGGCATTTACAGCTTGGCTCTTGTGTGTCTTCTTAGTCTGTTCTCACTGGGCGGCTCTCTCAAACATAGACCGGTTTCGCCGCTTGCTACCCCTTTTTATAAGCCCTGGCCTAACCACTCAATTTACTGCGCGCTACGCGTATTAATCTGCGCCACACAGATAACACACGCGATTATTGCTCCAGAATGCATGAAAACACAGATTTACACAACTAGAGCAAAAACACAACTAATTCGTAGGCTTATTATGGCCTTGTAATAAATCTGCTTGAAGATAACGTGATCAAAAGGCACTAAACCACATAGACAACATGACTGCCCAGATGGGGCCAGCGCCGAGAACGACAGACCTCAAGATGGCGCTGTCACAGTATGAACAACAGAGAATCCCAATATTATTTACAGGCATGCAGTTTAACTGTAACTAGAGAACAGGTATTAAGAATAAACAGACCTAGAGAACAACACGGTCCAGTCGAACAGTATTTAAGATGAACAAAAATTTTAATACAACTGTTGGTGAAAGTGTAATATGAGTGTAAAGTACGAATAAAGATCTAGTAATACATATACCTCGACATGTTTGACGTACCTCTAAACAAACAATGTTAATACACTAGGCCAGGGGTGGAAAACTTATGACGTGTGCCTATGTTGGTACGCAAACCATTATTTTGGCACATAGCATGTGGTGCTGCCCCAAGATCTGTTATGCTCCACCCATAATAAATAAATAATTAATAATCATGATGTTTTTGACGAATGGAAACTTTTCTTGTCAAGAATTATCAGATATTGTGTGGATTTACAGAGTGATGAATTATTTTACAGATAAAAACTTCCCATCCAAGATGTCTGATACATTTTTGTGATATTAGTTTTTTAGCCTGCTTTGCTGCGTTTTTCCAATGAGATTGACTTGGTGCGAGCCAGAATGTTCATGAGAGGAGACGTCCTTCTTTTTTGTGCAACAATCAATGTCCATAAGTTAAGTATATGCCTAAATGGGGGCATGATTTTTGAAAAGTTCACCTAACTGGCGTGGCAAATTCTGTTCACAAAAAAAGATGACATCAAATTTCTACACATATTTTAACCATAATGGCGTCGTCAACAAATGTATTCATATAATAACCATGGTAAAACTAGAGTCAAGGCATCTTCACTCATAGTCATTAGTTAATGACTGCAAGTCTAAAGTAATCCAATGAGCAGAGAGACTGGATGGCTACTGGGAAAGTAGTCTTGGACATTGGCTGCTGGGAAACAGCAGGGCAGCACCAAGCAGATGGACTGCCTAAGGAACAGCCCTTGCCTCTTCGCTGGCATGATGGCTCTACCAGGGTGACCAGATATTTCCACCATATCTTGCAAATATAATGTAAAGATTATGCAACAAACCAGAATTATTGTGGGAACTATTGGCATCGTACTCTGTCGCCGATGCCTTCGGCAAATGTAATGAAGAAACATGGATATAGAAGGAGAAGTAGGGGAGAGAAGAGGAGGGAGAGAAAAAGAAGAGCTGGTTTGAGAAAAACAAGAAAGAAAGCGAACAAACTCTCTATGAAATACATATGTATAGGGTACTGGAACTATCGAAGTGCCTACCAACGGGCAGACATTACTGAAACAAATATCTATGATTTTGATATAATAATGATCCAAGAGACCAATTTAAAAGTGAATACTGTTGTCAATTGCCCAGGTTACAGATGTTACACAAATCCGTGTGGGCCTGGCAGATGAGGGCAAGCTATGTATGTGAAAAATGAACTCCCTCATACATGGCTAGATACAAGTTTCCATTCTAATGAAGATGCAGAATTGCAGGGGAATGTACTGAATATTATAAGCAGTCAAGAATGGCAAGTCTTCAATTTATATGCTCATGTGGATCACCTTCTGAAAGAAGGTAGCTGGGAGTTACTGACAAAATTGTCAGAAGAACCTAACAAAATGTGCTTAATTGTATGTGACTTTAATGCTAGATCTATGGAGTGGGAAAACTCCACAGAAAAATAGACAGGGTGTTGCCTTGAGCCAGGCTTTACTCAGCTCAAACCTATCCATTTTAAATGATGGACGCTCAACAAGACTAGCATCTAGACCAGGAGATACTGATGGTGTCATAGATCTGGTGCTGATTTCTAGTGTTGCCATCACCTTTGCACATTGGGATGTATTGCAAGCTCAAGAAAGCGATCACCTACCCTGTGTAGTACTCACTGCGAAGGGAAAGACCACCAAATACAGGAAACTGAAACAGACTTTACAGTATTATACAGACCCACATGACAGTAGTAGCCCTGTGCACATATTGCATCAAATTGCGAAACAAAAGACAACTTGCATACCTTTTGCACAACCACCCTGGTGGAATGAGACAGCATGGCTAGAAAATGAAAAAGCGACAAAGTCATGGCGGCCAGCATGAAAGAGAAGAACAATAAGTGATGAAAAGGTAAAAGATAATAACTTCAAGGGCTTTGCACAGGAAGCAAAGAACATAGTGTGGGAGGCCTTTGTGACACAGGTGGGCACTGACAAAACACTACAGAAATTCTGGTCCTTACATCGAAGAATGAGTAGGAAAATTACAAGCCAACCAATTTCTAATATTCTCAGCTTGACAGGGATAAGCCTGAAGACCAATTCCGAAAAGGGACATGCATTACTCGAGCGTTATATTATTCAGACAGATAAAGGTGATTAGGCTGCCTGCCAAGAAATTAAAGACTGTATCCGGAAAGCGACTGAAGAGGTGACATATATTTCAACCTCATATCTGAAGATGTTCTGTGCACTTTAGAAACCTGTAGAAACACTGCCTTGGGTCCTGATGGTGTACAGTATTACCACATAAAACAGTTTGATGACACAGGCATTACGAATGTGGTGAGTGATTTCAACACCAGCATACTGGATACTGAGGTGCTGGAAGACTGGCTACATAGTTACAAACGGCCACTTCCAAAATCTGGTAAAGACTTCACACTTCTCAGCAGCTATAGAATTATCACAATGCAGAATGTCTATGGTAGACTACTAGAAAAAGATAGTAGCATGGAAAATAATGAATCACCTTGAAAATGCACAGATCCTACCTGATACTCTTGGAAGCTATAGGCCCATGAAAGTAACATGGGATAATGCTGGAACTTTTGCATTTGTTGTGTACGAGGGGTTTCCGGGTAAATGAGAAATGGTTGCTTTAGCAATTGACCTAGAGGATGCTTATAACAGTGTGAACTTTGAATCATTAATGAACTGTGTAATGGCTTGCGGTAACAACCCTTGACTAACAAGATGGATAGGGCTGCCTTAACTGAGAGATCAGTTGCATTTCGCCTGGGAACATGGACAAAAGGCCTGCATGAAGTGGTACTCCTTAAACTCCACAGTGAAAACAGACCTTCCAGATATTACTCTCAATGGACAGAAAATTGAAAGGCAAGAAAAGCTGAAATACCTTGGAGTTACATTTGATCATGGGCTGTCATTTAAGTACCATGCTAATCACTTCATACAGAAATACAGGATCGGTCTGGCAGTCCTGAAAATAATGACAGCAGCGCATCTGGAGCAGAAATTACTATTTCTTCTTCATCATCAGGTAGTCATATTGGTTACTGAGTATGGGCAGAGAATACTCACACTGTCAGTAACACAATGTGAACAACTAGAATGCAAAATGAAGGGATGCATATAATCTTGGGCTGTACACGTGATACCCTCTTTGTGATAATGAGATTCCTGCTTGGTGTGCTGTTGGTTAGATCCAGATATGCGACGGCCCAGGCAAAAGCCTATATGTGAGTAACCACAGACAAAAGGCACCCCCTGCATGGAAACATAGCTAACATTAAGGGAGCAAAAAATTAAGAGGGGGATGTCATGGATGGTAAAGGCAGAGACAACGATCAACCAGGTGACCATAGTTGAAGATATATTCAAAGGGGAAGAGTGGAGTACGGCAGATCAGAAATGGATTAACTACCAGCAAGTCATCATCAGACTTGGTAGAGAGTGTAGAACTTGGGGCAATGGGAAAGCAGAACTGAAAATTAATCTGATACATGATCATGCCGGGAATAATGATGCCACTGTGTATACTGATGGATCTGTGGTGAGAAATAAGGTTGGGGCTTCTCTGCCAGAGTAAAGGGCAAAACCGTCGCTGAACGTAGCTGGGCTTACAAGATAACAACTTCCAGCATGAGAATGGAGGTAGAGGAAGCTACTGCAGCCTTAAGGTGGTTAACTGAAACTTCATTAACAAAGGCAGTCACTGTGTCAGACTATCAGTCCATGCTTCGAAAGGTTCTAAATGGTTGGATACAGCATGAATGGAAAGCATTCATAGAAGCTTTGAATTTGCAGGAGCTGGTGTGGATCTACTGTCCTGGTCATGCTGTGCTGTCGTAAGTTGAATAAAAAAATTCTGTCACTTTTCTAGCCTTTAGGACTGCCTCTCTCTTAACTTTGATTTTATCTCTCCCCACTTCTTATTAGTTTCTGCGAATGAAATTCCTAGCTCCAGCAGCGTCACTCTTAAATTAGACAGCCATAGCCCACCCCTCCATCACATTTTGCTTTGGCTTTACAGAGAAGTCTATAAATTTTTCATGCTGGAAGTGGCAATCTTCTAAATATCTTTGAGTCAGGGAACAGTGGACACAAGCTAGTCGACATGCCTTTTCAAGTGACCAGTCCGCTTTTATCCCTCAGCCCTCTAAGACTAGGACACCAGCAACTGAGTCTTCCACTACTTCACTGGTCCCCTGTATGAGAACTCTTTTATCTCTGGTCACAGGGGAGAAAACTCCCCTTTGTTCCATAATATCTTTGTCCCCGTCTGACTCGCTGCTTGTCGTCCCGGTGTTCGCAAAATGTGAAGCAACCTACAGTAGAGCCTGAAGCCTGGTTATTTAATCTGGACTCAAGTAGTATGTGTTGCTTGTTGTTTCAGAAGTGCCAAAGGATCTCCTACCTGCAGAGTGGAATTTGTTAAGCCTGATACCAGATGCATTTTAGAACGGAATAATTCTTGTAATATTGGTAAGCACACTTAGTTATAAAATAACCGTGCTAACATTTAAACTTATAAATAAACCGAGTTACTTTCCTAAAAGTTAATTTTCCTACGACAGTGTAATTTAATACTATTAACTTTCTCACCAGCCAAATTACTAGGTGTTAACTATTTTTCAAAGGATGGGGTGTGCGCGGTTATGTTAATTAATCTGGGTTGCTACCAATAAGTTAAGTACAAGTAACGTCCCAAAAAGTATGTATATATTTCTATATAAAGATATTGATTTTAATGATTATCTTACCAGCCCGATTTGTGTTGTAAACTTTAATGGGCATATTACTGTCTATGGTAAACTCAAAGGTAGGATAATTTCCGGTGGGAAGTAATGCATCCCTGAGAGTGAATACCCAGGACATTGAAGGCCCAATATGTAAAACCCCATTGTTTTATGGCCTCCCTCCCACAGAGATACCATTCTATGCCTGTATAAATATTTTTCTAGGTTTGCCCAAAGTAATCTAAAAGACCACACTTATTAAGTGTCGGCAGAAAAAAGTGTGAGCCCAAAACATGTATGTATATTTACATTCTTGACTTGCTCGTAAAGACATATCCAATATACCTCATGTCCACTCCCCCTCCCCTAACTGTTAAGCCCACAAAGTGCTTACTTTCATCGTGAACTCTGCCAGCGAATTCTGATTAAGGACAGAGCCAAAGGACCATGACGGCTCGCATCTGTGTCCTGAACACTGATGAGGGTGGTTTGTGTTGTGGCTTTTGGTTGTTATGTTGTCTGCATTGCATTGGGTAAAGACTTTGATATGATTTTTGGCTGATAGAGGGGAAGCTACTTTGTTTTTTCCAGAGAGATTCCCGTGTCCTTGGAAATGACCAGCCCCTGTCAATTGTAACATAATGGATAAATACGCTTAGTTAGATTGTATTATGTATACACACTGCCTTCGCCAAAGAGTTAATCGCGAGCGACAATATTACCAGCACACGCATGCGCAGTCTATACCTCGCAAGAAAAGGAGAGGAAAGGCTAGATTTTAATAATGGCGAAGCAATTTGTGCATTGGGGCGGATGGAATTTCTTAAAGGACGACTTTGGGAAGTGTCGTTATACAAGAATAATAACCGAGTTCGCTGGTGGGAATGTTCATACATGGAAATCTAAAAGGAAATTGGTAAGTAGGATGTATCTACTGAGATATCGTTTAGTTTGTGAGACGGCCACTTTCGATGGTTAGGCCTAGTAATAATCTAAATAAATTTATTTAGACTGCATGCCCACATGGAAAGCCAATAACAGGGAATGGATTTGAAGCTCATCACAGGGGATTTCGAAGGATGTTGACCAGACAGTGATAACCTAGGCCATTTAAGATATACATGCCTTAATAAATTGCAGGGTTACACACAATGAGCCCAAGGAAGGCATTTTCTGGAATTATTTTGGGCCAATCAGATACGACCCCCTCTGACGTACGCTCCATTAGTATATAAGGGTGGCAGTTTCAAAATTCATTTATCACACACAACCTTGTTAAGCCCAGCCAGAAGAAGCAGAGTAGAACATTGTCATTGCCAAGCCAATTTTGACTATGCAGTGCAGGAATCCTCACTAAAAGTGTAATTCTGTGTTGGAGAAAAATTCTTAGAGGGTATGTAGGGCTATCA
Organism: Oreohelix idahoensis; assembly: GCA_024509875.1. Classification (NCBI taxonomy): domain Eukaryota; kingdom Metazoa; phylum Mollusca; class Gastropoda; order Stylommatophora; family Oreohelicidae; genus Oreohelix; species Oreohelix idahoensis. The sequence continues at coordinate 44,867 of JAMPIV010002266.1, read as the reverse complement.
TAAGTATTTATGTGAATAATGTACATTTTATTTCAGGAATTAATAAGCTTGTGAATATACCAAACATATTGATTGTGTGAATAGGATGGCTAAAGCTTGTCAAGCCTTTTAAAACTACCCACAGCAGTCATTGCTAACCATAAGCATATCCAGTAGGGTTTATTAGTACTATGTTACTAACTACCATAAAAGGACCAACTATGACTTGGCATGAGAGTGAGGAAGGCAAAGGCTGCATCAGGGATCATAGTTTCATATTGATTGTTTATTATTTGATTGAAAATGTTTTGCAGTAGACACCAATCTGTCTCCCTACTCTGTATCATACAGAGCCATTTATCATTCATTGTACACACAGCATCTGAATAAAACATTCTCATCTCAGCACACAGTAGAGATAACAAGCATCATAAGCAACCATTGGACACATATTCATTGTTTCAGGATCCTAGTGCACCATCACAAGTGTGATCATGTTCTGAGGTCTGAGGTCCTTATATCCTGCTATATGTGAAGCCCAGAGATAGAAGGAGCCTATTACTGTCATTCCCCTTACTGTTTGGGAGTTTGTGCAGCACAGACTATCAGTGTGTTAGTACAGTGCAACCGACCTGTACCAGAGTTACTGACTTGGACCAGAGTTAAGTCCCATGTACCTAGAAACCAATGTGAGACCAGCTACTACTGTCAATAGAATGTTTTAAATGATGAACTTGAGCTGTAAAGATAGGAGAGACAGATAAACTTTAATTATTCATTATTAACTCTTACTATCCGGCAAGCCCCGTGAAGTGGCGCGGGTTTAGTACCAATTTTACGGCTCGCCAGTTTAACTGGCGCGCGACGGTAACGATAGCTAAACTAGCGCGTAAAAACGCGGTTTTAGCTTCCGTATAGTAAGAGTTAAAATAAATACAGAAGGACGGTGAACATTCCTGGTGGACAAGATCTAGTGTAAAGGAACTTGTTAATTAATAGATCCAAAGTGGATCCTTGTTCTTTTGTATTTACTTACAAATAGATTGGAATGTACATACTCTACCATAATCACCATTGCCTCAACATTCACCCATCATTACAATAGTACATAGTGTAGATAATAAATTATTTGAATTGTAAGCCACTTGAGTTATTAATTACTTTTATTCAAAGGAGTTACAGTTCAATTTTCATAGTTACATAAGTACATCATAGGAGATCAAAAAGTGAGAGGGCACCAGTATAATCTGCTTGTCTATATCTAATTCTTGCTACAGATTATTCACAGCATTGATCTTCTTGTGAGAGTGAGACCAGTGAACCCTAGACACTGGGACTTCACCACTGTTCAGGAGAGAACCCTACTTATGTCAATATTATCACTACATCTATATATATATATATATATATATATATATATATATATATATATATATATATATATATATATATATATATATATATATATATATATATATATATATATATATATATATATATATATATATATATATATATAAGCCTCTCGCTACACTGGTGGCCGGTCCGGGATATTCCTGTGTCCACTGAGCCATATCCTATCTACACTATCTCTTGTCTGTCTAGAGCCACTACTAGTAGTGTGTAAAGTAAACATTTTTTAAATTGAATTTTAAATTAAATTTTCATTAGGAAGTACCATTGAGTACTACTAGAAAGACAGTAGAGGCTCACATCGGTTACTTGGATTGTATTGTGTTTAATTAATTAAGTAATTTAATTGGTTAATACAGTTGGTATAACTAGATACCCTCTTGTTAGTAATACATCATGGCTGAATTGGTGAAGTTTAGAGCTGCGATTATGCAGGAAGGAAAAGACTTGGGTATGACAGGAGATGCTCTAATCCGACATATCACAACTGAAGTGGATAAATATTTAGATAGAGAAACTAAAAGAATGGAAGCTGAAGCTGAAAGAGAGACTAAAAGAATGGAAGCTGAAGCTGAAAGAGAGACTAAAAGAATGGAAGCTGAAGCTGAAAGAGAGACTAAAAGAATGGAGGCGGAGGCTCAAGCTAAGATATTAGAAGCTGAAAGAGAAGCTGAAGAACGAAGGTTGCAAAGAGCTCATGAGTTGAGTTTAAGGGAGCTTGAAATCCAGGGAACTGCTAGCAATCATGGTGGTACCTCGCCTCAGTCTGAAAGTAACTCCAACCAAAGTACTTCTATGGGAGCCATGAACTTTCATTTGGATCCTTTTATTGAAAAGGACGAAGGAATAGAAGACTTCCTTGACAGGTATGAGCGGATGGCTACCTCATATGGTTTGGAAAAAGAGAAGTGGAATTTGAAGTTGTCATAAGGATTGAAAGGAGTAGCTTATAATGTGTTCTTAAACATTCCAAGAGAAGATCAGAACAATTATGAAGCCTTAAAACAAGCATTGTTGGTTAGGTATGAACAGAATGCAGACTCTTACCGTAGAAAATTTAGAAATGCTAAACTTCTAACAGGAGAGACATATCAGCAGTTTTCAGCAAGGTTAGAGATGTATTTGCTGAGGTGGTGCCAGTTAGGGAATTTTACTCAGGATTTTGAAGGGATCAAGGAGATGATTTTAATAGAACAACTCCTGGAGTCCATGTCTCCTGAGACAAAGACCTTCCTAATAGAGCACAAGAGAGAGAGACTTGAGGAAATAATCATCTATGCAGAGAGTCATAAACTGGCTCATCCCATGTCTCAAGTGAATAAGAAGAAACAAGGAGAAAGCTTTAAAACAGACCAAAACTCACATAAGTTTGAGCAAAAGGACAATACAACCAGGTACAAAACCAGATATGAAACTAAAGACAAGGACCCTCTAGGATCAGATAATAAACCTTCAAGAAAGGAAGGAAAGTGGTGTAAATCTTGCCAAATGAGTAACCACTCTACTGCGGAATGCAGAAGAAAAAACCCTCCTCATTTTGCTGCATGTCTCCAGGTGAGGACTTCTGATAGGAAGGATCTGACAGTGAGTCAGAATAGCCTCCATCACCCACCAATACAGGAGGAAGTGACTGTAAATGGCAAAAAAGTCACAGGGATATATGACACAGGTTTGTCGTATGATGCAGTCATTTGTGCATCCCTAGTGCGCCCTGAACAAATCACCACAGAAACAGTGGACATTCAAGGGCCACTTAAGGGAGCATTACCCCTAACTTTGCCCATAGCGAAGATTCTAGTCAGTTGTCGCTATGTGGAAGGGGGAATTTTTTTTTTTTTTTTTTTTTGTTGCGTTCGCCCGCTAATACTCGAGGCGAAATCTCAGGTTATTATTTTATGTCTAACCTGACATTGATTTTACGTGAGTATCCCTTTATTTCTTGTACAGAGACAGGTGTCCCTCGCCATTCAGGCAAATACTCGCCGATTTCGGAGGTACCCATTGCAGCTGGGTCGGCTCAGGAGCCGCCAGTCCCTGGTCGACGACACTCTTTCAAATGTCCTCGCCAGGTCTCGAGTTAATCCAGTCCAAATCCCGGTCGACGAAAAATCCTCAAATGCCGTTGCCCGGGTTTGATCCTGTATCACCCGGTCGCCAGAGCGGCTCCCAGGAAGGGGAAATAAATGCAGCAGTAGTAGAGAATCCCCTCTACCCCTTGATGTTGGGGCGTAAATATGTGTTCTTGGGAAATCCGATAAAACCTGTAGTTGCGGAACATAACCGGACCAGGTCAGGCTCCCAGAACCAAGAGAGGGACAATAAATTTAAATTTCATCCGATTGAAATGAAACAGGCTCAAACAGCTGACAGCACATTGAAGCCTTGTTTTGGCAAATTGCGAAAGGCCCATAACCCTCCAGAGAAAGGAGACTACTATATAGAAAATGGCCTACTCTACCGACAAGCTGGAAAAGGACCTAAACGGCATGGACAGCTGGTAGTGCCAAAATTCTACAGGGAGGAAATTATGGAGCAAGAGCATGCTACATCAGGCAGTGGTCACAGAGGAAACGGGGCCACTGGTCAAAATATAGCATTGCGATATTACTGGCCAGGAATAATTGAAGACATAAGTCGGTATATGAAGTCCTGTTCAGAATGTAACCAGGTAACCTCATTCAGAAGTGTAGACCAGTTACAGGACCTAGGGAAGCATTGTTGCGGACGTAGGCCCATTAAGAAAACACACCAGAGAAAACAACAGGTAGATGCGGTGATAAAGAGAAAACAAAATCACAAGTCTACTGTTACACCAGTAACCATGGCAACTCTCCGTATTGTACAGAGAGGGGACGTAAGAAATCCCACCCCGACTAGATATTGTTCGGAATACCATGGCCTGGATCATCTGGAAAAAGTGGTTAGTCAGCAACCAGTATTAAAAAAGCTGCGGAAACCAACCAGAATCATAGGAGGTAAAAACCAGGGCTGTACCAGACCATTGATGGATACAGGCCCCACTTCGGTATACTGCCCCTTAAAATAGAAATAGGTGTGGGTCCGGCAATGCTGTTGTTTGGCCGTACCATACACAGTCCACTGGAAGCATTGTTGCGGACATGGACTGAACCATACAAAGCACTCAGGGAAGAGATTCAGCACTTAGTAAAGGAGAAAATTATCTCCAAATTAGAATCTCACTACAGTTCAAGTGGGGTGTTGTTAAGAAAACCTAGTGGAGTTTATTACTGGCACCTTACTCATTTTCAGTACAGTACATTCCTGGGAAGGAAAATGTTGGAGCGGACTTTTTAAGTCGTCAGCCGACAGTTCTGGAAGGAAAAGAATGAACAATCATAACTTCAGCGTATGTTCCCAATAATTAAACTGTACGTAGTACAGTCTAAAAAAGATGGGGCCTATGTAACATAATGGATAAATACGCTTAGTTAGATTGTATTATGTATACACACTGCCTTCGCCAAAGAGTTAATCGCGAGCGACAATATTACCAGCACACGCATGCGCAGTCTATACCTCGCAAGAGAAGGAGAGGAAAGGCTAGATTTTAATAATGGCGAAGCAATTTGTGCATTGGGGCGGATGGAATTTCTTAAAGGACGACTTTGGGAAGTGTCGTTATACAAGAATAATAACCAAGTTCGCTGGTGGGAATGTTCATACATGGAAATCTAAAAGGAAATTGGTAAGTAGGATGTATCTACTGAGATATCGTTTAGTTTGTGAGACGGCCACTTTCGATGGTTAGGCCTAGTAATAATCTAAATAAATTTATTTAGACTGCATGCCCACATGGAAAGCCAATAACAGGGAATGGATTTGAAGCTTGTCACAGGGGATTTCGAAGGATGTTGACCAGACAGTGATAACCTAGGCCATTTAAGATATACATGCCTTAATAAATTGCAGGGTTACACACAATGAGCCCAAGGAAGGCATTTTCTGGAATTATTTTGGGCCAATCAGATACGACCCCCTCTGACGTACGCTCCATTAGTATATAAGGGTGGCAGTTTCAAAATTCATTTATCACACACAACCTTGTTAAGCCCAGCCAGAAGAAGCAGAGTAGAACACTGTCATTGCCAAGCCAATTTTGACTATGCAGTGCAGGAATCCTCACTAAAAGTGTAATTCTGTGTTGGAGAAAGATTCTTAGAGGGTATGTAGGGCTATCATAAGTATTTATGTGAATAATGTACATTTTATTTCAGGAATTAATAAGCTTGTGAATATACCAAACATATTGATTGTGTGAATAGGATGGCTAAAGCTTGTCAAGCCTTTTAAAACTACCCACAGCAGTCATTGCTAACCATAAGCATATCCAGTAGGGTTTATTAGTACTATGTTACTAACTACCATAAAAGGACCAACTATGACTTGGCATGAGAGTGAGGAAGGCAAAGGCTGCATCAGGGATCATAGTTTCATATTGATTGTTTATTATTTGATTGAAAATGTTTTGCAGTAGACACCAATCTGTCTCCCTACTCTGTATCATACAGAGCCATTTATCATTCATTGTACACACAGCATCTGAATAAAACATTCTCATCTCAGCACACAGTAGAGATAACAAGCATCATAAGCAACCATTGGACACATATTCATTGTTTCAGGATCCTAGTGCACCATCACAAGTGTGATCATGTTCTGAGGTCTGAGGTCCTTATAAAATCAGAAGGACGGTAAACATTCCTGCTATATGTGTAAGGAACTTGTTAATTAATAGATCCAAAGTGGATCCTGTTCTTCCTTCTCTTATTATTGTTCTTCTGAGTGTTTCTTTTGGTCTTCCTTTTTTCCTCTTACCCTCAGGAACCCAAGTGAGCGCCTGTAGTGGTATTCTGTTGTTTTGCATTCGTAGGACATGACCGATATATGACCATCGTCTTTTCCTTATATAGTCGGAGACATATTTCTGCCTAGAGTCTTCTCTTATTTGTCGATTAGTCTTGAATTCTTTCCAACTGATGTTCATGAGTTTTCTAAGACATTTGTTCTCGAATGTATTCAGCTTGTTCTCCAATGATTTTGTTATTTTCCAACTCTCACAGCCGTATGTTAACACTGAGATAACATTTGAATTAAACAGACGAAGCTTGGTATGTATATTCAATGATCGTAATTTCCAAATGCTAGATAATCTATTGAAGGCGCTAGCTGCCAAAGCAATTCTAGTATGGATTTCTCTTGTTGTGTCACCATCCTGAGTCATTTTACTGCCTAAATAATTGAAACTTTCAACTTTCTGTAGTTTTTCCCCGTTCAAGATGATATCAAAGGTCTCGTTAGAAAAGTTCATAGCTTTAAGTACATCATAGGAGATAAAAAAGTGAGAGGGCACCAGTATAATCTGCTTGTCTATATCTAATTCTTGCTACAGATTATTCACAGCATTGATCTTCTTGTGAGAGTGAGACCAGTGAACCCTAGACACTGGGACTTCACCATTGTTCAGGAGAGAACCCTACTTCTGTCAATACTATCACTACATCTTTATATATATATATATATATAAACCTCTCGCTACATCAATCATCTTTCATGGTTCCTGATGTCATGATTGCCTGTTTTCATGATTTCCTAAATTGCTGATTTACTCATTTCCAAGCATCATAGTCTAAGATTAAACCGACGTCTTTTGGGGTCATTATATGCATCAATCATCATAATTCTTGTCATCACCACTAGGCATTGAACTGTTAGCTTCAGTGCATCTTCATTTAAGACAGCCACCGTTTACCAAAGCAATCCACCATAGCAGTGCCCTTAATTGAGTGGCCAGTGCCTTAGCTTTTTATCAAGCACATACACCTTTCCCAAAAGGCGTCATCAAGTCATCAATTCACATCGGCGAGTTAGGCAGCGGTAATTCACTGACTCCCCACATGCCATTTTCCACAGCTGAGTCAACCTACTGCGTGATAGGGAGATTTTTCCTATTCGCTTGATTTCCCAGTTCACTCTAACACTTGGACGTTAGAGGGACATGAGAATTATAGTGTGTTTTTCAACTAAAGAGTGTACCTTACTTATTTACTTAGTCGTTCCCCTTCTACCGTGAGGTGTAGAGGTTTGGAAGAGAGAGCGCCAGACTATCCTATCAGCTGTCTTCTTCCTGGCCTGGTTCCATTCTAGTCCTCGGTCCTTCAAAGATTGTCTAATGTTGTCCTCCCAGCGGACTCTGGGTCGTCCTGGGGGTCTGGATCCTTGGCTCTTTGTTTCCCATGCTTGTGGTAGCCGATCTTCTCCCATTCTGCAGACATGGCCAAACCATCTTAGTCGGGACTGTTCTACTTGGGTCTGCAGGGGGTGGGATTTTAGGCCTTGACGTATCGTCTGGTTGCGGACCATGTCTCTTCTTGTTACTTCAACCACCTTCCTCAGATACCTCATTTCTGAGGTTTGGATCTGGCTTTTGTGGGTTGTAGTCATTGCCCATGACTTGCATCCATATGTCAAGACTGGGACATAGGTGGAGCGGTATACAGCCATCTTCGTTTTCTTACCAACCTCTTTCTTGCTGAGGAATCCTCGATTTATGGCCTGAAAAAGTCTCCCAGCCGCTGCTTTTCGAGTGGCCAACTCTTCTTTGATGCCTCTCTTTCGGTCTATAATAGCTCCGAGATATTTAAAGTGGTCGACCTGCTCCAGGACCTGTTCTCCCAGCTTAATCTGATGTCTTCTTTCTTCTCGTGATATCACCATGTATTTTGTTTTAGAGCTGCTTATGACCATCCCTCTCTTCTCCAGCTCTTCCTTCCAGACTTGCAGGTTGGATTGGAGATGTGCCTCTGATTTAGCAATCAGGGCAACATCATCAGCAAATGCCAGCTCTGAAATACACACCTGTCTCATCTTCCAGTATCCCACTGAATACTTTCTTGTTCTCTCCTTACATGCCTTGATAACATCGTCCATGAGGAGTGTGAAAATATAAGGTGACAGGATATCACCCTGTCTTACACCAGTAGTGGTCCTGAACTCTTCTGACTTATGGTTTGCTGTCCTCACATAATTTCTGCAAGACTTGTAGAAGCTCTGTATAGCATGAATCAGAGGTGCTGGAATGTTCTTTCTTGTCAAACAGTCCCAAAGTTTGCTCCAGGGGACCCTGTCAAATGCCTTTTCCAGATCTATGAAATAAAGATGGATCTCACTCTTGTACTCAAGGGCCTTTTCACTCAGCTGTCTGAGTGTGAAGATTAGGTCTTGAGTACTTCGGTTTGCTCGGAATCCGCACTGGACCTCATCCAATTGTGGCTCAGCTAGACGTCTGAGTCTGTGCTCTAGGATTCTAGAGTAGATTTTACCAGGGACACTGAGAAGGGATATGCCTCTATGGTTTCCACATTGTTGATTGTCACCCTTTTTGAAAATTGGTGTTATGATGGCAATCTCCCAGTCCTTTGGTATGGTCTTGTTGCACCTCGCTGCCTGTAGGACCTTTAAGAGTAATAGGTCACCTGATGCTCCCATGTACTTAACCTTTTCTGGTGTTATACCATCATGCCCTGCTGCTTTGCCCATCTTGATTTTCTCCAGTGCTGCCTTCAGTTCTTCCATCTTTATGTCATCTTCATCACCATTGGTTTCCTCTTCTGTGCTAGTGGTTATCATTTCTGATGCTTGACCCTGCTCACCATCAAGGAGTTCTGAGAAATATTCTTTCCATCTTTCCATTACTTCCTTCGGGGCAGTAAGCAATTTGCCTTGCTTGTCCTTTATAAATTTGAGAGGGCATTGTTTTTCCTTCCTCATGTTCTTTAGGGTCTTATAGAACAATTTCTGGTTTTCTTGCGCATCTTTTTCTAGCTTTTCTCCTAATTCTTCCCAGGACTTTTGTTTTGCTGCTAGCACCTTGTTCTTTGCTTCTGTTCTAAGTATCACTGTTACGTGCAGTTTTCATAACTGGTAATGTAGTCGGTATGTATACTTGTTATGTTTGAAAATATTTTGAATAAGATTTTGGGTTTAATGTATTTTTCGTTAGAACCCTAATCTAAGGGCGAATACTCATTTTTTGCTTTGAGGGAAAGTAAATATGTAGTTACTCCCCTAAAAGGTTATACCAGCTGACTGCTTAGGTCAGAGGTGATGCGAACAGCGCATGCCCGAACTAGAGGTTTTTGAAGAAGATTTCCTGTGTGGGAGGCCGTTTTGTTGAACTGGGTTCGTCAGACGAAATGTCTGGTTACTTCTCTGCATTGCCTTTGGGGATGGAAACTCTTCCACTGTTATTTAAAGTCCCCTGTGTTATTTCTGTTCGTCAGGAAGACGACAGTTGCTTCTAAGTTGTGTTAGGAATTCGAAGCAAGGTAAAAAACGAATCTTTCACACTTCCTTTGTAAGGAACATATTTTGAGTCAACCGGTGACGAGAGCTCACGAATGGTTGAAAGGCAGAGTATTCTACTTGTTATGCTCGTTGGAGCCATCTAAGACCGTTAGGTTTAGATTTACACACAGAAAACCCAGGAGAATAGATATTATTCTAAAACCCGCATGATTAGCGGTATATCTTTGAACTTAGACGCTTATGTCTGCAGATGAGGAATCCACAGTGTTTACTGTTTTATAGAGGCCTAATATATAACTATCTGGAGTGGAAGACCAGATGAGTTACCAGTTATTGCTATTATAACTTTGAAAATGAAAACTCGCCTGATGTACGAGGGAGTTATATAAGACTATCTTCGAAAGGACAGCCTATCTTCGATACGTCTGATTAGAGGGATGGACTATGCTATTTTCGTCGCCTGCCATGTTTGGGGTCAGAAGAGTCAGAATGAAACTGTTGGATATTTATCCAGTTATTTACCCGTTCTGTAATGCGGGGTTTTTTTTCTGCTAGTTGTGGAATGAGAGATAAATTGGAGTCTGCAACACTTTGATAATCATATATTTATTGGAACTTATGTACATGCAACTGTAGTGAACTGTCTTCATATCCGCCATGTTCCTGTGTCATGCTTACATGGGTTTGTCTACGTCTTGTTGCTGTGACTATAATAAATGGGGGAAAACGTTACTAGCTGTTCCTTTATTGACTCATCATCGTAAGTCTGTGTGACATTGCTGTAACTTGTACTGTGGTCCGGTGTGGACATCCATCTACGTTCTGCACACCTAATGTCAACACACCACCCACGCAAACCAGACCAGAGACATCCTACCTCTTCATCACCTTCACCATCTGTCGGTGTCTACCTTGATTCGGGTGTCCGAAGATAGGGTGAACTGTATTACAACAACACAGAAGTAAAACAACACCTTATCAATCACATATTCTCTATATTTCTCTATTTGTCCTGCTGTTTTTTTAGCTCTTAAGTATTGTTTCCATGCCATTTTCTTCTCTCTTATTTTCTCTTTGACTTCCTCTGTCCACCAAGGTGTCTTCTTTCTCTTGTTCCCAAGTCGGACTTCACCACATGCTTCTGCAGCAGCTGTCTTTATAATGTCCTTGAATTTAAGCCAGACGATTTCTAAGTCATCAGGTTGTTCTTCTGTGCTTCTTACCGCTGTAGCAATAAGCCCCTGATATCTGGTTTTATTTCTGGCTCTCTCAGCTTGTAGGTCTTAATTCTCATTTCTCCCATTTGTTTACTTGGTTTCTTGCGTGATGTTGGGCATTTCCTAGGCTGAGCAACTCTTTCAGTTGTTCTTTTGATTGTAAGCAGGTAGTGATCACTTCCAATCTCTGGCCCCCTCCAGACTTTAGCGTCCCGGACATATTTGAATGAGCTCCTCCTAACAATGGCATAGTCGATCACTGACTTCTCATTCTTTGTTGGTTCACATCTAGTGTATGCATGTATGCGCTTATGGGGGAACTTTGTGTTTGTAATAATTAGATTCTGCTCACTGCAGAATCTAAGGAGTCGCTTTCCATTGTCATTGAGAGTATCTTCTCCGTATCTTCCGATGACTCCACCCCATCTAGCATGGTCATTTCCAACTCTGGCATTGAAATCTCCGAGCATGATAATTTCATCTAGGCAGTCATCCACTGTCCTTTGAAGCAGCTCGAAGAATTCCTCCTTGACCTCTGCTCTCTCATCCTCATTTGGCCCATACACTATGACCAGGTTGACTATGGTTTCTCCTTCTTTTAGTTTCACAACCATAATGTGCTTCGACACAAAATTCCATCCCATGATACTATCTTTTTGGTTTCTGGCCACAATGCAACCCACGACTCCTTTAGCTCTTTCAGATGTAGGTACACCACTGTAGAGCAGTGTGTTGCCATCGAGATCCATGACTCCTTGTCCCTTTTTCTTTGTTTCCGTTATAGCCAGGATTTCTAATTTTGCTTTCCTCATCTCTTCCACCAGCGCCTCTTCTTTCCCATTTATGCTTCTTGTGTTCCAAGTTCCATAAGTCGTAGTCCATTCCAGTTCGTCGCCTTTAGAATCCGTCCGGTTTTCTCTCTTGTATTTCGCTTAATCGGGTTTTAAATCAAACAGGTGATTGGCCTGTTGTGCCTTTGCATGGTGGAGGGGCTGCCTCCTTATGGCCTCCGTGCAGGCTGTCCTCCTCCTTTTTCAGCCGGGCTTGGAACCGGCCTAGGCGGAGTTCTAAAGAGTGTACCACCCCTCAGAAATAGTTATAAAACAGACTTGGTCATCCTTATGAAGAGGACTGTATACGTTACTTCTAAAAAATTTTCTTGGTTTTCTGTTGCTCACTACTAACTTTGCTAAATTTTTTTGATAATCATTAATGTATCTCTATTTTTCTTTATGACTAAGTGTGTTCATTAATATATATATATATATATTCGCCTTTCGAAAGTTCGCTTTACGCGACTTCATTTTTACGAAAGACCTACATTAGTTTTCGCTAACCAAAGAAATCCGAAGAGGATTTTCGCTTTTACGAAAAAAGGCGACAAGCGGAAATAACGTTCAGCGTTTGTTTTGCAGCGAGCGGGAACTACACTCAGCATCAAGCCGCCATAGCTTTGAACTGTGTCTGTGAGCATCTGTACTTTATCTAGTTTTATTTTGTGCATCCGCTAGCAAGATGTGTCCTAAGGTATCAGGAAAGCCTAAGAAAGCTTGTAAGGGTTTTACGCTTAGCGTAAAACTGGACATAATTAAGCGTTTCGATCGCGGTGAACGAAATAAAGACATTGTGCGAGTGTTGAACTTGCTGCGTCCACCATTTGTACTATTTACACGCAAAGAGAAAGAATCTTGAAAGCTGCTGAAGTTATTATTGGTTCAGCTAGTTGCAAAGTGGTCTTGTTTAGTCAGCATCCAGTAATGGATAAAATGGAAAGTCTATTGCTTGAGTGGATTGATGTGTACAAAGCGTGGTGTTCCGTTAAGTTATCTTATACTTAAGGAGAAATCAGTCAGTCTTTTTAATAAGGTGAAACAGAAAGCACTTGACGATGGTGATGAAAGTGTTGCGAAAGTGTAATATAAAGGTAGTCATGGGTGGTTTGATCTGTTTTTGAGGCAAGGTATGATTTGCTAGGTTATTTTTTGGGTCTGGGAACGCTCAAAAATGTTTCCATTATAAATTAATGGTAATTGCTTCTTCACTTAATGCCATTTCGGCTTGCGAAAGGTTTCATAGGAACGCTCTACTTTCAGATAGTAGGGGAAACCTCTGCGTGTGCGTGTTTTTTTTTTTCTAGCTGTCAGAATTTACTTACTATTTCACCTGTCACCTGAATGTTGACCTGTCTTTGTCCTTACTGTGATATTTCTCATATCTTAGACAGGAAGAGTGGGACCCAAAGATGCAGTAATAGAGAATGCAGCCAGCAACACATAGCTTGACTGCTTGCATCAGGGTCAGCGAACCAGAGCTGACCAAGACCCTACTCCACCTCCAAGTGGTGGTCCTGGAAACAGGCTGCATCACTGCAGTCTGACTGAGAGAGTAGGGATCGAAGAGGGAAGGTAAACCCGGTCCCAAAAAACGCCGTGCTGAAGTCGGATGTGTCGGGCGAAAGGCACAGATATCACAGCTCCAGTGTAAACAGACACAAAGCAACCAACGTCCTTTTCAGGACGAACGAGGAAGAAGAAGACAGGAAGAGTGCATGTATGACATTTAAAAGTTTTGCGAGTGTGGCAGGATAGAAGAGAATTAATATATATATATTTCTATCTCCTCTCCTGATTGCCATACACTACTCTCTATTCACTTTCGTGACTCTATTTCTGTCTACTATCATGCATTGCACTCAAAATTTTATATCGGAAATATTCTTCAACCACCTTGCTACAAGTACGCAGTAATGAAAGAGATGACAGACTAGCATCAAGAGTACTCACAGTGCATTTTTTTGCTTATTGGCATTTGCCGTTTTCTTTCGTGTGGTGTTGGGAATTCTTATATCCTTGGTGTTAGTGATTTTGCAAGTCTCCGTAGTTTTGTTCCTTAATTTCTAGGTTGAGGCTTTCAGTGTTTTTCCTTTGAACAGTTTCTTGTTTGATGGTCTTTCTATACTGCTCCGTGACTTTTTCAGCTGAATATTGCTTTCCAGAGATGTTGTACTTCTGCTCTTATCTCTGGCAGTCTATAGTTCTTCCTCAAATTTCTTAAGGTCCTGTCCAATACAGTTATAGCGTTTTTTTGGCTCCTTGAGGAATAAATTCCTTTGATGCTATTAGAGCACCTCTATTTAACTTTTCTACCACTTTTTGTGGCATCTGTTGATCTCTTTATAATACTCCTCAGTTCTGAGAACATTTCCCAGCTTGCTTTTCTTGTTGTTCAATCATGGTGGGGGCTTCTGATGTAATGGTGTGTCATTTAGATTAACTGCTAATTTTATTGGCCTACGGTCATGTTCACCCCATTGTTCTTAAACTGTTCTACATGTTTTAGTTTGCTAGGTCTTCTGTGGCAATGTTTTCTAAGTATGCTGCCAATGAATGTTGCCTAAAATCCTTTTACTTCTGTAAGCAGTGATCTTGTAATGTTGTTTTCTACCAAGCACTTCACATCAAAAATGTATTTGGTGACTGAATCTTTTGGGGCTTTTATCTGTGCAGATAATGAGATATTGCTGTGCAGTTTTTAGTTTTTTTTTTAAATCAGAGATGTTCACATAAAAAGATACATATCTCATGATTCCAAGTACAACACTTTCCGGTCATTTTTAACTCTGTAATATATCCTGGATGTTGTAGACGATGTAAACTGTCAGTTATGATTTTACTGTATTATATTTAGATCACATTAAATAAAGTGCAGTTATAATTTTTCATGTGCGCACACATATCAGCTGCATCGCAGAACAATGAACATTCTTTAACTCTTATCATACACAATAAAAAAACTAACAGAAAAAACTACCACTTACACAAGATAAGTTCAACATATCTGCTGATGCCATGCTTCTCAAAAAATCATGACTGTCATTGTTGATTTCTGGGTGAACCTTGCCATTACTCAGAATGACCAACACAACATTAGAAAATGCATTTTGCAAAGCATTATGGTAAGCTAGCTTTCTGCATCTTGCAAACACACCTCCTAATGTGCATCCCGCTGTAATTAAAAGAAAAGATTATTCCATAAAATATTATTCTGTTATTTATTGCCCCTTGCTCTCTCTCTCTCTCTCTCTCTCTCTCTCTCTCTCTCTCTCTCTCTCTCTCTCTCTCTCTCTCTCTCTCTCTCTCTCTCTCTCTCTCTTTTTAAAAGCCTCTACTCTTCAAAGTGAAATAAAAACCTACAGAATTTTCAAAAGTACTTCCAATGGGTGTGTATCATTCTCTTCTGTCTTCAAAATGCCATGACGTATCAGGCAGAAATGAGCACACACTAACCAATATGATACATGAAATATCTCTCAATATCCAGCTTCTTCTTCCTTATAATTCAGAGTTTGTCTCAACAGGTCTTTATGCACATGGAGAGCAGTACGTTACTAGTTTGCTTGCCAATCTCTCTGCACGTAACCAGATTTGTGTGTATATTGTCTAAGTTACTCCTAACATTCTTCTCGCAATTCATATAACTTTGCTATGATCCTGGTTGTGTTTAGCTTTTCTTTCTACTACAGCTGTCAAGCACTGTGGGAAGAAGCAGTTTGTTTTAAGGTTCCATGAAATCACAACTTCAAGAAATTTTTTTTCCGCAAAAGAAAGTAATGAAAATGGAGGTAAAATATCTCTTTGTCGAAGAACATTCTGACCTAACATTTTTAATCTTCTACAAATGCAATAAAACAATGAGATGGCCACGTCAAAATATATTAAATAAAAATAAATGATCAGTAAGGGTTTTTAAAGAATAATTATTGTGTTTTAAGAAAGCTGAAGTCATCTTAGAAATAAAAACAGCTGTTACTTACCAACGGAGTAAACACTATTGTGCAAAGAAGTAATAAAATTAAACATTTTAAGCACTGTGGTTTATTTAATATAGTGTACTGAAACAAGCAGTAGAAATAAAAAGAGAACACCCTTAAACCAATAAAATCTACAGATGTGCTAACAGTTATGGGAGGCATGAGTGCAAAAATAGGAAAATGAAAATACAAGAAAACAGTATGGCAATATGGATATGGGAAAAGAGACAAAATAGGAGACAGGCGTGTGCGATTCTGCATTTTAAAAAAATCAGCTCGTTATAAATAACACATCTGTTTAACAAGTTAAGCAAACTATACATATGGAAAAGTATTAGACTGAATTCATGTTCAGAAACAGATTTAGAAAAAGTGCAACAAGTGCAAAGGTATTTCCTGGAGCTATAATAAATTTGGACTGCCCAAATAAAATGAAAATACTGAAAATTACAGAAGAAAGAAGGACCCCAGATAAAAATACCAGCATTGAAACAGCCAGATATAAAACACAATTATCTTATTGAGGTCAAAAATAAATGCAAAAACTTAAGGACATAAAGCATGAAACAATACTGCACAGAAAACTCAAAATAGAAAGTAAACACATTTTTTTTCTTTAGTAAACCACATATCATTGTGCTGAACTTTTCATAAACATACCCCCATTCAAGCAGATCCACAAATGACAGACATCGATTGTTGCACAAAAAAGTGGGACCTCCTCACATGAGCCTTCTGACTTGCACCAAGTCAATGACAATAAAAAACGCATCAAAGCAGGCTAAAAACTCATATCACAAAAATGCGTCAGACATCTTTTTCCTTTTGTAAACTACGTTTCATAGGCATTACTTAATGTCATAAAGAATGACCCCAAGTCTAAGGTTATCCAATGTGCTGAAACAATGAGTGGCTGCTAGGTGAGCAGTTTTTAACACTGGCTGTCTGGGAGGCGATCGGGGCAGCACCAGGCAGAAGGACTCTCTAAGGGACATCCCTTGCCTCTGGTATGGTGGCTCTACTGGGGTGACCGGATATTTCTACCAATCAATAAAATGCAATAATGGAAAACTTTTAAAACCAGACTCATCGCCAGAGCTACGGGGCACGTGCTCTGTCACTGATAACTTCAGCTAATGACAAGAGTAAAAATGGATGCAGAAGAAGAGGTAGGGGAGAAAGAGGAGGGAGAAAGAGAAGAGCTAGCAAAAGGAAACTTAAGAATAAAGCTGATGGGCTATAGCTTAAGCATATATGTGTAGGTTATGGGAACTGTCGGAGTGCCAATCAACGTGTGGCTATTATATAAAAAGTGGTGTACACTTTCGATATCCCAATGCTCCAAGTAACAAGCTTAAAAGAGCATGTTAGCACTAAGTGCCCAGGTTACAAATGCTACGCAAATCCAAGTAGACCAGGTAGACGAGGGCAAGCCATTAATGTGAAGAATGTGCTCCATCATAAGTGGTTAGATATCAGTGCCTACGACAATGAAGATGTGGAATTGCAGGGAACAGAATTGAATATTGATGGTCAGGATTGGCAAATCTTCAATTTATATGCCCTTGTAGATAAACTTCCAGATGATAGTAACTGGGCTTTCCTAGCGGAATTGTCAGAGGAACCTATAAAAAAAAAAAGTGCTTAATTGCTGGTGATTTTAACGCTAGATGTCAGGAGTGGGGAAACATAACCGACAATAGACAGGGTATGGCTTTGAGCCGGGCCCTCCTTAATATGTACCTTGCTGCCTTAAAGACTGGCTACTAAACCAGGGGACTTAGATGGTGTCATAGATCTGGCTTTTATATCTAGTGTTGCTGCCACCTTGGCACGTTGGGACTTTTTAGGGGCACAGGATAGTGATCACCTACCCTGCGTTGTCCTCATTGGAAAAGGGAGAACCACAAGACAAAAGAAACTGAAACAGGCCTTCAAATATCTGACATACCTTCAAGATCATAACAACCTCATACATACACTACGTCAAAATTCCAGAAAACGGACAAATAGAACACCTTTCGTCCAACCACCTTGGTGGAATGAGACCGCGGAGAGAGAATGGGGTGAACAACAAAGGACAAACAATGAATGGCGGAAAGCACAAAGAGATATATGAGAAATGATGTACTAGTTAAAGAGAAAGAGGAAAGATTTTAAAACTTGGCAAAGGAGGCCAAGGATACAGTATTGGAGGCCTTTGTGACAGTGACACAGGTGGGAATGGAAAAAAACTCTACATAAACTCTGGTCCTTACACAACAGAATGAATATGAAAAATACAAGACAACCAATCCCCAACATTAAAATCTCGACAGGAATAAGATTAAAGACGGATGAAGAGAAGGGATGGGCATTATTTGATTGATATTTGGCCCAAACAGATAAAGACGATAAAGTTGGACAGCTAAACATATTTTTGAGAATAACAAAAGATGTGAGTTATATTTCTACCTCATTTCTGAAGAGGACGTTGTGCACACGTTGGAAGCCAGTAGAAAAACAGCACCAAGCCCTGATGATATCCAGTATCAACACAGCTGGATGACATGGGAATTATTAATGTGGAGAAGGATTTCAACACCAGAAAACAAAACGCTCAGGTACCGAAAGACTGGCTCCATTGTTACATATGGCCTCTTCCTAAACCCGGTAAAGATCCCACACTGCTCAGCAGCTATCGAATCATCACATTGCAGACTGTCTATGGTAAACTACTTGATAGTTGCGAGACACGTAATGAGCCACCTCGA
Organism: Oreohelix idahoensis; assembly: GCA_024509875.1. NCBI lineage: Eukaryota > Metazoa > Mollusca > Gastropoda > Stylommatophora > Oreohelicidae > Oreohelix > Oreohelix idahoensis. The sequence goes on along the minus strand of JAMPIV010002266.1, from coordinate 26,370 downwards.
AAATGCACACATCCTTCCTGATACCCTGGGTAGCTATAGGCCCATGAAAGCAACATGGGAAATTTCCGGAAGATTTGCGTATGAAGTGTATGAGGGAACTCCGCCTAGGCCGGTCCCAAGCCCGGCTGAAAAAGGAGGAGGGCGGCCTGCATGGAGGCCGTAAGGAGGCAGCCCCTCCATCATGCAAAGGCACAACAGGCCAATCACCTGTTTGTCTTAAAAACCAGATTAAGAAAAACATAAGATCCATCTTTGCTTCTTAGATCTGGAAAAGGCATTTGACAAGTTCCCATGGAACAAACTCTGGGACTGTTTGGCACGGAAGAACATTCCAACACCTCTGATTCATGCTATACAGAGCTTCTACAAGTCTTGCAGAAATTATGTGAGGACGGAAAACCATAAGTCAGAAGAATTCAGGACCACCACTGGTGTAAGACAAGGTGATATCCTGTCACCTTATCTTTTCATACTCCTCATGGACGATGTCATCAAGGCATGTAAGGAGAGGACAAGAAAGTATTCAGTGGGGTACTGGAAGATGAGACAGGTCTGTATTTCAGAGCTGGTATTTGCTGATGATGTTGCCCTGATTGCTAAATCAGAGGCACATCTTTAATCCAACCTGCAAGTCTGGAAGGAAGAGCTGGAGAAGAGAGGGATTGTCATAAGCAGCTCTAAAACAAAATCCATGGTGATATCACGAGAAGAAAGAAGACATCAGATTAAGCTGGGAGAACAGGTCCTGGAGCAGGTCGACCACTTTAAATACCTTGGAGCTATTATAGACCGAAAGGGAGGCATCAAAGAAGAGTTGGCCACTCAAAAAGCAGCAGCTGGGAGACTTTTTCAGGCCATAAATCGAGGATTCCTCAGCAAGAGAGAGGTTGGTAAGAAAACGAAGATGGCGCTCTCTCCCAAACCTCTACACCTCACGGTAGAAGGGGAATGACTAAGTAAGTAAGTAAGTAAGATATCACTAGTGGAAAGAAGACATCAGATTAAGCTGGGAGAACAGGTCCAGGAGCAGGTCGACCACTTTAAATACGTTGGAGCTGTCATAGACAGGAAGGGAGGTATCAAAGAAGAGTTGGCTACCCAAAGAGCAGCAACTGGGAGACTTTTTCAGGCCATAAATCGAGGATTCCTCAGCAAAAGAGAAGTTGGTAAGAAGACGATGGCTGTATACCGCTCCACCTATGTCCCAGTCTAGAAATATGGATGCGAGTCATGGGCAATGACTACAACCCACAAAAGCCAGATCCAAACCTCAGAAATGAGGTATCTTAGGAAGGTGGTTGAAGTAACAAGAAGAGACATGGTCGGCAACCAAACGATACGTCAAGGCCTAAAAACCCAACCCCTGCAGACCCAAGTAGAGCAGTCCCAAATTAGATGGTTTGGCCATGTCTGCAGAATGGGAGAAGATCGGCTACCACGGCAAGCATGGGAAACTAAGAGCCAGGGATCCAGACCTCCAGGATGACCCAAAGTTCGCTGGGACAACATTAGTGTTGCGGGGCTTTATACGATTCACTTCTTTTATTGTTGTTGCGGCCCCGTCTTCTATTTCAGTGGTCGTTGTGGAAAGCCACCGTTCTCATTGATTCAATAAGCTTCTTAGTTCTGGTCATTTGATTCATTAATTCTTGATCGTGCTATTGTTGGAATAGTTACGCGAATGTGAGTTAATACTTTCTGTCTGTCACAAGGTTTGAACTCAGTATCATAATTGTTGAATTTGTAACTTCAATGAACGTGATAAGTCTCTTCTCGAGTCCACACAATTTTTAATATACATTTCAAACAGTAGACAGTCCATGGAGGTTGATTATGAAAACATTATATATTAGAATTGAATCATACATCATAAATGCTATCCATGCATTATAGTCCTGGTCCAATAATATGCAACACTATAGTCAGAACGTCGTAACTATATGTACGCGCGGTTGGGACATCCAACGGCCGACAATGAGATTAGACGTCTGGCGATATAAAACGAATGTGGACCATAATTTCATCCTTCCTTGACTTTAGTTAAAATTACTAACCTCGATACATTCCTCTCTTCATAAGAATATCGGACTGACCCATGTCCGTACTGCAATAACATATGTGCGGCAATATCATGCCTACCACTGGAAGGATTATAGGACACGTCTTATCCGTTTGACGGTCATCTAAGAAAAGGGTGTGGTAACCTAGTCACGGTGCGTGACATACCAACGCATACACGTCATAATCAATCGTGTGTATCGCGTACACTAACTAACAATTATTTACATTATATTAAACGTAGTCACCTATTAATCTTATGCTGTTAACCTCTAGCAGACCATGCCAATAAAATACCTTAACAATTCCCTGTCCACTGGGGGAAAAAAAAATCTATCTAATAGATTTTTTTTTAACAAAAACCCATCTGAAAAAATACCAATATGTTAACAATATCAAAAAAAAAATTTAACGAGATTGCGGCATATGGCCTACGACGTTCTGTCTAGAACCAATGTCGTGGTCATGTCGACTAACCAATAGTCATGTAATATATTCATTATTTATATCATAAATAAATATAAATGGTAATAAGAACTAAAAGAGAATGGTAATGTCGATCTCTAATTAAATAATTAATTAACTTAAAATATGTCGTGATAAAATGTCATGTCAGACTAATTTAAAGTATTAAAATTAAACTAAATAACTATACTAGGTATGGAATAAGAATAAGTTGTTGAAAATCTAATGTAAGAAAAATGAGAGGATCTGTTAAAGAAAGACATAATAACGAATAAAGAATAAATTAGAGAAAGAAAAAAAATGATGTATAAATTTAACTAAGTTATGTGTGTTGAACATCAAGTAAGTGTAGTATTAAGTTATTAATACCTTTCTAACTAATTTAAACAATAGTATGCAATATAATCATGTAATTCTAAGAATATAATCAAAGAATTATGTGAGTTTTCTTTTCTTTCTTTCATTTTTTTAAGTTTCATTCATTTTTTTTTTAAAATTCAACTCACTTGTCATTTTAATGTGGATTAGTTTTAAAGAATAAATTAAAGTAATTAACATTGGATATGAAGATCCATTCGTAGTCTTGATCCTTGAATTTCCATTAGACAAAATGTTCAAGTATTCTGAATCACGTTATATAACGAATTAGTTCGACTGGAATGTCATTTATTTTCTCCGAAGTGTTTTGAAACAATGTTGTGACAAATGTAAACCAGGAAAGTCCCGGTGTAAAGACGAATATAGTGTCAATTGATTGCAGTCACTTTGCGTATAATTTGCCTATAGAAAGCAGCTGAGTAAATGGTTCATTCATGTGTCAAAAAGCAACGATGGTGCTATGTTCTTTGATTAAGTTTCTCTGTACATGGTATTGTCTTTGCGACAAACAACGTAAATTAGGAATCGACATCATTAGGATTTCGAGATAATGTATCTGCCAAGATGTTGTCGGATCCTGTGATGTACTCGATTGAAAACTCGAAGGGTTGGAGGAGTATAGCAAATCTGGTCAATTTTGGACTCTTGTGATTTGCTCGTTGTAGTGATGCTACGGCCCTTTGATCGGTTTGTACTACAAAAGGGGCTCCCAGTAGGAATTTTTCTAGTTTGGTTATCGCCCACACGACGGCTAAGAGTTCGCGATCAACCGTAGAGTACTTCACTTCTGGTGGTTTCAGTTTTCGTGACACGTACAAGTTTGGATGGAGGATGTCGTCATGGTATTGGAGCAAACATGCGCCAATTCCGTAGTTACTCGCATCTGTACGAAGAATGAACTTTTTAGAAGCATCAATTAATCTCAAAATAGGTGGATTTGAAAATATAGAAATTATTTGCCGAAAAATTCTGTCACATTCGTCAGTCCATGTCACTTTCACTGGCATGTTCTTCTTTAGTAATGAGGACAATACAGCAGTGATGGATGACAAGTTAGGTACGAATCTACTGTAATATTGGACTAGACCTAACAAGCTTCTCACTTGTTTCTTCGTTTGAGGAACGGAAATGTTTAAAATTTTTGAAACTGTACTGGGTAATGTTCGGATATATCCAGCTCCAATAATGTGACCCAAAAAAGTGATCTCATGAAATGCTACCTGTAATTTTGTAGGTTTAGCAGTTAACTTGTACCTTCTCAAGGTATCAAAAACGTATCCAAGACCCAAAAAATGTTCCTCAAAAGATGAACTAAACAAGCATATGTCATCTATATATGTAATAATGTCTGGTCTACCTGAAAAAATGTGTCGCATCATGCGAACAAAGGTAGCTGGAGCGTTAACCAGCCCAAAAGGCATCACGTTCCACTGGTATAGACCTAGCGGAGTTGAAAACGCTGTGTAGTATTTTGCTTTTTCGGTTAGTGGTATCTGCCAATAACCTTTAGTTAAGTCTATCTTAGTAAATATAGTTGCTGTCGATAGACGTGGCAGTAAGTCATCGAGAAGTGGATGTGGTTCGCTATCAACTATCGTTTGTGCATTTAATTTTCTATAGTCGACGCATAGTCTAATGTTATTGTCCTTCTTTCGGACAATAACTAATGGAGAAGAAAATGGGGAATTACTAGTTTCGATAATTCCTAAAGATAACATCTGTTCAAGTTCCTTAGTAGTTTTAGTAAGAAAGTGTATAGGAACAGAATAAGGATGTACCCGAATTGGAGTATCCTCGTTAAGAGTGATGTCATGATTAATGACTGATGTGCGACCTGGAACATCGGTCAACACATCTGGATAAGATTGTAGCAGATCAGCAATCTTTTGATGCTGTTGCGGTGTAACCGACGAAGAGATGGTTACGTCCCGCCAAGATTCGCTAGATTGTACTACAGGTACAGGTAAAGCTAACTGTACCTCAGGAAAAGAAGATTCTTCTTCCTGGATAACGGATAAATTAGAATAGTGACATGTAGGTCTGAAAGTGTCATCTAATTCATGAAAAATAGCTTGTAGATGTTCAGGTCGAGTATGAAATTGCTTGAGCATATTTATGTGAAATATTTTGTGATGTCCCTTAATGTCCAGGACATAATCAACATCAGAAATCTTATTGATAACCTGGTAAGGACCATTCCACGAGATTAGTAGTCTATTATTGTTATGTGGCAATAACACATAAGCTTGATCTCCTGGAAATAATTGACGTAATCGTCTATTACTGTTTTGGAAAGTTCTAGCTTTCTCTTTCGCAGCCTCAGATGAAGCTGTTGCCATTTGACAGGCATCAATAATGTTATTCCGGAGATTAATTACATATTCATAGGATGACTGAGTGTCCTGAGTCATCTCAGAATCGATTAATAAATCTTTTATCAGTCCCATAGGACCTCTTGGAGGAGCGCCAAAGACTAAATGAAACGGAGAGAAGCCAGTTTGTTCATTTGGCACCTCTCGATAAGCGAATAACACCGCTGGTAGCACTCTGTCCCAGTCCTGTGGATGGTTAACTGTAACTTTATGTAGCATTTGTTTGAGTGTACGGTTAAGTCTTTCTACAGCACCATTACTCATTGGGTGATAAATGCTGCTGAGGTTTCTATCTATTTGCCAAGTCTTCATTACCTCCGTCATAGTCTCAGATATAAATTGAGAACCATGATCTGACAAAAGTTTTCTAGGAAAACCTACTCTAGAAAAGATCAAGTGTAGTGCATCAGCTACATCTGTTGTGGTGGTTGTTTTTAATGGGATGGCTTCTGGCCATCGTGTGCATAAATCGATGCAAGTGAGAATAAACCTATGTCCTCTGGCTGATGGTAAAAGTGGGCCAATGATATCAATGGCCATTTTGTCGAAAGGTCTCACCGATATATCACAAGCCTGAATAGGCGCCGTGTGAAAGGCTCCCCGTGCTTTCACTTCTTGGCATATCGTACAGGAGCGTACGTACTGTGAAATATCTCGTGATACTCCCGGCCAAAAAAAAGAAGATAATACTCGTGAACGTGTACGAGTATAACCCATGTGACCTGCACACTTAGAATCATGTGCATGTTGAAGTATGTACCGCCTAAAAGCAAAAGGTACCATGACTTGTTGTCTTATCTGAGTTTTATCCATAAAACATCTTAATAAAATGTCATTTTTAATACTAAACCACTGACTATAATTTATGTTCCTAGAAAGATTGTCATCTTTGTTGACCAGCGTAAAAAATTTTGTTAGTGACCTGTCTTCCCTCTGTTTTGCAGCAAATGATACTCGGTCAATAGCAGAATGAATCTCGATATTTTCATGATCATTTGTTTCCTTGTTTTCCGTGTCTATAGTCTCTAATTGTTTTGTATGTGCTCTGGTTATTGCTGCATTTCCGATGTATAGATTATTTTTTTCCCATTGAATAATCTCATCTGGTGTGCAATCTTTACTCCCGTGTATGCATCCCACCATAAGGTCGGCAATTGGGTTTCTTAACATGCATGCTTTAACATTGCCTGTGAAGAAAGGTGTGTCAATGTAAATAATAGCTGTTGGATAATATTCTATGGTTCCCCCAAAAGTCATGCACCTGACATGTTCTCCAGTTGCACAATTTGGATGAACAAGTGTCTGACGGATTCCGATCGTGGTCGATCCCGAATCTCTTAAGACTGAGACGATGGATCCATTAACTTTTCCTCTGTTGAAGATCAGTGATCCTGTTCCGTCATTGACTGCTAGACTGACTTCTGGTAGAATATGACCGCAGTTCAGAACTGTCTCTTTTGCTTTCTGAAATATAAGATTACATGTTGGGCAACTATTTGCCACGTTATAATTCATTGCAAAACAAGTAGACGATGACTGTATTTTGTTATCAGTAGTTGAACTCTGAACCCTAGGGGTTGTAGCAGTAGTAACAGCTGCCCCTGTATTATGGTTATAAGTTGTCGATCTACGAGAATGAGAACGATGACGAGAATAATTAGATGAATTATCCCGTTGTCCTCTATTGTAACCGTTATCTCGATGTCTCGAGTTATAATTATCGCTATTGTTCCACTTGTAATCATTATTATAGTTATATGATCGATTATAACTTGAGTTACGTGGATTACTGTTATTTCTTGACTGAGGTGAATAGTTTCTGGTTTGTTGTCGTCCTCTATTAAAGTTATTGTTAAAGTTATTCTGTCCCTTATGAAAATTAATGTCATAGTTTCCTTTGAACCTACCCCTGTCTACACTGTGTGTTCTAGGTTTGTTATGATTATGATATGCCATATTGGAGGCTACAGGAAGTGGTTCTCTTATCAATGTGCCAGAAATATTAGCATTCGGATGAGCTGTGCAGTAATTTAAAGAAATTTTTTCTAACTCATCAATAGATTCTGGTTTTCTTTCTTGCAGATAAGCAAAGAATGGTGGGCTGACAGACGATAATACTTTATCCCTCAATAACAAATCGACTAACTTGTCGTAGGATTTGTTGACACCTGCCAGTTCAACCCATCTGTTAAAAGTATTGCGTATGTTAGCAATAAAACCTGTGAAATCTCTATTGTTATCTGGCAACAAACTTTTAAAACGCAATCTACATGCCTCTTCGTTCAAGTGGAAACGACGTAGTAACAACGTCTTAATGGCCTCATAGTCTGTTGATAGTGTTGGATCTATATTTTGTGCTGCACTTGCAGGTTCGCCATCTAGAAATTCCTTAAGTTTCAGTGCCCATGCCGCTTTGTCAAGGTTATTCACCTTACATATGTCCTCAAAGCGCGCGAGCCACGATGAAAGGTCATCTACGTGTAACTTGAATGGAGGCAGCTTAAAGTAATAATTACCTTTAAGTCGTGTGGATGAAGATCCAGATTGAGCAGTATCATTTTGGGTTGCTGCAGCGCCCTGTGAATTAAGTTTTGCTGTTTCTAATTTAAGTCGTTGCAATTCCATTTCTTGCTGCAGTATGATTTCTTGTCGTTTCAATTTATTTTCTTCTTCAATCCGTAGGATTTCATCTCTTGCTATCTTTCTTTCTTCTTCTTGTCTTAATTCTGCCTTCTTTTCCGCCTGTTTTCTTTCAAGTTCTTCCATCTCTGCTTTAGCAATGGCTTTCTTTTCCGCCTGTTTTCTTTCAAGTTCTTCCCTCTCTGCTTTAGCAATGGCTTTCTTTTCCTCCTCTTCTGCCTTATATTTTGCAAATTCAGCCAATGCATAAGCCTCGAGAAGTTCTCCTTTTTTCCCAAAATCTTTACCATTTTTGATAAAATAGTCTAAGTTAAGCATCTTGACGTTAATATTGTACGTAATGGTTATGTAATAATCACCAATAAATTTTAAGTAATTATTATACTTATTCAATTTATGAATAGTCGATATAAACAATCATAATATTATTGAACTTAATCTGGGAATGTTCAATTTAATTAATTGTAATATTATCTAACTATTATTTGTAGATTCCATACATAGACATACTATGTTGGGAAAATATTACATATATACTCGTTAATATATCATAAATAGTTATGATATTTATCTATTTCGGGTGCTGAATTACTATCATGCACCTAATAATAAATAGTATTATTCCTCAAGTATTATATCATTCAGTCAGTGATATGTGCTAAGTAAATCATTTAGTAATGGAAAAAATGTACCAAATAATATACACTATGTCCTTTATATGCAGGACAGACTAAAAAGTCAAATTATTTTATAAATATATATTATTATTATATTATGCCTTAATCATGAGCTATAAAGTGCATCGCCCATTTCTTGGACTACCACTGCAAATTGGTGCAAAGTCCCTAATTCTCCTTAAAAGTCATTAAATTTTAATTATATTCATATACACTCTTATTAAGCAAGAAATTATATTATTAGTGTTAAATCATGAACAGATGAAATGAGGACATACGATACGATGGGTAAACCAAGGATAAACAAACCATATTATCACGAAACAAGACGTTTCTACAATAAAAATTGATATTATGAAACCAAATCTGCAAACCGGAAATATAGAGTAGGGTGAAGGTTAACTGAATATAGAGTTAAATCTGCGTACACAAAAATTAATGACGCAAACATGGACTCATTGACGGTTATACAAAAAAAAAATGAACTGAATAATAGCAAGATCAGAAAGAACAAGATAGATTACTAACATTGTTACCAAACTAAATAGAATTTAAACTGAATACGATAAAATACACCGATTATTTCACCAAACTAGACATCTAACATATACTGTGAATTAATGCAGTCCCGAACGAAACAAGCCCCGGAAATGTCATCGACGCGTTCTCCGCGAAATGCGATTTAATTCACTACCCTAAAGACCGTTCAGAATGAATATCGGCAATCCGTAGAGCCATAATTTATTCATTCTGAATCTCCACTCCAACCTCCCACAAATTAGGCACAGCACAAACAATGAAAACAAATATAACGTGCATATAAAATATATAGAACGGACATGCCTGCAAAATGTGAATTAGACTCAGTGATGTTTCTTATGAATGACAACAGTCACGAACTGAGACTTATCTTTTAACCCGTCGTCCGATGCGATCTTCACCAACGGCCTAGACTAGAGGATAGGACTGTTTGCTCCTTGTTGGTAAATAATGTCTTTTCAATCCTATGATCTACTGAGAAGTTGTATTCTTGAATGAAACATTAGGTGAGCTGGCATCGTCCTTCGATCGTTGGCTTGTACACGGAATATTGTGACGTCACTGATTTTTGCATAGTTACACAAGCCACGTCATGTTCGGAATCATGTGACTTGAACGTTTTCTTGTAATCGTAAACAGTCCGTGAAAGTATGTAAACAAGAAAAATTTCTTTCTTCCTTCGTTCCCCAGCAATGGCAACCACTCTGTTGCGGGGCTTTATACGATTCACTTCTTTTATTGTTGTTGCGGCCCCGTCTTCTATTTCAGTGGTCGTTGTGGAAAGCCACCGTTCTCATTGATTCAATAAGCTTCTTAGTTCTGGTCATTTGATTCATTAATTCTTGATCGTGCTATTGTTGGAATAGTTACGCGAATGTGAGTTAATACTTTCTGTCTGTCACAAGGTTTGAACTCAGTATCATAATTGTTGAATTTGTAACTTCAATGAACGTGATAAGTCTCTTCTCGAGTCCACACAATTTTTAATATACATTTCAAACAGTAGACAGTCCATGGAGGTTGATTATGAAAACATTATATATTAGAATTGAATCATACATCATAAATGCTATCCATGCATTATAGTCCTGGTCCAATAATATGCAACCCTATAGTCAGAACGTCGTAACTATATGTACGCGCGGTTGGGACATCCAACGGCCGACAATGAGATTAGACGTCTGGCGATATAAAACGAATGTGGACCATAATTTCATCCTTCCTTGACTTTAGTTAAAATTACTAACCTCGATACATTCCTCTCTTCATAAGAATATCGGACTGACCCATGTCCGTACTGCAATAACATATGTGCGGCAATATCATGCCTACCACTGGAAGGATTATAGGACACGTCTTATCCGTTTGACGGTCATCTAAGAAAAGGGTGTGGTAACCTAGTCACGGTGCGTGACATACCAACGCATACACGTCATAATCAATCGTGTGTATCGCGTACACTAACTAACAATTATTTACATTATATTAAACGTAGTCACCTATTAATCTTATGCTGTTAACCTCTAGCAGACCATGCCAATAAAATACCTTAACAATTCGACAATCTTTGAAGGACCAAGGACTAGAATGGAACCAACCCAGGAGGAAGACAGCCGATAGAATAGTATGGCGCTCTATCTAACAAACCTCTACACCTCACGGTAGAAGAGGAACGACTAAGTAAGTAAGCGTACGAGGGATTCCAAGGTAAACTAGAAATGATTGCTGTAGCAATTGACCTTGAGGATGCTTATAATAGTGTGAATTTTGAAACATTAAAGAACCGTCTAATGGCTTGCGGTGTTAACCCTTGGCTAACTAGATGGATAGCAGCTGCCTTATCTGAGAGATCAGCTGCATTTCGTTTGGGAACATGGACATCAGAACCAATGCACATTTACCCTAGGGTTCTCCACTATCACCGGTGCTGTTTAATATCTACACTGGGCTGGGACGAACATTGACGTTTGCTGATGACATACTTATTTACAGGACTGGTTCTGACCAACAAGAAATGGTCTAGAGCATACCCGGGACACTACATGAGGTAAGTAAATGGTGTGAGGACTCCAGCTACAGACTCCAATCCCAACAAAGCCTGTTTGCTATGGTGCTCCTTGAACAACTCCGTATTGAAAGCAGATCTTCCAGACATTACTTTCAGTGGGCAGAAAACTGAAAGGCAAGATAAGCTGATATACCTCGGAATAACATTCGATTACAGGTTATCATACAAGTACCACGTCGATCTAATCATACAAAAGTGCAACAGAGGTCTGGCAGCCCTAAAAAAAATGGCCGCAGCGCATCTGGAACAGAGACTACTGTTTCTCCTGTATAATCAGTTGGTAGAGTCTGTCATCGAGTATGGTCTGGGAATACTCGCACTGTCAATATTACAATGTGAATGATTGGAATGCATTCAAAATGAAAGAATGCATGTAGTCTTGGACTGTACGTGAGATACCCTCATCATGACAATGCGGTACATGCATGGATTACTGTTGATTAGATCCAGATATGTGATGGCTCAGTCAAAAGCCTGTATGCGAGTAACCACAGACAAAAGGCATCCCCTACATGGAAACATAGCTGACATTAAGGGAGCGAGAATAAAGTGGGTGATGTCATAGATGGCACAGGCAATGATTAAAGCAGGCGACCACTGTTGAAAATATATTCAAAGGGGCAGAGTGGAGTAAATCAGATGAGACCTGGACTAATTACCAACAAGTCATCATCAGCCTTGGCAGAGAGTGCCGAACTTGGGCCAATGGGCAGGCACAGCTGGAAATTGATCAACTGATAAATTATCATGCTGGGGATGATGATGCCATTGTCTACACTGATGGGTCTGTAATCCATGGTGAGAAATCAGGGTGGGGCATCTCTGTTAGAGTAAAGGGCAGAATCGTCGCTGAACATGACAAAAACCTCCAGCATGAGAATGGAGGTTGTGATGATATCCGATATTTCACCGATCAAAATATAGCATCTAGTAGTTTGTAGGTATAAAATAACATAGGTATTACCACACCACCAAAAGACTAGTTTTATTTCTTGGTTCCTAAAGGGTTAACGCGTAAAACGCCGATAGTTGAAAATGCCAATGTGACGTTACAGACTTGCAAGCCTTACCCAAAATGCATGCGTGAAAGTTAGTGTAGTTGGAAATCGTGTATTTCTTGGAAAAGACAAGGGAGAGAACGGGGGAAATGCATAGACCCTGTTTGAATTTCTAAACTGAAACTAAATGGCCTAAACGAGCGATAGGAAAAATAAAGACTAGAAATGAAGATTAAAATGCTACTAATTAGTTGTTAAATATATAATATGCGTTAGTCTAAATATTTTAGCCTACTGTATAAGAAAAATATGTTATTTGAATAAATATACAGGAAAGACGAAAAGGGTAAAAATAATAGCTAGAAGTGTGAAACCTGATGCATTAGATGACAAAACGGTAGAATAAGTAAATATTTTCATTCTGGATTAACATGACTTAGATAATACTAGCGATATGGTAGAATGAAGACATATAAAGACGTGCCTGGGATTTCTTTACTGAAGCTAGCCATATTGAGGCCATAGAAAGGGGTGTCTCCTGATTTGAAAATTGTAGGTTAGCTTTTGAAAATAGACGCGTAGGAACGGAAGTCACCTGATTGGTTGAGGAGCATAACTAAGAAAGTGAAATAAATACTCAGAAAGACGAGCGTTCCTTGCCACTTTCAATTTAAACTTTCACATGTAAAGTTAATAACGTTTACAGACAAGTGTGTTCAGATGCCTTCGCTGTTCTGTTATTCAGCAGGAGATCTTGTGTGACCATTTATGGCCTGTAATTTACTTACATAGTGAAAAAATTCGATATTTCGGTAAGACCAACATTTATATAATTATTATTGTATTTGAAAATGTGTTTGCCATATTGATTATGAATGAATATTTGAAGGGGAGAGTCCCAGTCGTACAAGTGCCATTTCAACATGTTACGTACACTCATTAAATGGGGTTAGATAATCTTATAGCTTCATGTAAAAGCCCTACAGCTTTGCTTGTACTTTGGGAGATAAAAGAACATATAAATTTATATAAAGAGTAAAGTTAACATCAAACTTTGTGTTGTTTCACCGAGTTGCTAAGAAAGATATTATCATTGTGGGGAAAGAACTTAATAAAATCCTTGCAGTTTTACTTAAAAGTTGGGATAAAGAGAGATTAATAAGGAAAAGACTTTAATGAATAATGTTCAAGTATAGCCAGAAAATCACTGGCCATCTTTATGTAATCCATGTTATTACCTGAATGTATTTATGAAATTATAATATTGTATTAGGACTAGGAAGAAAAAAAAAAAAAAAAAAAAAAAAAAAAATGTTTGAGATATTTAATGATACTAGAGCACACTACCCGAGGGGGAAAATAATTATTTATGTATTATGTTCTGATTTTTGATTGGTTGATATCTGTAAAACTGTTACAAATGGAGATAGGTCAGAATATTATTTTGAGGGGAAATTAATCCTCTACTTCCAGAGTTTCTGGGTGTGAAACTGAAGTGAGCCAGTCACGTTGTTGTTCAACCCTGGTAACTGTTCGAGGCCATATGATTTGAGGGCCCTACCTTATCTTGAATCCTGAAAGCTGAGCAGTGCTGTGAGGAGGAAGATTTATAACCAGGACATCGCAGAATTTTCGACACCTATCTTAAGATAAGCCCTGTGTTTTGGGGCCTTGTGAATTCACTGAACTATTCTCCACAATTTGATATTTCAACCAGATTAAATAAAATGATGACAGTAGTGATTCCCCAAAATATGTGCTTTAGTTTGGACTAGAGTATTACAACAAGAACACTTCCTAGTCAGAAATAAAAGGACTTTAGTAGTGAAACTAGATTGTGTGTAACTGTATATAAATGTTTAATCTTAATGTTTTTTATGAATCAACTCAATTATACTTAATACATTTGAAAACAATTGTTCAGACCAAAATTCAATAGGGGGTTGTTTACTTAATTGTTTATTAACCTTAAAGTGTGGTTGTTGTTATTTTCTGCACATGCATTGCATATACCCTAGACACGTAGCTACACAACATCCATACATTATAACATATAAATTGGGGATAACATACATAGCGGGTGGTAGTCATTGGTGGAAGCAAGACAGGTTTCCTGACATATAGTTAAAAGGTAAACTTCCTCAGGAGCTAGCATAGCTGACTTCACATCTGCTACACAAATATATATATAAGTAATATCGACCCACCACATATAGTGGGATTGGCTCGTCCGGGATTTCCAAAGTTTTATAATAAGTAAATAAGTGGAGGTTTTGGTGAATTGACATTGCTCTGTGTTGTCCTGTTAATTAGATACTAATTAGATATTTTGGTTTATTTAAATCACATTGGATAGAATATTAAGATGGCAGAATTGGCCAAGTACAGATCTTCTGCTGTGCAGACTGCGAAGGAAATGGGTATGGAGGGACAGATTTTAATTGATTATGTTACAGCAGAGGTTGATAAATATATATAGCCAGAGAAAGGGAAGATGCTAGGGAGGCTAAGAAATTAGAGGCTGATAGATTGGCGGAGGAGAAACGAATTATGTTAGAAGATGCTAGAGAACTTAAGAAATTAGAGGCTGATCGGGAGGCTGAGATTAAGAGGCTGCAGTTGGAGGAAAAGAAACTTGAGGCTGAGAAGGAGGAAAAACGTCTACAGAGGGAGGCGGAACGAGAGAAAGAAGAAAAGAGGTTGGAGGCAGAAAGGGAAGACAAAAGACTGGCTGCTGAAAGGGAAGCAGAAGATAAAAGGTTACAGCGGGAGCATGAGTTACGACTAAGAGAGAGTTAGAGTTACAAGGCCATGCTCCTGAAAATGGAACTAGCCCATCCACTTCCGACTCAGCTGCAAGCCAGGGGGCCTCCTCATCAGCCATGGGGTTTCATTTGGATCCTTTTATTGAGAAAGACGATGATATTGAGTCCTTCCTTAGCCGTTTTGAAAGTTTAGCTACAACATATGGGTTGGAGAAGGATAAGTGGAGCCTTAAAGTATCCCAGGGACTTAGGGGAAATTCTTATGAAGTATTTTCCAAGCTCAGTAAAGATGACCAAGACGATTATGACATTCTTAAACATGCACTATTGGTCAGATACGAGAAAAAACTGTGAATTTTATAGGAAGAAATTTAGACAGGCTAAATTACTCACAGGGGAGACCTACCACCAGTTCTCGGCCCGACTAGAGACCTATTTGGAGAAATGGACTGCTCTGGGGAAAACCCAAGATTTAAAGGAAATGGTTATGATGGAGCAGGTTAGAGAGTCCATGGCTCCAGACTTGAGAAAGTTTCTCACAGAACAGGGTGCAGAGAGACTGGTGGATATTTTAAATGTAGCTGAGAGATATCTAGCAGCCCAGTCAGAGTTGGCAGGAGCAAAGAAGAAACATATAGATCATAATAAGGGTCCCCAAATTCAACCTCAGAACAAATATGACAATAGAGATAAGTTTAACAAGAATAAACCATATTATGATAGGTCCAGGTACGAACAACGTGACAGAAACCCTCAATATAATGAAAGAAAACCTGTTAACCAGGGAAAGAAATATTGTAAATGGTGTAAGAGGGATGGCCATGACACCCATGACTGTAAAAGAAAACCTTCCACCTTTGCTGCAATGAAAACTGGGAACAAGGGAGTAAAGGCAAAACCTATTAAGCCACATGAGCCCTATCACCCCCCAGTATGTGAGGACGTTGTATGTAATGGGGTCACCATAAGGTGCCTTTATGATACAGGTCTAGATTATGATTCAGTCGTCAGTTCGCACCTAGTGAACCCAGATCAGTATACCACAGAGACAGTGGAGATACAAGGGGCGACTAAGGATATAGCAACCATGACACTTCCCGTAGCTAGGATAGAGGTGAAAACTCGTTATGTGGAAGGGATCATCAAAGCAGCAGTTATAAACGAACCCATATACCCTCTAATATTGGGATGTCGTTATGTCTTCTTGGGGAATCCCAAGAGACCTGTGATTATGGCAACAGTGCAGACCAGGTCACAGTCAAGGAAGGAGGAAGATGAACCTATAAATACTCATCCAGAGGAGATGAGGAAGGCACAAGCTGAAGATAGGTCACTCAAGCTGTGTTATAAAAAATTACCTAAATGCCATACACCTCCAAACAAAGGAGAATATTATATGAAAAATAAATTGTTATATAGGAAGGCTGGAACTGGATCCAATGGTCACGGACAGCTGGTCCTTCCCAAGGCATATAGGGAGAAGGTGATGGAATTAGGACATGCTATTCCCTTCAGTGGTCATATGGGGATCAGCGCTACAGGTCAGCGCATAGCTTGTCATTATTTCTGGCCAGGAATAACTGAGGATATAAAAAGATATGTAAAATCATGTCCAGAATGCCAACGGGTAGCTCCAAAGCATTGGACTGCCCCAGCAACTCTAGGGGAAATGCCCATAGTGGGAACACCTTTTGAGAGAGTTGCGGTGGACATTGTGGGACCTCTCACTCGGACAAAGAGGAGGAACAGTTACATTCTGACTCTGGTGGACACATGTTCCATGTGGGGAGAGGCGGTAGCCCTGTCATCAATTGATTCGAAGCATGTGGCAGAGGCATTACTCACAATATTCACGAGGTTAGGTTTCCCTCACCAAATCTTGACTGATAACGGCTCACAGTTCAAGGGGAGACTAACAGAAGAGGTATTTAGGATCTTCCAGGCCAAGCATTTTCATTGTAGTCCGTATCACCCCCAAGGGAACGGCCAGGTGGAGAGGTTCAATGGGACTCTCATTTCCATCCTGAGAAAGCTGGCCCATGAAAAACCTGATACGTGGGACCAATTTTTGCCCGCTGCGTTGTTTGCGTACCGGGAAGTTCCACACAGTTCAACCGGGATGGCACCCGCAACCCTGTTATTTGGGAGGCCAATAAAAGGTCCATTGGAAGCCCTATTGAGGACGTGGACCGATGAGAAGGCAGAGACTGTTACCTCATCATATGCGTATGTGAACGAACTGACCACTCGTCTAAAAACTGGCTGGAAACTTGCAAATGATAACCTCAGACAAGCCAGGAAGAAACATGCTGCATACTTTAATAAGAAAGCGAAAGATAGAGAATTACATGTGGGAGAGAAGGTGCTTCTTTTACTTCCCGCCAGTAGTAACAAGTTGCAAATTGGATGGCAAGGTCCATACACCGTTCTAGAAAAGATATCTAGAACCAATTATAAAATAGACAAGAAAGGAAAGGAGAAAATATATCATGTAAACCTCCTAAAGAAGTATCTCGAGAGAGAAAACCAGGAAGGGACACCTTTACTGGCCTTGTCCATTGCAACCCAAATGAAAAATGAACCACTCACCTCGCAGGAATACCCCTTAAAACCATGTGAAACACCTGTACAGGTGAAAGTCAGTAAGCACCTGACTAAGAAACAGAGGGAACAGGTTCAAAAGGTTCTAACAGAACATACAGATGTGTTAACGGATAAACCGGGGCACACCCATTTGTTGGAGTATGATATGCAATTAATAGACCCAACACCTATCTGTATGAGGGCCTATACGATTCCGTTCGCTAAGGAACAAGCATTGAAGAAGGAGATAGATTATTTGTTAAAAGAAGGGATTATCTCTCACAGTGAATCTCCTTACAGCTCCAGTGTGGTTTTGCTGAGGAAACCCTCTGGGGAACATCGTCTGTGTATAGATTACAGAAAACTGAATGCTGTCACAGAGAATCAGGTGGATCCATTACCTGACCCAAATCAGCTGTTTGCCAGGCTGAATAAGGCAAAATATTTTTCTAAGGTGGATCTTAGCAAGGGCTATTATCAAATTCCAGTAAAGCCTGAGGTCAGATCTTATTTAGCATTTAGCACCTCGGATGGACATTATGAATTCAACATGTTGCCGTTTGGGTTGAAAAATGCTCCGAGTGTGTTCTCAAGAATGATGAGAAAATTGTTGGATCCACTAAAAAATCCATGTATAACGAATTTCATGGATGACATCCTCATTGCCACAGAAACATTTGAGGAACACATTAACTCTTTGACGATGCTATTTGATAGGCTCAGAGAGGCAAATTTGACTGCGAGACCAACCAAATGCTATATTGGTTGTAAAGAGTTGGAGTTCTTGGGACATACGATATATCAGGGTAACATGACCCCTGACCCCAAGAACCTGGAGAAATTACAGAGGGCACCTAGACCACAGACCAAGAAGGACGTGAGATCGTTTGTGTCGCTATGTGGATTTTATCAGAAGTACATAAAAAATTTTAACTCTATATGTGCTCCTCTAACGGATTTAACTCGCAAAGGAAATCCAGATAAAATTGTGTGGTCTGCTCAATGTGAATCGGCGTATCAAGAGTTAAAGGAGAAACTCACTAGCAAGCCTATTTTGAAATTGCCTGATTTGACTCAGGAATTTGTGGTAAGAACGGACGCTAGCAACGTAGGATTAGGGGCTACATTGTTGCAACGGTCCAATTCAAAAAAGGGGGAGCTGAACCCAGTCGCTTATGCTAGCCGCAAGCTGAATAAAGCGGAGCAAAACTACTCAACAAGTGAGAAAGAATGTCTAGCTTTAATCTGGGCTATAAAAAAGTTCCAGATCTATCTTTATGGTAGAACATTTGTGGTCCAAACGGATCATCAGCCCCTCGTATTTTTATCACAGGCTAAGCATGAAAACGCCCGATTATTAAGGTGGTCGTTACTAATCCAACCTTATTCGTTTTCCATTGAGTACATACCCGGTTCGCTGAATGTGGGAGCGGATTTTCTGAGTAGACATCCTTTGGAAGAAACTCAGGGGAGTCATAAGGCCAAATAAGTTAATTTGATCTATGTGAATCTCGGATTTTGAACTCGCTTTACAAGCATGTTCTTAAGTGGGGAGATGTGTGATGATATCCGATATTTCACCGATCAAAATATAGCATCTAGTAGTTTGTAGGTATAAAATAACATAGGTATTACCACACCACCAAAAGACTAGTTTTATTTCTTGGTTCCTAAAGGGTTAACGCGTAAAACGCCGATAGTTGAAAATGCCAATGTGACGTTACAGACTTGCAAGCCTTACCCAAAATGCATGCGTGAAAGTTAGTGTAGTTGGAAATCGTGTATTTCTTGGAAAAGACAAGGGAGAGAACGGGGGAAATGCATAGACCCTGTTTGAATTTCTAAACTGAAACTAAATGGCCTAAACGAGCGATAGGAAAAATAAAGACTAGAAATGAAGATTAAAATGCTACTAATTAGTTGTTAAATATATAATATGCGTTAGTCTAAATATTTTAGCCTACTGTATAAGAAAAATATGTTATTTGAATAAATATACAGGAAAGACGAAAAGGGTAAAAATAATAGCTAGAAGTGTGAAACCTGATGCATTAGATGACAAAACGGTAGAATAAGTAAATATTTTCATTCTGGATTAACATGACTTAGATAATACTAGCGATATGGTAGAATGAAGACATATAAAGACGTGCCTGGGATTTCTTTACTGAAGCTAGCCATATTGAGGCCATAGAAAGGGGTGTCTCCTGATTTGAAAATTGTAGGTTAGCTTTTGAAAATAGACGCGTAGGAACGGAAGTCACCTGATTGGTTGAGGAGCATAACTAAGAAAGTGAAATAAATACTCAGAAAGACGAGCGTTCCTTGCCACTTTCAATTTAAACTTTCACATGTAAAGTTAATAACGTTTACAGACAAGTGTGTTCAGATGCCTTCGCTGTTCTGTTATTCAGCAGGAGATCTTGTGTGACCATTTATGGCCTGTAATTTACTTACATAGTGAAAAAATTCGATATTTCGGTAAGACCAACATTTATATAATTATTATTGTATTTGAAAATGTGTTTGCCATATTGATTATGAATGAATATTTGAAGGGGAGAGTCCCAGTCGTACAAGTGCCATTTCAACATGTTACGTACACTCATTAAATGGGGTTAGATAATCTTATAGCTTCATGTAAAAGCCCTACAGCTTTGCTTGTACTTTGGGAGATAAAAGAACATATAAATTTATATAAAGAGTAAAGTTAACATCAAACTTTGTGTTGTTTCACCGAGTTGCTAAGAAAGATATTATCATTGTGGGGAAAGAACTTAATAAAATCCTTGCAGTTTTACTTAAAAGTTGGGATAAAGAGAGATTAATAAGGGAAAAGACTTTAATGAATAATGTTCAAGTATAGCCAGAAAATCACTGGCCATCTTTATGTAATCCATGTTATTACCTGAATGTATTTATGAAATTATAATATTGTATTAGGACTAGGAAGAAAAAAAAAAAAAAAAAAAAAAAAAAAACATATGTTTGAGATATTTAATGATACTAGAGCACACTACCCGAGGGGGAAAATAATTATTTATGTATTATGTTCTGATTTTTGATTGGTTGATATCTGTAAAACTGTTACAAATGGAGATAGGTCAGAATATTATTTTGAGGGGAAATTAATCCTCTACTTCCAGAGTTTCTGGGTGTGAAACTGAAGTGAGCCAGTCACGTTGTTGTTCAACCCTGGTAACTGTTCGAGGCCATATGATTTGAGGGCCCTACCTTATCTTGAATCCTGAAAGCTGAGCAGTGCTGTGAGGAGGAAGATTTATAACCAGGACATCGCAGAATTTTCGACACCTATCTTAAGATAAGCCCTGTGTTTTGGGGCCTTGTGAATTCACTGAACTATTCTCCACAATTTGATATTTCAACCAGATTAAATAAAATGATGACAGTAGTGATTCCCCAAAATATGTGCTTTAGTTTGGACTAGAGTATTACAACAAGAACACTTCCTAGTCAGAAATAAAAGGACTTTAGTAGTGAAACTAGATTGTGTGTAACTGTATATAAATGTTTAATCTTAATGTTTTTTTTGAATCAACTCAATTATACTTAATACATTTGAAAACAATTGTTCAGACCAAAATTCAATAGGGGGTTGTTTACTTAATTGTTTATTAACCTTAAAGTGTGGTTGTTGTTATTTTCTGCACATGCATTGCATATACCCTAGACACGTAGCTACACAACATCCATACATTATAACATATAAATTGGGGATAACATACATAGCGGGTGGTAGTCATTGGTGGAAGCAAGACAGGTTTCCTGACATATAGTTAAAAGGTAAACTTCCTCAGGAGCTAGCATAGCTGACTTCACATCTGCTACACAAATATATATATATAAGTAATATCGACCCACCACAAATAAATTGTTTATTGCAAAATCTGTAAAGGTAGTCATGAAATTAGCTCGTATACTAAGAGTTAAGGTGGTTGTCTGAGACTTTATTAACAAGGGCAGCTATTGTGTCAGACTCAGTGACATATGCAGTACTGAATCATGTGCACCTCATGGCCTGAAGACATCAGTCTTTATAATGTTGCCAAAAAAAACCATTGAAATATAATTTTCAGACTTTAGAACAATCAGCCTGATAAGTCACACAATTAAAATAAAAAGCTGTACATAGGCAGACTCGGGCCTGTTATGGAATATGGCATCACAGCCAGGTTGATAACAGTAAAGTCACATTCTGATGAAGTAAACAAACTACAAAATCAAGCAGCTAGTATCATAACAAGGGCCCTAAAGTCCATGAAAATCAACCATATGGAAAACATTACATGGATACAGTCAATGGAGGACAGATATTGATAACAGTCTTACAACAAAATACTGAAAAATTTAAGAGACTCGCAGGACACCCCATGCTAGGAAGAGGCAGGCTCAAGCGAACTTTGTGGCCCAGGAAAAAGAAAAAATTAGCAAAGATACCATGCTAACAAATACAACTATAAAAGCCAGATTCAAGTCCAAATGGGTAAGAGAACACCCAGGCTATATAAAAAATGATGCCTATTATCAGCTATCTATGTGAGACCAGGTCATGATTTTCTGGCTATGCACTGGTGTTACGGTATATGATATTAACGCCGTCTGCTAAAGGTTACCAGACGTGCAATTGTAAAGGTTAAGACATTTAATATATTGCGATAGATGTTTCAATTACTGAACGCTTCATACACGATCGATTATGACGTGTATAGCGTTGTTTAGGACACAGTCGGTAACTAAGAAACGCTACCCTTTGTTACTTGACCGCCAAGCTGAATAGCTGCGTTTTTCTAACCTTCCAATTTAATGGCAGGATATAGCCATTTTATGTGTATTTTTTGATGGACCAGGGTCAGTCCTAGAACTCGATATGAGAAGGAAATATATGGAGGTTAGTACTTAACTAGAATCCTCAGAAGGATGAGAATAATCGTCAAATTCGTATGAATATATTTCAGACTCGCAGTCTCACTGTCGGCAGGTAGCCATGTCTATCTGCTCGTGCATATAGCTGTGATGTTCTGACGACAATACTGCATTGTATCCTCATAACGGACATTGACACATAACCAGCAGTCTGTGCTATTGATTAATTTATGCATTACTTCTATGGACTTATTTTCTACTCCTATTGGAATTGATCATCATGTATGTATCACTGTGAATAAATGTATGGACTCAATGAACCGACTTCTCACGTCAATGGAATTACAAGTTCAATATAATTGCAACTTTCAAATGTTTGCTCACACGTTTTTCTACCCCACCCCGCATTCGCGTAAAGCAACACCAATTGACACGATGAAAATCTTGAATGAAACCATATAAGAACTCAACTAACATGGCCAGAATTTATAACCACTTTATTGACATTATATGGAACATTGTTGTCAAATTGAATGTTCCAGAACAACAGAGAAGATCGCCTTCAACAGATGGTGTCCATTGATTGGGGATCGAAAAAAAATTCGGAAATGAAACAATTGTTTACATTTGAAGGACGATCACATGATGTGCTGAATTATGACCTATGACGCAGTACTCAGTATAATCCCTAACAACGTGACGTCACCAAAGTTCGTGTACATGCCATACAAGTTGACAGCAGCAAGCCTAGTTTCTACGGAGGAAAAAAAATAACAAAGTCAACGAATAAACCCTGTATATGCATCAAGAGCAAACAGTCAGACACACTTCTACACCGTTGGTGCATACCGTCACCGACAGGAGTCCGAACTGAGCACAAAAGATAAGTCATTTAAGTGTGACCTTTGTCGGTCGATAAATAACAGTGCTGAGTCCATTTTGCTTTGATCAGGCATGTCTATGTATTTTCATGTATATATGTTAAATTTGTTTTCCATCGTATGTATTTGTTGTTAATTCGTGGGAGGTAGGGAGGATGAACTGAAATTAAATTCTGCGGCTCTCACGATGCCTGAATTAATTTCGGTCGTTTCTTAGGGCAGTTAAACGATCGCACTTTTGGAAGCCCCATTGAGGTTTGCCATTGGACGACCTGTCCAAATTTGCTACCGTTTGACAATTTGTGTTAGCTGTACCGTTCAGTAGATAACTGGTGTATTTTATTCGTACTCAGTTAATAATTTTATTGAGTTCTGTACCATGTTCGTTACTATTCGTCCAGTCTCCTCTGACTATCATTTATTTTATGATTGTTAAATTTTCGTCCGTTATGAGTCCTGTGACGTCATCATTTTTCGCAGTCATTTTTTTGTGTGTGTACTTTGAATATTCAGTTGACCTCGGGTCAGACCTTGACCCTTCATTAGGTCTGTGACATTTCCGCTTGTTTTATTTAGTTCATAAATTCATTTTTAATTGTGAAAATGTCTTGTTTGCGTCTTAACATTGTTTGTACCCCTTAGTTGCATCATTGTTTTGTTTGTCCTCATAATATATATTAATACTACATTAATAATATGATATTATATGCAATAATACACTTGTAATTTAATTTAATTAATTTTTTTGATAATTAAGGTTAATATGGGACATTGCATAATTATGCAGTGATAGTCCAAGAAAGTAGCACTACAATTTATAATAGATGCCTAGGGCATAATAATATAATATATATATTGACAAAATAAAATAATCTTATAGCTACCTTTGAGGTAATAGACCCATTGTATATTATTTAATATACTTTTCTGGTACTAAGAGAGTGACTTAGTACATTGAACAATAATAATTACTAGGAATTATACCCAACATTATTGGATATTGAGATTAATTGTGTGATATAATTACATTATATTTAACAGATATCATAACTATTTATGATATAGTATTATTTAGATACAATATTGTTACAAAATATTGTCTATTAGTTGAACTTAGACATTAAGTTCAGTACTATTGTGATTACTTATATTGAATATTTCTAAGTTGAGTAAGTATAATAATTACTCTGAAGCTACTATTGACTATTTTAATCAGTAATTATCAATAATTACTTACAGATAAAAGTCAAAATGCTTACTATAGACCATTTCGTTAAAATTGGTCGTGAATATGGTTATAAATCTCAAGAACTTCGTCAGTTTGCTGAATCAGAACTGGAAAAATATGAAAGAAAAGAAGAAGAGAAAAAAACTGCATTAAAGAAAGAGGAAGCAGAACTTGAGATGAAGCAAATTGACAAGGAAAATAGACTGAGAGAGATTGCTCAACGTGAAAGAGAAGAGCAAAGAACAATCGCCAAACAGGAAGAAGAGAATAAATTGAAACGAGAGGAAATTATTTTACAACAAGAAATGGAATTGGCGCGTATTAAATTGGAGACAGCAAGATTACAAGCACAAAGTGCTGATGCAAACCAGAATAATAACGCACAAAATGGATCATCATCCAGCCAACCTAAACACTTCTACAACTTTAAATTACCCATTTTCAACTTGAACGTCGACGACCTTTCATCGTTCCTGGCACGTTTTGAACAGACTTGCAAATCTAACCATTTGCCTGAAGAGTCATGGGTACTCAAGTTAAATGAATTCTTGGTTGGAGAACCATTGACAGCTTCTCAAAATGCTGACCCATCAATAGCAAATAACTACGGTGCTATTAAGTCCTTGCTTTTACGAAGGTTTCACCTGGACGAGGAACACTGTAGGTTGAAATTTAAGGGAATTTTACCTGAATCTCCAAAGGATTTTGCAGGATTCATTGCGAATATACGCAATACATTTAATAGATGGGTTGAACTGGCAGAAGTCAACAAATCATACGACAAATTAGTTGATTTACTACTACGGGATAAGGTATTATCTTCGGTTAGCCAGCCATTTTTTGCATATTTGCAGGAGCGTAAACCAGGTACTATGGATGAGTTAGAAAAAATTTCTTTAAACTACTGTTCGGCACACCCGAATGCAACCATTTCTAACTCCTCATTAAGAGAACCTCTACCTGTGGCGTCTAATATGGCCTACAATCACAATAACAAACAAAGACATCACAGTGTAGACAGAAGCAGGTTCCAAAGAAATCACAATGTTAACTTTCAGAAGGGACATAATAATGATTTCAACAATAAAAATGAGTTCAACAGAGGTAGATCACGAGATAGAAATTATTCACCTCAAACAAACTACCACAATGGTCAACATAACACTCATTATAATCGATCACATACTCCCAATAATAATAATAACTGGAATGGTAATAATCATGGCTCGAGACATCGAGATAATAGTTACTATAGAGGACGACGAGATAATTCTAACAATTATACTCGGAATCGATCTCATTCTCGGGGATCATCTCATTACAACCATAATACAGGGGCGGCAGTTACAAATAATACTACCCCTATAGCTCAGGTCCCACTTGAAAATAACACAACACAGTCTTCTGCTGCATGTTTTGCTATTAATTATAATGTGGCAAATAGTTGCCAACAATGCAATCTTATTTTTCAGAAGGCGAAAGAAACAGTGCTTAACTGCGGACATATTATACCACAGGTAGGTCTTGCAGTCAACGATGGAACAGGCCTATTAATTTTTAACAGAGGATTAGTTAATGGATCCGTCGTCTCAGTGTTGAGGGATTCGGGATCCACAACGATTGGTGTACGACAGTCGCTGGTACATCCTAGCTGTGCAACGGGGAAATATGTCCGTTGCATGACTTTTGGTGGAACAATAGAGTTTTACCCCACAGCTATTATTCATGTTAACACTCCTTTTTTCACAGGAAACGTAAAAGTATGTATGCTAAAAAAGCCTATAGCTGATCTGATGGTCGGTCGTATACACGGCAGTAAAGATTGTACTCCAG